>OV815280.1:55653244-56253244 GCA_929108145.2 Limnephilus rhombicus | reverse complement strand
TATGATTATTAAATGGAGCTTACCAAAGTAAATATTTTAAATAAAACTTATTTTAAAGTCTTGGCACAAGACAGTTATTAATTTTTATTAATGATTAATGAGTAAACCCTCAAATTGTTATATTTAATTAAATGAAGACAATATTAGCAAAACTCAATCGAAAATCTGAGAACAGAAAAATATACGGTCACATCTGGAACTCGAATCAAGGACCTTCATGTGACCATGAACCAGAACCTTAAAAATAAAAATATGCATTCATCCTAGACTTACAGAAAAGTCACTAGATGTCACATATTAAAAATAAAAACGTATCCAAGACTGGATATCTAGATAGCATTTAGTTCGGGTTTAAATCTTGCAATCATATATAAAGATAGCAGCCAATAAAAATATGCGTTAAGAAGATGAAGCTGGGGTTGGTAGTTCTTAGTCGAAGAATGATACAGCTATGACGGAATCGGATCACATTTTCTCTCCTACTTTTAGCAGTTCGAATTTAAATAAAATCACTTCCCGAAAGGTATTATTGATATCCATTAAAATTTAAATAAAACTTAAGTAAACCCTGGAAAAAGTTCATTTAACACTTTTTGTAGATTTAAGTAAGAAGATTGAAGACAGAATTGTTTATATCAGGTATAGGTATTGTTATGTATTTTTGTATTATGGTTCTAAATTTCAATTTTTCGTAATTTTATTGATCTATGACATACTCGTACATACCTATTCTTATCGCTGTTATTTATGAATTTACAAAAACTGTTTATAACGCTAATAAATAAAATAAAATATAATAAAAATAGGGACACATTAGCTCAGTTAGTAGAGTTGTGCCCCGGCAAGGCGAAGGTCCTGGGTTCGAGTCCCAGATGTGACGATATATTTTTCTGATTTTTCTGTTCTCCGATTTTTGATTGAGTTTCGCTAATATTGCCTTCATTTAATTAAAGACAGTTATTTGTACGCATAGGGATAGTTTTTAATCCTTTGCCAAAGCACGAGCGAATACAGTTCCATGAAGCACACCTATCAATCTTGTAATTGGACTAAATTTACAGATTCTCGGATACGTGAAATATAAAATACTAACGATAAAAGATATTTTCAATTTCGTAAGAATTTTTATCTCCAAGAATTTGACTTAATAATGCTGTGTATTGTTTTGGGCTGCAATCTTAACATAAAACTGGTTTAGTTTAGTGCTGGAAATAAGTTGCATTAAAGTGACTCGGCGATGACGGTACTAAATATTATAATATAATAATGGTGAAAGCGGCAGAAGGCTCGCTCCGCTTTGGTTTCGTGGAAAATTACAGTGAAATGGGAAAAAGGGCATCGGATTTACATTTCAAAAGCTACCCTCTCTTGCTGGGTGTGGGGGGGGGGGGGCTTACTGCTCCATCAATTACGGTAATTTCATCATCCAGTGTTCCCACCCGCAAGAGTACTGCATCTCCCACAATAGTGGGAGGGAGCCCACTCAGCCACCCACTGCACAATGTGAAAATGACGCCGGCACTCGATGTGTATTGGTATTGCGGTATAATACATAGTTTTGTAGGTATTGAAGTAGATGAATTTATTATACATCAATTTCTAAGTAGTGGCCGTAATCGGCCTACCACTATACCTACACACCACTGTAATACACTACCCCACCCCCCACCACTAGTTCACTTTGGTGGTGTGTTTAGTTATTACGTGGTCACTTTTCCCTAAAATAGCGTCCTTTATGAACCCCATAATTTCATAGCAACCACCAACCTTAACCACCTTTTTAGGATGAATTTCTATGAATGCCTATTTGAAAAAAAAAACCATCTCCTGCTTGCCAATAATATTAATATTATATTTTCGGAAACAGCTTATTCGTAAACGGGTTCTGCGATGTATTTATAATTATGCGTGACAGGTGTTTCACCTTCTGAAGGCATTTTCAAACAGTCTTCGGCGCCTTCAGAAGGCAAAACAGCTGTCGTGCGTAATAATAATTACTTTAAACTTTTTGTCATTTGTTTTTTTTTTTAATATAATTTAAAAAATATGAGTTACATTTAAACATATATTTTACAAAATATTATATTTAAGGTCATCATTGATCATGTAAACCTTATCAGAAAAGAGGAACTCTTGTGCTTGATAAGGGAGCTGGATACGCGCCATAAATATATTTGGGCATTAATTTCTTTGAATTGATAATTTATGCTATGAGACCATGGGGGCGCCATCTATGGGTTTTGTATTGTATTGAATTGAACCTATGTGACTTGAGATGCAGTGTATTCATGCGTTTCCTTACCTTTGTGAATCAAGCAATTACTTCTGACGGGAGTGTCAGTAAAAGGCCAAGAGATGTCTCTCCTGGTCAGTCATAAGAATAATTCATCCAAGACACCTAAAATGGATTGTTTTTAAAAATAGTATCCAAACAAGTGAATAACTGTCATCATCTGTTTTGTTGAAAATATTTCTTTTCATTGTTGAAACTTCCTTGCTGTGCGAAACATCTGTCAAGATTATGCAATATCGCCTTGACATTTTTATTGAAAAGAAGTGTCTTTTCGTGAGGACATCGTGGCTGAGCTGCAATCTCTGAGTGAGTGTTTGTTTGTTTTTCACTTTGGTTTTTGAGATTGCTGGGTCGACTGTTCCTTTTGTGTCACATAGGGAAGAATTCAATTTTCGTTAATTTTACATAGGGTAGTCATCCCTCGTGTCAGGGGCTATTTACACGCCCCTACATATTTATTGGTCCTTCGTAGCCTGGATTATTAATTCATTCATACATTCAATTCGAGATTATAGCTTAATTACATGGATGTTTGAATTTACGTATTTTTTTTGGTAAATTTGAAGTACCTCTCATTTTTTTGAGAACTATAGCTGGTCTTGTTTTTTGCTTTTGGATGACATATTTGGATGTTCGCAGAATTATCGTAATTTTGGATAATTATTCGCAACATTATTATTATTAATTAATTGTTAACATTGTTCGCAGAATTGTCGTAATTTTGGATAATTATTCGCAACATTATTATTAATTAATTATTAACATTGTAACATTATTGTAAAATTTTGTGGTAATCTTTTCGCATATATAAAAAATGCCAAGAATTACGGAGGAGGGTTTTGATGAGGCTCAAGACAGATCGCTTATTCTTTTAACCGCAAAAAAGGAAAATCTTTTTGTTCGTATGAACGATCTGTATAATGCAACAAATAATATATCTAATTTTGAGTCAAGAAATAACGAAGTGTTTATGGCTCAGTCAGAGATGATTGATCAAATGCGAAGTCAATTTGAAAATATTATAGATAGCATCAATGATCGTCAGTTAACTTTAAATCCAGAATTTAAACCAGATTTTCAAGCTTTAAATGCTTTTGATGATCTTTTTTTGAAGGTCAAACGAACTAGATCGAATATGAAAACTTCTGTAAGAGAGTCACTGACGTCACAAAATAAGTCGCGGGAGCCGTGTATGATTAATCTTCCTGCAATAGATCTTCCAACCTTCGATGGTAAGAATGAAAGTTGGTCGAAATTTTTTGAGTCATTTAAAGCCAATATCCATAATAATAGACAGCTAACTGACTCGCAGCGTGTGCAGTACTTAGTCGGAAAACTCACACATGGGGCTTTGAACATAACCGCAGGCATTGTGCCTTCGGGTGATACATATCAGATCATTTGGGAGAGTTTAGTTAAAAAATATCAAGATAAACGTACACTAGGAACACATTATTTAAATAATATTCTCGATGCGAAAAACTGCACGAATACATCTGCCAGTCTCAATTCTTTCATTGAAAGATATTCTTCGTCAGTGTCGGCATTAAAGCAGTTAGGTATTGAAGATTTAACTGATTTTATTTTGTTTCACTGCGCGGTAAGAAAAATTGATTCACAGACGGCTCAGAACTTTGAGCTGACAGTTCGTAATAAAGAAATTCCTTCTTATAATGAGTTAGTTTCGTTTGTACAAGATCAAGTAAAGATTTTAGAACGAACGAGTAACTCGCATGGTGTCGTAAATAAAACGCATCCCATTTCGTCCTCCCGATCAAATAATACTAAATCGTTCGTCGCGAGTAATGCGAATATTCCGCGCTTCCCAGCTCCGCCGAAAGGATGTATTCTGTGTAACAAAACTGATCATTTAATCAACGTTTGCTCAAAGTTTAAATGTATGAGTTCCCCACAGGCTCGATTTGAATTTATAAAATCGAAAAATGCCTGTGTAAATTGCCTTAGTGGTTCACATACAATCAAGTCATGCAAATCGGGGTTAGTTTGTGATTTGTGCAATAAACGTCATCATACATTCTTACATTTCGGCAGTGTGAATAATATGAAAACCAATACTCATGTACATACGTCGCAAGTACCTACCAGTGAAGAACCGTCAGTCCCCCCTCCAGTGTCATCCAGCATCAATGGAACTGGCATTGGTGATAAGCAAGTGGAGGGGACCGCGAATGTCAATCCTTCGTGTTCACTTTGTGCCAAAGTAACACCGAACTCTTCTATTTTACTTTCGACCGCACAAGTATACGCGAAGCTTAAAAACGGAAATAAAGTTATTGTTCGGTGCCTAATTGATAATGGCTCTCAAAATAATTTGATTACGGTTGATTGTTGTAAGACGCTGAATCTACCAATAATTCCTTTGAGTAATTCGTTTGTCAAAGGAATTGGATCAACGTCTCGACCAATTTTCGGTTACGTGTATTTGGATATTGAGTCTCGCGTATACCCAGAGAATAAATATAATATACATGCGCTTGTCGTTGACAGTATCACCGACCAATTACCTAATCACTATATAGCCAAGGGTGATATGAGGTACTTAGAGGGCATACCTCTCGCAGACTTAACATGGAATATTCCTGGATGCGTGGATGTCGTCATCGGTGCACAACTGTTCCCATATATTTATTTAGGGAACAGGGTTGAATCGGGTACTAGTGCACCCCCCGCGTTATCGACCGCTTTCGGTTTCGTGTTGATGGGTGATTACCCCAATAATGTGCTCAACACAAACACATCATTCTCGGCACTCGCACTTAATGATTTAGTGCAAAAATTTTGGCTGTTAGAAGAGATACCTAATATAAAATTTCTAAGTCCGGAGGAGACAGAATGTGAGAATCTCTTTACTTCATCAATTTCTCGCACTGATGATGGTAGATATTCTGTTGCTTTACCTTTCTGTAAAGATCCAAGACAATTGGGTAATTCTCGTACTGCTGCCCAACGCCGATTTTTGGCATTGGAGCGAAAATTTAAACATTCCCCTGCTTTGCAGGAGAATTATAACAAGGTTATCAGTGAATATATTGAAAATAATTACCTATCAGAAGTCTCAGAGTCTGATATCACAGAAGATGGATATTACATCCCACATCATGCTGTCACTCGTCCAGACAAACCAATGCCTCGTATTGTGCTCGATGCTAGTGCTAAAACACACACAGGGCTGTCACTGAATGACATTATTCATACTGGTCCCAATTTGCAAGCCGATTTGTTTCTGCTTTTGCTTGACTTTCGTCTTTTTCCCATCGCTATGACTGCGGATATAAAGCAAATGTACTTACAGATTGAAGTTCCTAGCAAGCATCGCAGATACCTGAGGATCTTATTTCGATTCTCAAATAATGGTCTCATACGAACTTTTCAGTTCAATCGAGTTCCTTTCGGCTTGACGGCAAGTCCATACTTAGCAATGCGGACGGTTCGCCAGTTGGCCCAGGATATGAGACCACATTACCCGGATGCTGCCAAAGTGGCAGAGTCCAAGCTGTATATGGACGACCTGGTCTATTCTATTGCAGATGAGCCCAGCGCCATACGTCTTTCTCGAGAATTAATCTCGTTGTTTAAGTCCGGTGCCTTTGATTTAGTAAAATGGACTAGTAATTCTCAAGTTGTACTTGAGAACCTCCCGGATTCTCACCGCAGCCCAGTGGACTTCACTGTTCACTGTTGGTTCTAACAATACCTCTAAGGTGTTGGGCCTTTCGTGGGAACCAGCTGATGACAGCTTCTTCTTTACGACATCTTATGTTCAGGAGAAGTGCACAAAGCGGAGCATACTCTCCATAGTCGCCCGTTTATTTGATGTCCTCGGCTTGGTCGCCCCTGTCATTCTGTACGCTAAATTACTTATCAAAGAGCTATGGCTGTGCAACATTGGTTGGGATGATACACCCCCTGATAGCGTTATTCGTCGGTTTTCGGCGCTTACACAGGAATTTCCGCTAATTTCAATGATAAAAATCCCTCGCCATGTTGGTGTCCTGAAAGACAGTACGGTGCTCGTTGTTGCTTTCTGCGATGCAAGCATGAATGGTTATGGCTGTGTGATTTATTTGCACACCACTGATCTGTTTGGAAAAATTACAGTGAGATTGTTGTGCGCAAAATCAAAGGTTTCTCCCACCAAAGTGACGACCCTCGCTCGTTTGGAGCTCTGTGCCGCAGTATTGATGTCCAAATTAATACGGACGGTTCAAGATAATTATTCTGAGCGTCTTCCTATTGCAGGAACATATGCGTTTTCCGATTCTACCGTTGCGCTCTCTTGGATACATTCTTCACCGCATCGCTGGTCGGTGTTTGTTAGTAATCGCGTAGCTCAGTGCCAAGAAAATTTGTCTCCAGAGAACTTTTACCATGTTGCTGGTAGTGAAAACCCGAGCGACTGCCTTTCTCGTGGCATGCTTCCTTCCCAACTCGTTTCACATGATTTATGGTGGAACGGCCCATCATGGATTCGCAGCCCACCTTTGGAATGGCCATTAAAACCGTTTCACCCTACCAATACTGGTGAAATGCCTGAACACAAGGCTAATGTGCTCATTGCAACATTTCAGGGTGAAAAATCGGTCCTGAGTGAACTGGCTCAGCGTATATCCACTTGGGATAAACTACTAAGGATTGTTGTTTATGTCCTCCGATTCATAAAAAAGATATCACTTTCCTCTGGAATGGTCAATAATCTTATGACTGCTGAAAAGGCTGTGATTCGTGCTGTGCAGAGTATTCATTTTGCAGGAGATATTGCTGCACTCCAGGAAGGCAAATTTCATTCCAAAAGACTTCAGAGTTTATCTCTATTTCTTGATGGAGATAATCTGTTACGTATTGGGGGGCGGCTTTCTAAATCGGATTTACCTTTTGAGGTTAAACATCCGGTTTTGCTTCCCAAACATGACTGTGTTGTCGATCTGATCATCGCTCACTTTCATGTCGTGAACTGTCATACAGGCCCAGGACTTCTTATGTCTATCTTACGTCAACGCTATTGGATATTAGATGCTAGGACTGTTATTAGGGCGATGGTGCGGAAATGCAATTGTTGCTTCCGCTTAAATCCATCGCATCCTACACCGAAGATGGCAGATTTACCGTCATATCGTGTTGCAGAAGCAAAGGCCTTCGTACATACCGGTGTAGATTACGCAGGTCCACTCCGTATTACGCTGACTCGTCGGAGAGGACAACATTCTCAAAAGGCATATATTTGTCTATTCGTATGCCTTGTGACCAAGGCTATTCATATTGAGTTGGTCTCTGACTTAACTTCAAATGCTTTCCTGGCTGCTTTCAGCCGTTTTATTTCTCGGCGTGGCCCGGTAACATGCTTGTATTCAGATAATGGTACTAATTTTGTGGGTGCGAAGGCACAATTAGATGACCTCTACAAGTTTTTGGTTGAATCTGAATATGAGCCCTCATTAAAGCGCGAACTCGCTAAGCGTCGTATAGAGTGGAAAATGATTCCACCACGCGCGCCTCATTTTGGGGGTATGTGGGAGTCGAACATAAAGAGCATGAAGACACACTTGTACCGTGTGATTGGAACTCAGCTTCTCACCTATGAGGAGTTACAGACTGTGCTAGTTCAAATTGAGTGCATAATGAATTCGCGTCCACTTACAGTTATGTCTTCTGACCCTTATCCAGAAGTCCTTACGCCTGCGCATTTTTTAATGTCGACACCATTGCAGTACTTGCCTGCTTCTGTCCTGGCAGACGGTAAAATCAATTTGACTCAGCGTAAGCAATTATTAGACAGCATGGTTCAGTCCTTCTGGAAGAAGTGGCGTTCAGAGTATCTGCACACCTTGCAAGTCAGGCAGAAGTGGACTACTTCTGATCATCCGATTGATATCGGAACTGTCGTACTAGTGGGACAAGAAGATTCCCCTCCGTTAAATTGGCCTTTAGGCGTGATAACTGAAATCCATCCCGGAATGGATAAAATTGTTCGCGTTGCGACGGTAAAGACAAGATTTGGTTCTTTTAAACGTCCGGTTGTCAAATTATATCCCATTCCAACGCAATAATTTTATATTTTATCTATTTTTGTTTATTTTTATTTATTTTTTTTTTTTTTTGATTTTAGTCATTGTTTCAATGATCTCTGACCCAGACATGGCATTACTTTTCTTTATTTTGTGAGATTCTGCGAATTTCCAATGCGTGTCATTCCTGAATATTACCAGTGAATAGTCACTTTATTTCTATTTCATTTCTTGTTTCATTTGTATTTTTATATTCTTTCTTTTGTAAGCTCTACGAACTTCCAAGGCGGGGAATATGGATACGCGCCATAAATATATTTGGGCATTAATTTCTTTGAATTGATAATTTATGCTATGAGACCATGGGGGCGCCATCTATGGGTTTTGTATTGTATTGAATTGAACCTATGTGACTTGAGATGCAGTGTATTCATGCGTTTCCTTACCTTTGTGAATCAAGCAATTACTTCTGACGGGAGTGTCAGTAAAAGGCCAAGAGATGTCTCTCCTGGTCAGTCATAAGAATAATTCATCCAAGACACCTAAAATGGATTGTTTTTAAAAATAGTATCCAAACAAGTGAATAACTGTCATCATCTGTTTTGTTGAAAATATTTCTTTTCATTGTTGAAACTTCCTTGCTGTGCGAAACATCTGTCAAGATTATGCAATATCGCCTTGACATTTTTATTGAAAAGAAGTGTCTTTTCGTGAGGACATCGTGGCTGAGCTGCAATCTCTGAGTGAGTGTTTGTTTGTTTTTCACTTTGGTTTTTGAGATTGCTGGGTCGACTGTTCCTTTTGTGTCACATAGGGAAGAATTCAATTTTCGTTAATTTTACATAGGGTAGTCATCCCTCGTGTCAGGGGCTATTTACACGCCCCTACAGGAGCCATAATTCTTACTTATGTTGAATGTTACAATATATTTTGTATAAAAATTTACTTTTCCCATTTTTCAAAAGTTTTTTTTTAAATTGTTAAATTTTATTTATTTGTTCTGATTGATGCGCAATTCAGAAGGGAGGTTATTTTAGTTTTTTTATGGCTTGGTAAATATAATATTATAAACGCTAAAATTACAATGTTCGTATGGATTATGTGTGTTTGTTACTCTTTCACTCAAAAACTACCGAATGAATTTTAATGAAACTTTACAATAATATAGCTCATACATCAGAATAACATAAAGACTATGATTTATGTTGCTAGCTAAAAGGGGACACAGAAGGGGACGGGGACACACATAGACTTTAATTGCATAGGATGCGGAAGGGGATCGGGGACCCACGGGAAAGGTGATTCAGGGAGAAACAATGAACATCTTTGAATATGGCATTGCAACGCATGCCGGAAGCCAGCTAGTATAAAATAAAATGGGGTTCTACAAATTAAATTTAAATATTGAATTCAAAACCTACATTTGTTTAGCACATGCACCATAGTACCATAAACTTATCTAATGTCTGTAACTTGCATTCGCATACATTTCCAGCGTACTTCAGGCGAATCAAAGTTTTAGAATATATTGGTTAGAAGTTTTGTCGCGTTTCGGATTGGTTCTGGTCGGGATTCACTTCCACGATCACGTGATTTCCTCCCTCAACTAGACTAGACCAGTAGACCAGTAGACCAGTAGACCAGTAGACTGACTTTAGTTGTGTCAGACGTCAGGTGGAGGTCATTTACTATTTTATGGAATAACTTTTGGAGGTTTCGAAATAAAAAACTTGTTTACCGTCGCTGTGAATTGAAACTCGATGAAATGGAAACGAGCGACATTAAAAAGAGACAAATACATACATCTATGGGATTTATCCTATAAAATATTTATTTAATTCACGGGTTCACGCTTTCAATATAATACGATAAATCCACCGTCTGCGTAAGTCTCCTTTTGTGTAGTGGTACAAAGCGCCAGAAGAACCTCAGCGGTCAGACATTTAGTAAACCAAGGATCGAATCCTACGAAATCCAAAAAAATAATTTTTTAAATTATGTAAAATCAAAATCCAATCTTCAAATCACTTTTGAACAGGCAAAATACAAAAGAAAGCAACATCTAGTGACTAGTGACTCCGAAGAAAAAACACAAATACTAATAGCATAGAAAAAGGTGCACTGGAATGCGACGACAAAAATATGGGAAAAATCATCCTAAAGTGCTTCGTGGCCTCCCTACTCTTGTCTCCCAATCGTCTAGAGCCAGGGAGACCATGGCATTCTATGACAACGGATGTCCTGGAGGGAAGGAATATATTGGGTGGAGGGAGGGAGACTTCCGAGATCGAGGAGAGATTTTTTTAAAGGGAAGTTCTATTGATTCTTGAAAGAATCTCTCTTCAATGACGCGATTTTCACCACTGCCTGATTTTTTTAATAAATTTGTTAGTTTGTAAATTTTTTTAAAGTGAAAACTTCATTGGCACCGTTGTGAATTGAAACTCTGTGAAAAATAGAAAAAGAGACAAACACATACATACATCTGTAAGATTTAGCCTGCGAGAGAATGAGATAGTATAATCGATCTACTCTTTGTGACGTTAAAAAGGCTACGAAGCCTCCCCACTTTTGTCTACTTTAGTTTTCTGAAGATGTCATTTCTACCACGTGTGAATTGCACACTTTTAATATATATTTATAAATATTTTTTGCACATATTATTTATATTTATATTATTTATTGCAAACTATTAATTTCACCGTTTCCCTAACCGAGATGTTGCGTACAATGGTCCAAGTGTACGAATTGATCGCTTTGATTGTGAGCTCCTTTTTCAAGGCTCCTGTTGGTTGAGATTCTGTGGGTGAAGATTTCACATCTACCGCGTGTAAACTGCACTCAATTTTTATTTATTCTTTTAGGACTCCTAAGGAAAAGCAAATGTTTAAACCGTCAAGAGTCAGGAAACAAATAAATGTTCCGGGACAGAGGACTGGTGATCCTTCCTCTCTGCCTACCCGTGTAGATAGATGACGTAATGGTTGTCAAATGGAAGTGTTTGACTGCTGCGCCCTTTACACACCCACACACACCCTGGGAATAGACAAAGGTGTGCCCAATTGACCGAAATGCGTTATTTAGCCATTGCCGATTGAAATGATGAATATGAATTGGGGTGGTTTAATTAGTATTATGGGAAGCGGTGGGGCCCATTCTACCATACTACCTCTACCTACCTCACACACAACAGTCCCGTGTGGGTGTAGAGTGCACACATGTAACTACAGTTATATTATAATGCCTCCTGTTACATAATGCGTGCCCACAGGGCACAGGGGTGCACTGCCAATCATTGGAATCGTCAATATTTTAAATGAAACGCAACAATTCCCATTTTTCTACGTGATTTTGAAACCTTGGTGCTAAACCAGGCTTTTAAAAAAAATTATGCAAATACCGCACAAGAGTTTCAACTGCTTACAACTGTCCCGATCCAGTGAGACTATCGCATCTCCAATTAGGATATGCTGTGAGGTTGAAGGTAAGTGGGAAGAGGAGCGAGCTAATTTGGGAGGCGGGTATGGGTACCGCCGCCCCGGCAACCATTTATTGGATGACCAACACCACTGCTATAGTTCGCGACGTTTATTGGCTTAGCAGGGGTTCCCGAGTTCATGGGGTGAGATTTGTCTAGGTCTTGGCGATGGATATGTTTGCCCACCTAATGCATGGCAGGCAGGATCAGGAGAGACTGGTTGAGGGAGACCCTTGACCTCTCCAGCCAGACTCTCTCGACCCACCACCCTGCAAATTGTGAAAACACAAATAGTTAGATGCTCTGTAGGAAACCCGCTTGCACAACGTGGATGTAAACTGTGCACCCTAAAATTAAAGATTTAAGGCTTACGGACTTCAATACTTCATTTGTGTGGAAGATATGAAACAATATCAAGTAATATTTACTTTTACTGGGATTTGATCCAGTGGAATCGGGAGCCTTGGCCCTCGAACACGAAGGCCTTACTATGGATGATAGAAACTTTCAACATGAGGGAACAGGGTTACCAATTTGGAAGGTCTTTAGCGAATTATTGTGAATTGCATGTTCCGACTTCGAAACCTGCGTCACTTCATTTCCGCTGACTTCTTTCGGCCTGCAGCCTGCGGCTTCCGGGGCGGATTGATTGTTACCTGATGATTAACAACCTCCGATAGGATATGACACCAGGATAAAAACCAAAATTGTATAATTCCATTAAATAAATGATTGTTGGTTAGATTTTCAATTTTGGGTGAGAAAGAAAAAGACATAATTAATTGAATGTTAAAAGCGAAAAAAGGCTATAATGCAATTAAAAAAAAATAATCACTTGTGCAATTCACATGAGCCAGAAGTGAAACCTTCAGAAAACTAAAGTAGACAAGAGTGGGGAGACTAGGAAGTACTTTGTGAAAGATGATTTTTTCCATATTTGTGTCGTTGAATTCCAGTGCACCTTTTCCTGTACATTTGGTCATCTTATTAGTATTTGTTTTTTCTTCTTCGGAGTCGCGAGATTTCGCTTTCTTTCGTTTTTACTTTTGCCTGTTCATTTTGGAGTGGTTTGAATATTGAATATTGATTTTACAAAATTTTTATTTTTTTGGATTTCGTAGGATTCGATCCTTGCTCCGCCAAATGTCTGGCCACTAAGTTCGTCAGGAACTTTATACCACTACACCAAAGAAGACTTGCGTGGAACTGTGGATTTATCGTATTATATTGGAACTCTGTATCCATGAATTAAATAATTATTTTATTGCTATCTCATTCTCTCGCGGGTTAATCCTAAAGATGTATGTGTTTGTCTCTTTATAGTGTCGCTCGTTTCCGTTTCATCGAGTTTCAAATCACAACTGTGCTAAAGAAGTTTTCACTTCAAAATAAATAAATCAAAAAATAAGGTAGTCAAATTGTCAGCTAAAAAAATGTTCCAGAAGACGAAACGGTAAAAGTGGAAATAAGCTCTTTATATTGTACCATCTTACTCCTTTACTAATTACGAATTTGCGCTACTAAAGTCTACTATTATTTATTCGTATTCGTGCGAGATGGATGAAGGAATTGCTTCCGCTTCAGTTCAAGTATTTGTTGTTTTTAAACGACTTCAAAAAGGAGGAGGTTCTCAATTCGACTGTATTTTTATTTTTATTTTTGTTACCTCAGAACTTTTTACTGGGTGAACCGATATTGATGATTCTTTTTAATTTGAAAGCTGGTGCTTTCCGTGTAGTCCCATTTTAATTTGGTAGTTCCAACAATGGCATCCTTGAGAAAACCATATAAGTCTTAAATTTGCATTAAGTGTGTGCGCGACAAATGGGCGAATAACTCAATATCACGCCAACCGATTTCGATGATTCTTTTTTTATTGAAAAGGATGTACTTCAAGGGTAATTTGATGAGAGTTTGCTTAGGTTCTGATTATCGGATCCATGACAAATTAACGAAACTCGGCCGTATCTCTTAATTTGATACTAACATCGCTATGGTCAAATTATTTCTGTCTCATATGGGCAGCACGTTTAGTAGGTTTACCCATATTCAGACAAATTAGTAAGTGTACTTCAGATTCACTAAAAATTAATAAAAAATAAAAAAATTTAACAAAACTAAAAAACGACTTAAAAAAATGCACTAAAAAGTAAAAAACTAATTTCTTATTCTTCCACAACTTCATAATCAACTTACTTTTTCTAATCATCAATATGTAGGTACGATTGTTATTTTTGGAGTCGGTGTCAGCAAAGGTACCCGGCCCGGCGTGTTCACTTAACAGCTCCCGGCGCCGCTGCGGCCCCGCTCTCGTCTCTCGCCTCGTCAAGTCGCTTGTGCGACACAAGCACATCTCACCTATAACTATGTATGTAATTACAAACCTACCTTGACTGACACTGACTCCAAGAGTAACAATCGTACCTACATATTGATAATTAGAAAAAGTAAGTTGATTATGAAGTTGTGGAAGAATAAGAAATTATTTTTTTACTTTTTAGTGCATTTTTTGAAGTCGTTTTTTTGTTTTGTTAAAAAAATTTCTTTGTCCAGAGCCACAATAGTGGGACGGTTGTTTCAAGTCAATAGGACGTCCGGTAGGCACACTGGTGGTAAATACACTTCACTAATTTCCAATCGTCATTTTATTTGAATTTGAAAGAAAACAAAAGGTTTCCCAGTGAATTCGTACACTCGCAATTTTAATAAATATTATATTCTGAATACAGGCACCTGAGAATTTGTGTGCTGCAAGTAATATTGTTATTATTCAAATAGAGTCAAAGACTCGTTGTTTTATGTGCGGAATACCATCATCTGTTGATAGCAAAGTACGTCATGTAATAGTAGAACAATAAAACCTGTCCGTAGTTGAAATTCCAGGAGGAAGCAAGCTCTGGGAAGCCGGTCCGAGTCCACACTATTGCTCTAGGTAATATATATCCACTCTTTATAGGTGTCTGTATGCTCTGCCGTAGCCCCCATTGTCCGAACAATATTCTATTCAACACTTTTCAGCTGCTCGCAAGTTGTTCCACAGAGAGAATATAAAGGTTTCCAACGCTGTGTGCTCCTATTGAGTTAGCGCTTCCATTCAACTGTACGGCGAAAAGCATAGAGTGTACCGGCACTGTACTGTACTGTACACCGCGCTATAGAACCAGGCAGATTATAAGTCTCGGTCCAGCGCGCCTGGCGCCTGCAAGTAGATAGAGCCACTATCGTCACTGCCTGGTGCCTGGTGCCTGGTGCCTGCTATGAATGCCGCTGGTGAAGGTGCAGGGGACTGTGCAAGTGTTTCGTAGCTAAAGTTTCTGGTATCCCCGCGGCTTCCCGCAAAATTCCCCTCCCACCAACAGCCCGGGGGTGCAAGGGTGGATGGGGGGGGGGGGGTGTCGGACGAACCATTAAGTAGATACTTAGCACAATAATATAAATTGCACTTTAAACTTTTATCATATTATCCTCGTAACGTTTCATGAAGTGGGTGCTCAGCGTGCGAACGATTTATTAAATGGCACATTGAATATATCTACGTAATGAAATATAAACCTAGAGTGGGCTATCGATCTCCTGCACGGGGAGAGGGGGCTGATGTGGTCAGGGGGTCTGAGTGGTGACGGGGTGGGGAGAGGGGGGGGGGGGGGGGGGGGCGGTGGCCAGAGATAAACGGATGCATTGAATATTGGGTATCGAAAATAGCTTATTTCCTGCTTTTTACTATTAGCCGTTCCCCCCGACTCTGTGACTGATGACGCTCCACAGAACGAGTAACCTATTTTGCTATTTGTAAAATTTTTTAGCTGCATCATAAACTATGTGGAAAATGGTTTACAGTTGGAATTATTATCTACCTAAGATAATTTAAAAAAATATATATTAATATAAAAATTTAATACTCGGAACGCCACAACAATTCTTGATTTTCAAAACGAAAATATGCGTTAGAATGGCATTTTTCTTATTTCCATGTTTAAACTTATATTAGTATTTTTTAGTTACGTAGTTACAAATATTTATTATCGCGCAACGGTTTAACTAAAAACGAAAAACGTATATTTGTTTGTAATAGTAAAAGAAAAAATATTCAAATAGATTTAATTATTTTGACAACTGCAAGTCATCAAAATGCTCTATACTTTTGCGGCTAACGAACAACGCAGCGTATTCGTATCGCGATTATCTCCTATTGGCAACTTGTATTACTTTTTTGTGTTGTTTTAGATTTTACGTTACCTGTATTTTGTCAACTCTTTATTTTCAGTCTAATTAAAAAAAAACGTGTACTGTATTATATGTATATAAAAGACCTATGGGCGTTTACATAAATAAATAAAAATTTAAAAAATAGCGGGACACGGACCTTCTTACCTTAGCGACGGGTGCCGAACTAAAATATCGTGTGCGGTTCACACGCGGTAGAAGCGAAACTTTACCAAAAACAATCTTAACCAATAGGAGCCTTTAAAAGTGTGGTCATAAACAAGCGGCCAATGAGCGCAGACATAGCGTGTTTTCCGTTTCATATCTCAACCAATATAATTAAAGCGGTCAATGAGCGCAGTTTGATGCTTTGCATGTGCGTGATGCATCATTTCCGTTTCATATCTCAACCAATATAATTAAAGCGGTCAATGAGCGCAGTTTGATGCTTTGCATATGCGTGATGCATCATATCCGTTTCATCCGAATTCGCAACCTCTAAAAAATATAAACGTCTCGAAAAAAATGTTAATATTTTTTCCGAAAATCGTCTAAATTTTCTACAATTTGCGCACAAGATAGTGAGACGATTCTTGAGATATGTTTTTTTTAAAACAGCGATTTAAAAATAAATTATCGAAACCTATAAGTTATGTTAAATATCTCCTAAACTGTGGGCTGAAATCTCGAAAATCACATATAAAATAACCAAATTTCGCTATATTGAATGTTAAGTTATATTACAAAAAAATAAAATGTGCTCACGTAGTACTATTATTTATGCGTAAATCTTTTTACCTACCCCAAACACGGTTAAAATGATTTATATATCTTGGTTTTGGGAAGATTTTGACATTTAAAGGTCATTTTTTGCAAATTTCAAATTAACAAACTTAAGATAAATGTAATTAAAATAGATTTTACGTATACTCTATAGTTCAGGAGATATATAACATACTCGTAGGAGTCGTAGGTCAGAGACTTTTGTCAATTTTTCGCATTTAAAAAAAAATGACGTTTTTTAAAAAGTTCTCTCTTGGAAATTGGTATACCTATATAGCCTTTTTTTCTTTAAATACCTATACAGTAAAAAACCAAACAAGTGCCTACATGTTGCCGTTTTTGCCGGGTAATACCGGGCGCGGGTGTTCGTCGAAGTAGAAAACTTGGTTTCAAACATCTTACCAAACGATTTATCAAACATTAATCTTTTGCAAGGAATTGCCATTTATTGTGCTATAAAGACTAAATAAACTATACTGACTTGAGTAAATTTAAAAAAAAATAAAGCAAATTAGTCGAAGCCGCAATCCAAAATTCTTATATATTATAGCTGAGACCCAAACGGTTGCACTGGATATTTCCAAGGCCTTTGACCGGGTTTGGCACCGAGGGCTTGTCAACAAACTGTCTTCTTACGGACTTCCCGCATCCTTGTGTACGTGGATTGCCGACTTCTTGAGGGAGAGGTCGATTCAGGCGGTTGCTGACGGTTTCACCTCTTCCTCGCATTCGATAAATGCTGGCGTCCCACAAGGATCGGTTCTGTCACCGACTTTGTTTCTGTTGCACATCAATGACCTCTTGTCATGTGCACCTATTCATTGTTACGCGGATGACAGTACAGTCCATGATAGCTTTTTGTTTGACAAGCCCCCAAAGGGCACACAAACTCCAATAGCTTGGAGGGCTTTGAAGCAAAGAATGTACGCTTACCTCGAGAGTGTTTTCTCTTGGGGTAAGAATAACCTCGTCGAATTTAATGTTTCAAAGACCCAATCATGTTTGATAACGTCTAAAAGGGATCGAAATGAAAATCTAGTCTCCTTCAACGGAAGCAATCTTCCGAACAGAACGTCCATCGATATGCTTGGTGTAACTCTAAGTGACCAGCTCAGGTACGGGGGCTCCATCGAAACCAGAGTTAAGTTAGCCTCTCAGAAACTGGGCGTACTGTACAGGGCCCGCAGATACTTTAATAGTACACAACTGCTAACCCTGTACAAATCGCAAGTGCGCCCCACGGTTGAATTTGGCAGCCACCTCTGGTCTGGAGCTCCAAAATACCTAAAAAAAAACTCTTGACTCTGTGCAGAAACGGGCGGTCCGTTTGATAGATTCTCCCATCTTAACAGACGGACTGCAATCTTTAGAGCACAGGCGTCAGGTGGGAATGCTGTCCTTGTTCTACCGGTATTACAATGGAAGATGCTCCGAGGAACTAGCGTCATTAATCCCCTCGGCACCGGTGCATAGTCGGGAAACACGCCAAACACGCGCTCAACATTTGTACACGGTTGACATTAGTCACATGAGAACGGGTCGTTTCTATGACTCGTTCTTGAGTTCAACGGCTCGGCTGTGCGATTTGCCGGCCTCTGTGTTTCCTCCCTCCTACAACATGGGTCTTTTCAAGACCCGTGTTCACTCCTTCCTTTCCTCAAAAAGACCCTCCACACAGCATCTTCAAAGATGACATAGGCCCTGAGGGAAGTTATTTTCCTCAGGGCCTCCTATGTGGAGTTAATGTAAAAAAAAAAAGCTAAATAAAAATTTACTTCCGTATTGAGGTAATACTACAAAATAAAGCAAGAGAGAATTCCGCAAGCATTTTTTTAAATATTAGCGGGGATCTAAGTTTAAGACGGCGTATTTTTAATGATTTTCATGGATTTTTTTAAGACATAAGGAATACATAATTTTTATTTATACCTTGGGGTCATTTTACACATAATAGACCAGATCGAGAGAGACTGGTTGAGGGAGACCTTTTGACCTTTCCAGCCGGACTCCCTCAACCCATCACCTTGCACCGCAGTGGGAGGTATGAATTCATAAGTCCACTATAACACCTGGACACACTGACCCCCAGATTCCTACCCACCCCTCATACCTTATTCCTTTCCACGACTTCCTCGTCTTCCTTTCCCTTAAAAGACCCTCCACACAGCATCCCCAAAGATGACACAGGCCCTGAGGGGAATAATTTTCCTCGGGGCCTCCTGTGTGGAGATAATGTAAAAAAAAAAAACAAAAATATGTATTCAATAGTATATTCTAAAATTTTTAAATATTTTCCTCAAAAAATTACGGAGAAATCAGCTGCCGCGCATTTTAAGTCGCCTTCCAGCTGGGCAATTTGTGTAACTCCTGGAGGTCACAATTTAAGTCGCCTTCCAGCTGGGCAATTTGTGTAACTCCTGGAGGTCACAATTTAAGTCGCCTTCCAGCTGGGCAATTTGTGTAACTCCTGGAGGTCACAATTTAAGTCGCCTTCCAGCTGGGCAATTTGTGTAACTCCTGGAGGTCACAATTTAAGTCGCCTTCCAGCTGGGCAATTTGTGTAACTCCTGGAGGTCACAATTTTCATCTGAAATCAATTTTTCAAAAAATGTTTTTTTTTATAAATCTTTCTTCTATTTGAACTCTTAACAAAAAAAATCGATAATTAATATTTTTTCAGGAATGTGAAGATTTTGAATGATTTTTTTACCATTCTTTGTACTAGAATTGAAATTAAAACACTTTTGCACTTTGTTCCACTTATTTATTTTCACCAGGACCGGTTTCATCCTACTACAGATATTTTCAGATTGGTACGTTCTACATTCTTTGTGCGTATTTTTGCAAAAAAAAAAATAGTAAAAATAAAAATATTGTTTAGGATTGAGAATCAAATAGAGCTTATTATTATTTATTTTTTTTATTTACAAAAAGATACATAAATTTTAATATATTTTTTACAATAATTAATTACATAATACATGTATTTGATGTACCCCCATAAATAAGCAGGGCTTGTGAGTATGGGGGCTGTTATTATATTGGTTCAATTTATTATTTTTTATTCATTTCAAATTTTCAGTATAAGTTTTAAGCTGAGTTTTAAATTTTTTTATGTTACTGGTCATGTTTCTGATTTTTTCAGGTAGTGAATTAAAAAATTTAACTCCGAGATATTAATTAATTTATAAAGAAACTAAATGCTGAGTTTGATAACGATTGATAAAATGGCATGATGATATTTGTGTTATAATATGAGCAACAACTTTTTCCTCCGATTGCTCGTGATTTTTTTGTTATCATTTTGAATATTTTCCGTCCACTTTAAAAAGATCATACCTCCGAATTTTAATATGGAGACATACAAACTAATCATAGTTCTATATAGATAATAAATTCACATATCTTTTGTCGACTATCACATATTCGTAGGAGTAATAAAAAAATATAATAAAATCGTAAACATTTGAAACAGAAATTTTATCATGACTTTCTACCTATAAACTCTCATGGAAAGTTCAATTTTGCGTTCACATTAAATACTTTCTATGAAGTTTCTTTTAAATGGTCTATTTGATTATCACAATCTACAAATATATATATATATATTTGTAGATTGTGATAATCAAATAATATAATAATAAGATAATCATTTGTATATATATATATATATATATATATATATATATGTTATGATTAAGGTTTTCACGGGTGTAAGATGTAGAACAATTTTCTCGGTTTACCCGCGTAACGTAGTCCTTAAAAGGACTTTTTAACTCCTGACGTTTCGGACAGATCACACTGTCCATCTTCAGAGGCCTTATGTCTTGAGTTTTTGTCTCAAACTGATAGCTTTCGCATGTCTGTTCGGTCCAAAAGCTAAAACTTATCAGTTTGAGACAAAAACTCAAGACATAAGGCCTCTGAAGATGGACAGTGTGATCTGTCCGAAACGTCAGGAGTTAAAAAGTCCTTTTAAGGACTACGTTACGCGGGTAAACCGAGAAAATTGTTCTACATATATATATATATATATATATATATATATATAACAAAACTGAATATTGATGAGTTTAATGTTCCCTTTGAAGAAACTTTTGAAAGAAGTTATGGTTGAGAAATGGTGACTTTTTAAAATGGATTATCATAGAACTTATAAGGTACTTACCAAAAATAACTGCAGCAACTCAAACAACAGATACATTAATTATATTAAATCCAATACCAATTAACTCGATTATTAGTTTAATTACTGAAAATTCTGCATTGTAAATCACAGTCCGAT
The DNA here is from genome assembly GCA_929108145.2 of Limnephilus rhombicus. Classification (NCBI taxonomy): domain Eukaryota; kingdom Metazoa; phylum Arthropoda; class Insecta; order Trichoptera; family Limnephilidae; genus Limnephilus; species Limnephilus rhombicus. The sequence continues at coordinate 56,232,179 of OV815280.1, read as the reverse complement.
CGGCAAAAAAATACGAAAACATAACCACAAAAAAATTATTTTTGAAATATTCACGGAAATTTAAAGTTTGAAACACATTAAAACACGTTAAATGCATTACTTATTCAATCATTATTACCATGGTATATAAATTTATGTTTTTAAAAAATCCACAAAAAAACGATAAAAAGCCGCATTTTACAAAGAAGCATTCTGACAGTTGAACCTTTCAAAGAAATCTAATGTAATAGCGTTTTGTAAAATGACATAATTCGTAAATAACTAGAGTACACTGCCATCTGTTGAACATGAATATAAGTAGTATCTTTCACGCACTAAAAAAACGTGAAAATTGAATCGCGGGCGTATGCAAAAATATTACAAAAAATGTTTTATGTACCTTGGGAAAATTTGCTGCAATTCCAATAAGTGGCCAAAAGCGCTCCAGTGGATAATATGACATTAAGTTTCAAATTGTAACAAATCTGAGCAACGACCAACGGCATACAATAAAAAAATGTTTGAAAAGTAATTTTACTAAATAAAATAAAAATCCTTCGAAATCAATTCAGTTTTTTTGTTGTTAGGAAAGAATCTTTACGTTTAGAATACGTTTTCAAAATGACAAATTTCCTCGATTTAAAGATCCGCGGAAACAAATGGAAAAAGAAACATAAAAAGTTTTCATAATGTATTTATGAGAGGCCATATTACCCACAGCGGTCTGCCGCAGAGAACTCGCTTGTTAGCTCTCTTTCTGTTTCGTGCATCATTAATGACACAGAGGGAGAGGTTACGAGTGAGCTCTCGACAATTTGATGGGAGTTTGATAGCGACATATTGAAAACGATAAATTTCTTCTGGTTTATTACCTAATCAGAAATTCTTTGCAACCATTTCGTAACAGTTAAAATATTCAAAATGATAATTTATTAGATAAAATATGATGAATTCTTATATCTGTATATGTACATACAGTACATATATGTATATAGAAATCAATATAGGTTTTTATGTATGTGAGTTATCTACGCATTGCTATATTAAGCATAGGAAATGTTTGAAACTTTCAAAATACCTTCTTTCTACCCTCGCAAAGGTCTCTGGATTATTACACGTGACAATACATCTGAAAAAGTTTTTTTAATCATTACAAAAACTCTTATGAAACTGCCAAAATGTCACAATTTGACAATGACATTTTGCAAACCATCGATTGTTCAATCAAAAATTAATTTTAGAAAAAACTCTTTATATTAATAAATTTAATCGAAGTACTCACCTGTGGTAGTAACCAAAATCGAATACTTTGAATCTAATCAAAAATTATATTTTTTTTAAATAGGTAAATAAATCGACCTATGTAAAGTACCAAATTTGATTGATTGTTCTTATTAAACAAAAATGTAAAATGAAAATTTGTTAAAAAAAATGCAAAAGGTGGCACGCGAGCTGTTTGAAAATCTGAATGTACCGGGACTGAATACATTGAACGCGGGAGTGTGGAGCGGATCGCGGGAGGGGAGAGGGGAGAGGAAAGGCGGGGAAGGTGGAGGAGGAACGCGTGAGAGAAAGGGAAGGCGGAAGGGGAACGGGAAGAATGGGAAAAGACACGCAGTGAGAACTCGCTAGTCGAGAACTCGCTAGTAATTTAATATTTCTTTTTTTAGTCACACAAAAATTAACACAATATGAAATAAAATATTTAGGAATTTAGATTATCGAATATATTTTTATTATTTTAGTTCTCTTAGGACCTTAACCATTGTACGTATTATGCAGATGGTCAATTTCTTTCAGGTATTCTAGATTCACAGTGAGCAGTTCCTGATGCCGTGGGGTGTCCGTGTATTGAGTGGCCATGAGGTAGAAATGTGGCGAGGGAGGGGGGAGGGGTGGGGCAGGTCACGCTGAGGGTGGTGCATCACATTATTCATGGATCACCCCTCCCCCCGCCCCCCTCACGCCTAGCCCGCGGCCACTGCAACCTCTCCTACCTACATTATCCGGTATTAGTGGAATGATAGTGTTCCACTGGACTATATAATATAGGCAGTAGGGAGTTGGGAGTTGGGAGTTGGGAGTTGAGAGGGCGTGGGCAGAAAGAGCGCCGCGGCTAACAAACAATCCACTAATCTTAAGCCTCTTAAAACAGAAAATGCTCGCGGAGATAATAACCCCCGGAGTTACTCGGGCCAGAGTTAGGTTATTATATAAATACTCGTTTTCTTATACCCTGAACAAGCTTCATCAGCCAGTCATCTCATCGCAATAATATGCCACCGTTATTTGGATTTAACAACACAAGCGTCATTTACTTACAGGATACTTATTAAGTTATTGTACATGGTTACACGAGTACATAGTTCATGGTCAACTGTTTCCAGCAGTACAAACAATTTATTATATCTAAAAATCAACACGTCTTTTTTAGAAAACGGTCGGTCGAGACAAACCTGCTGGAATACACAGATTTTATATTAAATTCTACGTAGTAAAAATCAAATAGACTCTATCTATACGGATTTATCAAAAGCCTTTAATAAAATTAACACCGAACTTATTAATGGCGACCTTCTAAGATGGATCATACGTTACAAACAGAAGTCAAGCAGTTAGAGCTAAGGTTCTCTCTCCTCACGCTTTTATAATATACCATGAGGAATTCCACAAGGATCACATCTCAGACCTCTCTTTTTTTATTTTGTATACCAATGATATAGACACATGTTTTAAAAATTCCAAAATTTTTTCTGATGATTCTTTTACTCCATTTATAAAAAAATCACTAATATTAAAGACAGTCTAGAATTGCAAGATGATATTAATAGGCTTGGAATGTATTGCGCGAACAACCAGCTGTTCCTTAACCTGGAAAAATGTAACACAATTTCATTTAACAAAAACATTAACCCCCTTGCATTCCCGTACAAAATCATTTTTTTTTTTTTTTACATAAGCTCCACACAGGAGGCCCTGAGGCAAATAATTTCCCTGAGGGCCTATGTCATCTTTAGGGATGCTGTGTGGAGGGTCTTTTAGGGAAAGGAAGGAGAGGAGGGTTCTGGGAAGGAAAAGGGTTTAAGGGGTGGGTAGGAATCTGGGGTTCAGTGTGTCCTGGTCATCAGACCTAAACACACCTCATCCCATGAACCCGGGCACCTCTGCTAAATCACCAAACGTAGCGAACCACTTGGGGTGACCTATGGCAGAGGTGTTGGTTATCCAATAAAGGTTCCCGGGGCGGCGGTACCCATTCCCGCCTCCCATCTTTTTAGTTCCTCCCTGGAACTAAAAAGATGTTGTGAAATAAGGGACTTTCCGAACATATAAATTTCATCTGTGACCGGGCACACAAACTTCTAGAATTCATCGTAATTCATTCAGATCACTACACATAATTAAAATATTATATGTCTCTTTTGTTCGCTTAATATTAGAATTCGGATCAGTCATACGAAATCCCCAATACAAAGTTAATATTTAAAGGTTGGAAAGAATTCAAAAAAAGGTATTGAAACACATGACATTGATTTTAATTCATTCCGAACATCAGAATATCTAAAAGACTCATTAACATTCCATAATTTATAAACTTTAGATGATAGACGAAATATAAAATCCGACCAGAAATTTTTATTCAAAATCATCAACATTGTTGACAACAACTATCTTCTAGAAAACATTAATTTCCACTGATCAAAACGAAATACAAGGTCAAAACAAGTATTCCACATCCCGCACTCAAAAACAAATTGCTCACAACATTCTTTCTCCGAAGGACGTGCACAAAATACAATAATATCTTTCCAGACGCTGATATTTTCCATTTGTCCTCAGGTCAATTTACTAAATGCATTATTATGCAAAAATTACAGCAGATTGCTAATTACGAACTCTCTACACCTTCTGTCTCTTTTTTATTAGAATCCAATTTAGGTCTTCTCTCATTTGATTAACCCTTGCATCCTTACATTTTTCCGGTATGTTTATCATAGATCTGTTCTATATAACTTCTAGCTTTTAAGTTTTCTGCATTGGCAAAATATAACATCGCATAGCAGTCATCTAAATGTAGAGCAACCATAGTTTTAAAAATGAGCTCTGTCTGTAGTGTTTCCATTTAGTTTATATCTTAGTCCTCTAAGAAAATTAACTTTTTTTAATTCCTTCTTTACCACATATTCAAAATTTGCTACGAAAGCTAGTTTTGAATCCAATATTACTCATTACGCAGAGGTCCCGTGAAAATATGTACTGCTAAAGCGTTTAATAAAAAATACATGACAGTTTTGTGTTTATATATAAATGAAGGGATAGAAAATATAAGGCAAGTGTAGTCGTGACACACCACGTTGTCGATTTAAAAAAATCGGAGTTAAAAGAAATATAATATGAGGTCTCAAGTGTTTCTAATCAGCAGTACGTAGAAGAAAGAACAGTATAAATTATCAAAGAAAGCGTTTTAATTATGGTACTATTTGATTTTAGTGGTATTGGAGGACGTGATCCCGCGAGTGGCTCCCACACACGTGATCGCCGGCAACCTCGCCGTACTGCGCTGCTTCCTTCCCGGGCAGGACTCTCCGCCCGCCCTATACCGCCCTGCCGGCTGGTACCGCGACCAGCAACTGCTCCTGCCCGACTACAGTGACACGGGTGAGTGCTAACCGTGCTAGGCTACCAAGCCAATGACTGACGTTGCGGGAGAGTAACGTATGTGTTGTGATGTATTGCATTGATCAACAGAAACATCGATTGATTGAAAATAAGAAAATATCGTAGCTTCCCACTTTAATTTAAAAAGAAAATACCAATTACTTATAAAATGAACACACTTGCGACATCTGTCGGATCAGAGTAAATTGAATTCTTATTGACAGTAGAGGTCTATAATGAAACAAATTGAGATGAGTATTGATAAAAAAAACCACAGATGGTATTAAGAAATTGTCACGACACAGGGAGATACCCTTTTTTAGGCGCAATTACAAATAATGATATCTTGACAGCCAATTAGGTTAGAGCAAAAACTATAAGGAATTAAACAAACCAATCACTAGACGGGAGGGCGTACACCAACGGGGAACAAAAGATCGACCTTTTTACCCGACAATTAAGGAGATAATTAATTACTTTTCCATTCCCACCGAACCGAGAGGTGAAAAAACTTTATGATAAACAAGAGACGTTTCAGGGACTTTAGTGCGATGAACCCAAGGGGTGTTATGAGTAAAGCTTATATTGATGAGGTAGTAAACCATAGTTTTCTAAGTAATCTGGAAACCTTAAGGTTTGAAAAAAGATACACGTAAACAACGATGGAAAAGATTTAATGGAAAATTGAATAGGAAGTGAGAAAAACTTGAAGGAAGCTGTTAAGGGAATTTTCATCTATAATACGATTGCTTGTGACGACCGGAGATGATCAAATCGAGGGAAAACGTGCTAAGGGAGATGAAAAGTTTTAAAAACAATGGAAAATTATTGTTATCAATTCTAGACGAAGCGGAGGTATTAGGAAAACGATTTGGGAAGAAAATTTCAAAAAATTTTGGAGTTTTTGAGTGTAACGATTGAACGAGGGGACGATTTTGAGGTTTAGTGTAGTAAAAAGTATTTGAGAGGAAATTAGAATAGAATACCTAGGGGAGGGTGAAAATACTGAAAACATTGCGATAGATTTAACTCAGGAAAAGGAGTCATCTTACGTAATTATGATGGGGATTGAAGCATAGAGTTGCAAGAGACTGAGGAAGGAATGAGACGTTACAAATGTATATGAACAGGGAATATTCGAACATGGGATTTGTTTAGATTAACGCCATAAGCCGTTAAAAAGGGCCATAAAAATTAACATTGCTCTTACGTAATATTTAGATTATAGAATTCCCATAAAAATTAACGACTCTCAGATAAAGAGAAATTTGTAGCTCGGTACGTAGAGGAAATAATATAAACACATGTCAAAGCTTATGGTTTATGTGATTTTCGGTAAAAGAGAGACGGATTCTGGGGGACGATCCATACGGAATAATAAAAATGACAGAAATTTAAGGGTCAAACTGGGAGTAGCTCATATAAAAATATGAAAATTGATATATTAATTAATAACAGATAGAAAATGAAAATTTCCAAAAGGCAGCAAACATCAAAAAACGATATGGTTAGGAGAGGAAGGTACAGTGAAACTATGGGAGAGTAGATACGACAGAGGAAATCAAAGGAAATCTTAAATTAACAATGAATAAAATAAATACGACTTGAATTATAAAAATTTGTAGGGATATGAACAATAACGTGAGAATAAATAAGGAAATTCGTAAAGAGAGTGTCGTGAATAAAAAAAAATTCGAGGAAAAAGGGAAAATTCAAATCTACGACGTAAATAGAAAAAATACGGTTTTAAACTGAAAATTTCATACAAGTGGCAGTGAAATGAAGTGGAATTTAGTAAAATTGAAATTCGAAAATGCATAGTAAAGATTTCGACATGGATTTAATCATGATTTGCGAGAGATGCAAAAAAATTGAGATCTGCATATAGTTATTGAAGACGGACCTTTTACGAATTGAAAAAAAAAGAACACAAAATCATGATATTCAAACTAATTTTGTATGAACAGCAGAACAAAGGAAGTTAGGGCAATCTAACATAATCTTACTGAATCCGGGTCTTGTGGGTATGGAAATACGAGACAGAAAGCGAGAGCACAACCGCAGGAGGGCTTAAAGAGCATCATACGATAATAATGAGGAAATTTCAAAAGATGACGAGTTGATAAGTATTAGATTGTTTCGTCACAGGAAATTCAGATACTCTCTTTTGGACCTGAGAGGGGGTATAAGATCGAGAACAGACGTCATTTTGAGACAGTCAGCGATCGGTTTTGAAAAGGTTGAAGGTTCGTGAGACGCGACGAAAGGTTTGGTAATTTAATTTGTGAAAGTTTCTAAGAGTTAGAATCTTGAGACTTGTAAAAATTTGCAATAAGAAAATCAGTTACTCAGAAAAATTTGAAAATTAAGATCAGTGAAAATAAAGATAAAGTTTACGCTTTAATTACTTGTGAAAAGTTAAAAGTGCTCGTGATAAATAAAATTTGTTTTAGTGGAAAATTCGGACTTTATAATCAATAAATATTGTATTTTGAGACTATAAATATCTATTGTTTAAATTCAGTTATTTAAAAATTAGTACAAATTAAAAAGAGTTAATAAATAGATAAGTGCGTCAGTATAAACGGAAAAAGTTCTAACAAATACTTAATGTTTAAATTTAGTATTAAAAAAATGTGCAAAATTGAAAAGAGTTAATAAATAAATAAGTGCATCCAGTTTAAACGGAAAAGTTTCAACGAAAATCTACTCATAAAATTATAAAATTTAGAATAAATAAAGTGATTAATCATAATTTATTGTGCGATAGTGAAAGTGTAGTTTATTATTAAAAAAAAAACAAACGGTGGCTAATAATAATTATTCGGTACCATTAATATTTATTTATTTATTTATTAACGCCCTTTTTCGGGCCTTTTACATATGAATAGTAAGAAATATACAGTATTTATTGTACATAACTGAACTGCCTTCGTAACAATATTTTATATTTGTTTAAAGATAAATTGAAGATGTCCACTGACTTGGTATAATTGTTTCCCTCCATTAGTATTCTGGGTAAAGAGGAATACATATGGTAGTTAGTTCCAGAATTACTGCACTGAAATAAATCCTGACTTCTAGTATTACGTAGTGGAATCCGGAAGCTTATCAATTCGAGCAATACCGGACTGTCAACTTAATCATTTAGAATTTTATACAGAAATACCAAGTCAGTGAAAGTTCTTCTGTCTGACAATTTGAGCATATTCATATCATTCAAAATAGTATTGTAGTTCAACATAATTGAATAATAATAATAATAATGATAAAGTTAACATCAGAATAATTCGGCTAAATAATTGTACAATTGTACGGCACATTTCTATCAAAAAAAAGTATTAATCTATCAGAAGATTAACACTATAATAATTTATTAATCCAAAAATTTAATAAAAAGATTAAAGAAAAGAAAAAATAAAGAAATAATAAAATAAAATAATATTTTATTACTACATAAAAGTTCGGAGGAATAAAAATTAATGTATCAACAATTTACCATTTCGAAATTAATCGTGAAGTAACTATCATTTAAAGTGTTATGTAATCAACAAGTTTTGAAATAAAATACAGTTAGAGTGATAAACATCAAATGCCGATTAATTTAGTTAGATTAAACGAGAATAAAATAAAATTGAAGTCGAAAACTTTTTATTTAAATTTACTTGATAAAATAAGAATAAATTAGGTAGGAAAATTGCAACAAGGTTTATCCGTATAGCTCCCGGATGGAAAAACCTCGGGGGGTGAGTTTTTATTTTCCAGGCACCAAGGAAAAGCGCGGAAAGCAGAAAGCAGACAGCTGGTATTTGAATTAATTATTATCACAAAATATTACTTGCTTAATATGTGATATGTACCCATATTAAAATATTGTATATAATATGGGTATATTTATATATATATATATATATATATATATATATATATATATATATATATATATATATATATATATATTCTGTGGCCTGTAATTCTACATTTTCCCAAGTATTTTCACTTATTATTAAAACTGTATGAATAATTTTATGAATATATGTACTATCATAATTTCAGCTAATACGTAACAATTGAAATAAGTTTATGATATTAGAAATTATTTCAATCATAATATAATTATATATATCAGTATATTATTAATTACTTGTTGAGAGAAAATTATATAATTATTAACTATATATCTATATATATGTACATATATTGTATGAGTCGTATTTATATTGGAAATATATGGAACGTTTAGAATGACCTCGGAACGTATCGTAATAAATAACAGGAATTAATGATGCAAGGAGTAGAAGAGGAAATCCTTTAACCTTAAAGGGTGATTAAATACTTAATTAAAAATGGAATACTAAAGTTGTTGAGATTAATTTTGCACGATAAACAAAAAAAATCTGACCTATAAAAAGTGTTAGGTATCCTTAGATAAACAATTTCACACATGCTTTGAATCTAGATCAGTAGGTTAGCGGGAATGTTTAAATAATTGGAATGTTTATAAAATAAGTCGATCACTGGGGTACTAGTTTGAATACTTTAAAAGAAAAAAATGACCTTAGATCTTGAAAAGATAATTGTCATTAGTGGATATCGTACTTAGGTATTGACTTCTAAGAAAAAATTAAACACAATCTTTAATTTGAACATGGGGAGATATCTTTAGAACAAAACGATTAGAAAATAAACAGATTTTATTGTAGCTGGACAAATAATATGTAAATCAAGCAGTTGAAAAATCACGGGATAGCCTAATAAAATGTATTGAAGATTTACATGAAACAGTTGAAAAATCACGGGATAGTCTAATAAAATGTGTTGAAAGTTTACATGAAGCAGTTGAAAATCACGGGATAGTAAGAAATTATCAAAAGTTGAACCTTGGGGAAAATCAAAAATACAGTTCAACCATTAGGAGATAGTGGTCACTCCTAATAATGAAGACCATTAACCAAACAAGTAGAGATGACGAGTCTCTCAAATAAAATCGCCAAAAAACCAAACAAAAGCTTGGAGTTGTCGGCTCTCAAAAACCAAACCGAAATAAGATCTTATTCTACTAGTATTTATTAATATTTCCCACTCTTCTTACGTATTTATTCGGTTACCAAGCTAAGAATTTTCGCAGAATTCTTTGGGCGAGATCCGAGCTTGGGATGCGATGCATATAGCCTCGTATTGCAAGTTATAAAACCTTCCCAAATGTATGTTTATATATATATCTGTTATAAATGGGTAAATGAAAGAATTCAAGAAAAACATGGTTTCACGTAGGAAATCTTCTAGTTTATTTCACGGCACATTTTACAATAAATTTGTTCCCGACTCGAACAAAAACACTTAATTGGCCACTTTGACCACTCGCTAGATAATGCTAGCTGTTTACAGGAGATCCACGTTATTAAGAGAGCATGTTTTTAACTGAAATTGTCTTAATTATAACTGCACTTTCACATACTAAAACAAAACAACCACCATTGTTAAATCTAAATAATATACAGATTCCAGAAATCTGCTTTATCGTCTATCCTTAAAAACAGTGCGGCCCTATGGCCGTAGCTTGTAATCTGTAATTCAAACAGTCAAGTTACAAAATATACCGCTAGGTGGCAATAACCTTCACTTTTTGAACATACTGCCGGGCGGGGAATGAGAAAAAACAACAAGTTTTTTTGAAATTAAAAAATCAAACTACAAATTCCTAAATTTAAAACAATATACTAAAATTTTACCAGATGTGTACCTATCTAAATTTAAAGGGTCCGGGAACCTAACCAACAATTAACAATAACCTAAAAATTTATAAATTTCTAAAAAATTTCATAAAATATAACAACATCACAACATTAATAATAAATTTGTACAATTGACAATTCAATAATGTCTCGTTGTCTCTATGGAGATTTTTCACTTCAATTATTATTTTTTAACTAACACCAATTCACAAATAGCAATAAATTGTTAGTTCGCTGTGAACTGACTATCAGTTTAACACTGGCATGGCACTGCCAAAAACAGAGAGAACACTTCACTGGGTAGACTACTCGGCCATCTTGTCCAGGGTGGTCATCATATTTTAATAGTACATCACCATGTACTTCTGTGTGTCATCATTGGGTAGTACATCACCATGTACTTCTGTGTGTCATCATTGGGTGGATCATCATAAATTATGGGGCGGCCGTGCCCTGGTGATCAGATAGTACCATTAATTGTGCAACGAGGATGATCAACTCGCCTTTTTTAACTGGAAGCCCCAGTGGCTTCAGACAGGATACAGTGGTTTCAACAACGCCAGTACCGATGCTCCATAATTATAGTTGTGGTTTGGTTGCATCGGTTCAGCCCTAATTACAGTTAGGCTGTGACCTTGGGAAGGTCCGTGGTTTTCCGGGTCGGGAAAATTGGATCCAAGTTTGCTTCTATTGGCATCAAACATATTTTTGTGATGGGTCTCACAAAAGTGCCTTGTGCTGTTTTGAGGGTAACCACCCTCACTACTCCATCCGGGCCTGGATGAGTAGTTAATATGCGCGCCATCTTCCACAATGCAGGAGGCAGATTGTCTTCCATCAAGATTACCAGATCGTCCTTCTTTATTGCCTTTTGGTTGCTGGCCTGCCATTTGGTCCGTTTTTGCAGCTCGGCAAGGTAATCTCGCTTCCATCTGAACCAGAAATTTTGAATTAGAGCGTTTAATTTTTGATATTTGCTTAGTCTGTTCTCCGGGAGCTCGCGGACATCCACCTCGGGAATAACCGAAGCATCCCTGCCCATGAGGAAATAGTTGGGGGTTAAAGGGAGAAGGTCGTCTACGTCATCAGACAGGGAAGTTAAGGGACGGGAGTTCAAACAAGCCTCTATCTGACAAAGCAAAGTATATAATAATTCAAACTGCAATGGGTTATTTTTAGTAATTCGATATAAATGAAACTTGGTGGACTTGACTGCGGCTTCCCACAGCCCCCCATGATTCGGCGCCATAGGCGGTATAAAACTCCAAGAAATTCCCTTATTAGCTAAAAACCTATGAATTTTGTCATTGTTCAGTCTCAGACTGGCATACAGTTCTTTGAGCTTATTGGAAGCTCCTCTGAAAGTGGTTGCATTGTCAGAAAATATTTTTTCCGGCTGACCCCTACGGGCAATGAACCTCTTTAAACAATTTAAAAAAGCATCGCTTGACAAATCTGTTACGAGTTCCAAATGAACCGCTTTGGTAGAAAAACAAACAAATATGCAAAGATACGACTTAATGAGCGGAGAATTCCTCAGCGCTCCAGCCTTCGTGTCTATCGGTCCGGCAAAGTCGACCCCTGTGACAGAGAACGGTAGACTGGGAGTGATTCTCTCAACTGGAAGGTCTCCCATGATCTGCCGGCAAACCTGAGGTCGGTATCTAAAACATACAACACACTTATGTAGGATACGCTTAACAGTGTTTCTCCCAAATATCGTCCAATATTTCAAGCGTATTTCCGATAACAGCACTTGGGGACCTGCATGTAAATGTTCATAATAATAATTACGTATAATAAGTTCAGTTATTTTATGTGACGGTGATAATATTATCGGGTGCCTTTGATGATGCGATAAATAAGTAGCTAATTTTAATCGTCCACTTGCGCAAATTAAACCTTCCATTAAACAGGGATTGAGAGCTTTCAATCTACTGTTTTTGTTTACTAACCCATGCTTCTTTAGGTCCTTCAATTCTCTTTTAAATGAGTATTCTTGAGATGATTTCAGTAGGCATTTTAAAGCTGCTTCCAGCTCGGAGACAGTTAAATTGCCATACGTTTTATCCTTAGGGTTACGACAATTATGTATAAATCTTAACGCTTGAGCGCTTACTCTTTTTAATTTGGTTAGCGATGAGAATTTTTCGAAAATATCCCATTCTTGAGCATCAGCTACCAATAGTACATTTTTACTTTTTATTTTCGGGGGATCCAAACATGACATATTATTCCAAATTAATCCAAGTATTTTTTCATTCTTGGAATTGTCAGTGATCATTTTTTCACAATTGCCCTGTTTGGCAATTTCACCTTGGCCCCGCCCAGATGACAATTCCAAAACATTTGATCTCCACTTCCTCAGGGTCATGCCTGCGGACAGCAAGATATCACTTATTTGTTTCTTCAATTTGAAACAAACTTCCAAGTCATCCCCTCCAGTCAATAAATCGTCCATATAAAAATCATTTTCTATGACTTGACTTGCTACTGGGAAATTAACTTGATTATCCATACCAATTTGTCGAAGACATCTTGTTGCTAGGAAAGAGGAAGGTCCCAGCCCATAGGTAACGGTCTTCAATTTGTAATGTCGTAGTTCCTCTTCTTGTGATTCGCGCCATACAATCTTCTGAAGGCTGCGATCCGCTTCGCATACGTTGATTTGACGGTACATTTTTTCGATGTCCGCAGTCATGACGTATCGATGTTTTCTGAAATGTAATAAATGGCTGTATAAGTCCTTTTGAATGACAGCTCCCACCATCAGAGCATCGTTCAAGGATATTTCGGTCGACGTCTTTGTCGAACCATCAAACAATAGGATTGCTCATCCTCTCTCCATTTATCACATAACTCCATATGACCTAGTTGTTCATATTCCCTCATAAATTGTACATATTGCAATTTCAATTCAGGATTTATTAATCAGGAGTGTTTCTTGTGTGTTAATTATTATTTTTGGATTATTGCGTTATTATTATAATCTTTGGAAGGTTGAGTATTTTTAAATGAATATCCCACCCACCCTTTCCACTAATCTTCTAATAGATGTAATATCAATAGTAATGGAGTGTAAAATGCTTCTAAAAATATTGATACCAGAATAATTCTATAATAATTGGATAATTACTAGAGCGCCGTTTTAGTTATGTTGCGTTGTACAATTTATTATGAGTTCCTAGGCTATATGTATTTTTATTATTTGAATTTACAAACAGATACATAAAACATACCTACTTACCTGGCAGGTCAATTCACTATATTAAACTCTAGACATCAGCATGTTTTTACATCGCACGATATTCTTACTATTACAGTTACATGATATTTTTAGATACTTAGCAAATAATGTAAAATTATGCATGATGTCTAGATTTAAAAAAAAATATAATATCAACCTTTCGATTTTTATGAATGGCTTGGTGAACCACCTATAATTTGAGGCACCGGCCGCGCCTGATCAGGACCCTTGCCTCATGCACTTTATTATTGTGATCTACCACCCCAATGATAGCAGTCGACAATAAAATTGTTTTTTCTGCCTTCGCTAAGGCTGAATGGTTTGACACTGAAACTCGTTCAGCATCCATTTGGCAGTCACCTCCGGGGTGATCTTCACCTTTATTCATGGAATCATCGCTCGGATGCATCTCCCTGTGCAATAACGTATTGTGGCTTTCGCTATCACAATGCTTGCATTTCAAATTAATTTTACAATATGGGGCCGTATGTCCTAACCTCAAACATTTGAAGCAGGCATGGTACCTCCTTATTGCGTTGGCTCTCTCTCCTGAATTTAATTTTAAAAAATTTTTACAATAATATATTTTATGTCCCTTGTCATTACAACAAATACAATTATTGTGGGTAGCAGCTAAAAATACCGATTCCTTTTTAGGATTATTGTTGCTACCATTTGCTTTCGGGTGGGTAGGAATTTTTTTCGAATCTGAATTTAACATTAATTCCAAAACTTGTGCACGTGAGGTTAAACATTTGAGAAATTCCTGTAATGTAGGTAGCTCATCCTGCAATGGGGTTTGTTCCCAATGCTTTCTAGAACTTGCATCCAATTTATTAGAAATTACGTATATAATTAAAGCATCCCATTGTTCGGTTTTCACGCTTAAATTCTGCAACGCCTTGAGATTTACATTTGTCTCATCAATCAGGTAACGCATGGCTACTGGATCCTCATGTTTCATCTCTTTAAGTTGAAACAGAGCTTGGATGTGTCTATGTACGGTAGTTCGCAAATTTGCAAACCTCTGTTGCAACAACTCAAAAGCCGAAATATAATTCAGGTCTGATACCTCGAAATTGGCGATTATCTTTGCTGCATTCCCCTTTAAACAGGATTGCAGATAATAAAACTTCTGTACATTTCTTAAGGCAGTATTGTTATGAACCAGTGTCTTAAATGTTTCTAGAAAATTATTCCAATTTTTTGGATCGCCGTTGAATTCTCGTAATTGGAGGCTAGGTAATTTTATTTCCAATTTGGGAGTCTCCACAGACTGAATTGCTCCCCTTGCAGTCGCTAAAATTGAATAATATTGGTTTTCAAAATTCTTCCTTTGCAAATTATTATCGATTTCATTGGAATCCGGAAGGCTTTCGATTTGTTCCTGGATTTTTTCGAAATCATCAATTATTTTCTCAATTCTAGCATAGCGAATTTTAATTTCGTTAACTGATAATGCATTTAATGACTCCGGAAATCTCGTAAGTTTACCTTTCAACACTCCTCGTTTGTTAATCAACGATTTTAAATTATCCATTTTTATTTCGTATTTGACAATAATTCAACAATAAAAAATGCTAAGAATGTTCCTTCAAAAACAATTTCTGTGCAATAATCGCGTAAAATAACAGTAATAACCAATTCAAGCTATGAACAATGACAGAATCTTACAATAATTATCTTCTAAACAATTAACCTAAAATAAATTTGCATGACTTGCATTTTACACTGAGGGTAGTTAATTTTTTGTTTTAAAAATAAGTACATCGTCACACAAAAAATAGCGCTTGTTTGAACAGGAATTCAATGAATAATTGTGAAAGGATGGCAGGGATACTTATCTTTTGATTCTTCGTGGTTCATGTTTTCATCCTTCTGGTTTTTTTTTATATAGCTCGCTGGTTCATTCTAGTAATTTCTTTGATGCCTTCATCCGCTCGTAAGGGCTATCCGGCTCGAAGGACCATGATATAAATGGGTAAATGAGCAGAAAGACTTCAAGAAAAACATGATTTCGTAGGAAATCTTCTAGTTTATTTCACGGCACATTTTGCAATAAATTTGTTCCCGACCCGAACAAAAACACTTAATTGGCCACTTTGACCACTCGCTAGATAATGCTAGCTGTTTACAGGAGATCTACGTTATTAAGAGAGCATGTTTTTAACTGAAATTGTCTTATTTATAACTGCACTTTCACATACTAAAACAAAACAACCACCATTGTTAAATCTAAATAATATACAGATTCCAGAAATCTGCTTTATCGTCTATCCTTAAAAACAGTGCGACCCTATGGCCGTAGCTTGTTATCTGTAATTCAAACAGTCAAGTTACAAAATATACCGCTAGGTGGCAATAACCTTCACTTTTTGAACAATATCTTTTTATGTATTGTTCATTGAATGAAGCGAACTCACTTACAGCTAGTGCTTTAGACCTGTCGGGTCGCTCTCGGCTCATTTTTTGAACGTGGTGGGAGGATTCACGACCCGCAACTCCACACAATACCGTGAGTATATGATTGTACATAGGACGAAACCGGTTCGCCCTAAGTAAATAGTAGACTCTAGAGGCGCAGGAATTTGGAGGTATGTAGGCTCGGGTGAAGACCTGAAGGCAGTGCATGATGGCGAAAGGAAGGGTCACTGGGACGCGATAACTGAGGTATCAATCAGGCGACCCGTGCCAAAAGATTGTGCGAATTTCTAGTTGGAACCTGATCACCTTGCTTACTTGTCGGAGGCAGGAGCCAAATTTTTTCCAGAAAAGGGTTATTCTGAGTTCGTCAAATATACAATTAACTAATTACATTAACCTACTAAATCCATCATATGTACTCTATAACAGCTGAATCATAATGGAGGGACGCCAAGCAGATACAAGAAAGAATCATAATCAAATTTACTAACATTTAACCATTTGAGTTATATTTAATCATCTGTTCAATTAAACATGTGTAGTTTTAATTAGTACAGTTTATTTACGAATTCATTAGGATGTAGGGAACCATAATAAGCGACAAAGAAAAGTTAGCTCATTTAGAGAAATTATTTAAAGTTAGATTTGCAAGAGAGAGACCAATACAGTTTGAAACTCAACGCCCTGTTTAGAATCAAAATGTTACCACAAAAATGAAAGTTATTAAAGTCCTATATCATAAATCATAAAATTACACAACGTTTGATGGAATTTAATAACAACATAAATACGAAAATATTTACGTTCAAGGTCGTAAGTAACGTATTAATTAGTCAAGTACATATATCTATAAAGATATGTAGTACAAGGGAGCTTTAAGTAGCTTTCTGTAGTTATCAAAGAAAATAAGGGTCCAATTTTCAAGAAGGCTTGTGTGACGTAGGGGAGGAATTTTCCATCCCTACTACACGTTTGCAAAGCCTTAAAAACTTAAATATCGATCAGAGCCAGGAGAAGGTGTAGAAAGAAGAATTATCATGATTGGTGCCAAGTGCCCAGGAGTAAATAAAAATAAATTAAAAATAATTAGGAGGAAAAAAAAAATATCACAACTGTCTTGCCGATGACCAGGAGAGTAATATAAGAATAATATATGAGTAAAAGGCAAAAACATCACAGTGTTGACAGGAGAACGGGTGTCGGTGGCGGGGCTAGGCTGGGAGCTGCACATCCGCGCGGCGGGCCTGGCGGACTCCCTGCCGGCATACAGCTGCGTGGCCTGGGAGAACCTCACGGGACAACGGAGGCGCAGCCTACCAACTCACATCACGGTATCGGGTAAGTGCTTTTCAGGTTATACTCATATTACCGCAGATTAAATGCCAATTTCTTTCTGAGATGTTCGAACAGGCAATTTTAGATCCTTCGTTCACAGGGATACTCATGTCGTGTACTCGCGTCGCAAACAATTTCTGACACACACTACTTTTTTATATAGGCCTCGTACGAACCCCGGTGGCGGACTTAAGAAAGAGGATAAACTACTCCAAAAAATGTCCTTTTCGTGTCATCTTTTCAGAGTGCAGATTTCATTATCGTACAATGTTAATCTCAAATACAAAACAATAACATCTTTTTGTTCTGTGTAATGTAAGGAAGCACGGTGGTGACGCCACTTTAGCAGGGTCAGAGTAGGAGCGTAGTGTCTTCTTTGGCGATTGATTGCCTATGATTCCCTGAACAGCAGAGTATCTCACAATGGTACTTACGACTGTTGCACTCAAATAGTTAGGGAATTTCACATGCACTTCTTGAGACGGATTCTTGATTGGTTGATTCATACAAAGGCGAGAGATAGCTATAATTTACACTTCGGAATCATCGAATGATCATTATTCTGATATTACGTTAGGGCAAGAGTTAGTTGATTACTTTTACAGCGATACACACGGAGTAATATAGCATAACCTTAGGTTGCCATGACAGAGTAACGGTAGTAATTTTAACGTGAGAATACTCGGCGGTAAAATTCTTTGTTGACTATTTTGTTCCTAGCACTGATCTAAACTTATTACGCACCAAAATATCAAACGTTTTATTATGTAAGTAAATAAATAGGAAAAATGAGAGATTTCTTACAATCAAACTGATTGATTAGTTTTGTAAGATTTGAGTAAGATAAATTATTGTACAATTAATAACTAAATAAACATATTAAAAAAAAAAAAAACAAACAAACAAAAAATATCTGACACAAGTGACGCCCCATTTAAAGTCTCGACGATCTTTTTTTTTTTTTACATGAACTCCACACAGGAGGCCCTGAGGAAAATAATTTCCCTCAGGGCCTATGTCATCTTTGAGGATGCTGTGTGGAGGGTTTTTTTGAAGGAAAGGGAGGAGAGGAGAGTTCTGGGAAGGAAAAGGGTTTAAGGGGTGGGTAGGAATCTGGGGTTCAGTATGTCCTGGTCATCCGCCTCCAAGACCTAGACAAACCTCACCCCATGGACCCGGGCACCCCTGCTAAATCACCAATCTGAGTCGAAATAACCTTGCCCAGCTGATCGCGGAAGACTGGCGTCGGCGACGAGTTTACAAATTTTGGCAACATGTGCCTGTATACGAAACTCCGTGCAGGATGTCTGGTGGTAGTCGTCAAGGTACTGTGGAAAAACAATTTATCATCGTTTCATATTTAGCTGAGCGGGCTTTTACAAAATTAGCAATGATACTGAGTGTCTGGAAGTTCCATATGTTATTATTCTAAACTGGATTTAAAAAGTACCTCATTGCACTTTTATTTCATTAAACATTTACATTTCACTGAAATGATTGTTCGGTGCCGGGTGTGGGATGGATAACGAGCTGCAGCGGGCGACGGGGCGACGGGCGGGCAGAGAGCAACAATGCTGCCATAGATCACCGGCGCCGCGTGTCACCATCATAAATACATTAGCGACTCCTACCTCTACCTCACATCGACCCACTTCCTGACACACCGGGAGAGGGATGCACACAAAGGTAATATGGGCCTAAACTATTTATAAACCCCATGTTTCCCGTCTAACTACCTACACTATATCTCAACACGTATTTACATAAATCTACATACCTAAGTCTACGTATGTAGAGATGTAAACTTTAGAAGTCAAATTAATATCGGTTTTTTTTTCATAAAGTTCATTTTTCTTTTTCTTTTCAATAATGGTCTTCCAGTTTTCAGAATGTTTGTTACACAGATTGGCATTTTTTTGATGCCAGAATGTTTAATGATAAAAGCCGATCTGTATCCTTTTGCTTGTTGTGATATCATTGAGCCTTGCAGAATTATTATGTTTTAATTTCCTGTTTACTGAACAACTCAAGAAAAGGGAAATAACCTTTCTTAGAATCAGAAATACATCATAATTCATGTACCGGATTGTCAAATAGTATGGATTTGAAATGATAATACAATTCCTGGACTATATATAATTCCTAGGGCATTTCGGATTTGGAGATGTCTTCGTGGCAGATATTTGTGGATTTTTCTTATACTGACAATAAAAAGGTTTTTGGAGGTTCACAGGCTATTCATAGTCAACAGAGTAGGTAATGGCTTTAAGTAATAATCATTTTTATATTTCTCTAAATTATATTTCTACCATAGGTCACCCCAAGTGGTTTGCTACGTTTGGTGACTTTGCAGAGGTGCCCGGGGTCATGGGGTGAGATTTGTCCAGGTCTTGGCGGCCAATGCGTCTGCCTGCTTGCCGCGTCGTGTGCAGGATCGAGAGGGACTGGTTGGGGAAGTTCTTTTATCCTCTCCAGCTGGAATCTCCCGACCTATTGCCTTGCACCGGTTTGTCTAGGTCACCGGATCGGGTGAATCGGGAGTAGCAGGTAGAGGGAGACCTATAGACTTCTCCAGCAGGAATTGCATGAAGTGGGACTCCCAGACACACCGACCTACAGATTCCTACCTATCCTTATACTTTTTGCCCTAGCCATTACTTTATTTCCTTTCTTATCTTAGAACACACAACATTCTGAAAGATGATATAAGCTCTGAGGGTAATTATTTTCTTCAGGGACTCCTGTAAAAAATACGTAGTATACATATTTCAGTGTCCGGTAATCAGAGGATATTCTTTCACCTCTAGATGAGGGACCCAAAGGCACTTCCGAAAATGAACCATGGCATCGAAGAGAGTGAGGATAAGTGCAAATGTTAGAAAATTTCTTTTACAAAACTACGGGACTTTTACTATTTCCGGAACAGCCTCGGAGGATTCCCCATCCCCAATTGAAAGGTTAGTATTATTTTAATTATGCACAAGAGTCCCAACCGTCTGAACCCAATGAGATTATGGCTTCCCCAATTGTGATAGGTTATGTGACTGAAGTAAGGGGAAGGAGATGGGCGAGAATAAGGTGTCGGGTTTTCCTGTCTATTCAGACGTGGTTACTAAATACGGCTTAAGTCATTTCAAGAAACGTTTTAATTCTGAATGTTGGTCTAGAGTCTGGAGCGATGCTGAGAGTATTTACAACTCTGGAACGTGCCGCAAGGGTACAATATATTATTTTTAATTAACAAATTGTGAAAAAACATTAATTAATTAATTAAAATTTACTTGCACATGCTGGGATATGAACACGTGACATGCGAATTTCTAGTCGATAGCGTTACCCTCGATCAGGCCCCCCCAGCACAGTCGATCGATAAGGATTGAAAAGATAACTTTCGGTAACTTCTCATCGTTTCCTAGCATGATTGCAGATCGCCAACGAATTAGTAATAGTTCATAATGACTAAGAGTTCTTAATATATTCGACGTCAACTGTTGTTAGCACGTTAGCGATCTGCAGTTGTCCTTGACAACTATGAGAAGTTACCAAAGTTATCCCATCAATCCTTATCGATCGACCATGCCAGAACCCCAGGAACAGTAGTGTGATAGTTTCAGCCAGTTTATCATTATAACATTACTTTGGATAGAAGTTTTCTACTCCACCAAGTTATATGAAAAGATGATAAGACTTTCTTCGCGTAGTTGCTGGTCGTATTTACTTTATTACTTCATCGTTTTAAATCAAATTAGTGCATCGCCTCCCTCTCGATAGGCACCTAAAGCCGGATGGGCGGCTGGTTGGCTGGGTTGGCTGGGTTGGCTGGGTTGGTTGGGTTGGTTGGGTTGGTTGGGTTGGTTGGGTTGGCGCTGGCGCTGCGCTCTCGGGCGAGTTTCATAAAAGTTGGCGAAGTTTGCGCTCCTTTGCTGTTATTATGTTTGTCTTTACATAATAATTCTACATCTCTAATATTAGCCTTTTTAAATTTGAGCATTTTATTATAATGCACTACGAAAATTAAAAAATATTTTGAATATTTAGCACTTAGGGGAACGTTTGCGCGGCCCATTTCGACTCGTTTCAACAAATGTTCATTTTAAATTTGAGATCAAAATATCCAAACAAACTAAAAAAATATTTTTGTGATAAAAACGTATTTTACTTTCTTCTTTAGCCATCGTTTCGGACAGCGTTGCAGTGTCCATCATCAGGGCCGATCCAGCAGATCCGGTAGATGTGTGATCAACATCAGTATTCGAAATTATTCATAACGCAAATATATTTTTAGTTTCTAGTACAAACAGTTTACAGGTAAATAGATGATATGATCAAGTAATACAAAAAAACATTGAAGTAAAATGTGAAATAATTATTATAATCAGTAACTGTATATAAATGGTTTAGTAGTACCTACCTACCGAATGTTTTGTGAACACCTCACTAGAAGAACCGGTGGTGAGGTGGTCGCATATGTTGGATACAGTATTATTGTATATTGGGTTAGTAACAGTTAAAGTACACCATAAAAGTACATAGACATGATAATAATAATTAACAACTCGAGCGTTCGCGATAACAATTGATTAATATTAACTGAGCGTCCGATTTGGAAATTTCTCGCCCTCATAAAAAAAAATTATACCTCTTAATTTGAATAGGGAGACCTAAACACTGCTTCTAGTTTTAGAAAGCCATTGATTGCGTCTGTATTAAACTATTTATCCCATATTTTTAGGATAACAAAAAAAAATAACAAAATCGTTAATTTTATAAACGCATGAATTATGCATATTATATATAACCTTTGAAAATGGCGTACGTAGGAACTATTTGGAGAATACTAAATATTATGACATCTATAAAAGTTGTCTGAACATAAATTTATAATTGAACATGCATTTTATTAATATGTATTAATGTGGTCAATGATTTGTAATAAAAAACGTGTGTGCTTTAGACTACACGACTGAAATAAAACTTCACCAACTTATATCTCCCTCTCAACTTCCGTTCGCCTCGCCCGATCACACTTTTCATAACGCTCTCGTCACCCATTCACCAGTTACTCCCCAAGTCAAGCGTGCGTAAAGGCCCGACCGTTCGCCTCGCCCGATCATACTTTTTGTAATGCTCTCGTCACGCATTCACCAGCTTACTCCCCGAGTCAAGCGTACGTAAAGAAGTTTACTTCAAAAACGAGTGTGCTTTGGACCACACAACTGAAGTAAAACTTCTGCTCCATCTATTCTTTCTCTATTTCTATCATATATGATAGAAAGAGAGAAAGAATACGTGCGCGTGCCCTGCTCTCTTTGCTCTTACAGTGTAATACTGACAATAGGCCTGCGCTGTGTAACGTAACTGTCTATGAGAGAAAGAGAGAAAGAAAATGTGTGCTCGCACCTCTCTCTCTTGCCCCTACAGTAATTTACGAAGCGTACTCCCTCTCAACTACCGTTCGCCTCGCTTTTCGTAACGCTCTCGTCACGCATTCGCCAGCTTACTCCCGAAGTGAAGTGCGTAAAGAAGTTTTAAAAAAAACTTCAAAAATTCAATAGAGATGCGAGACATCACATGAAAAGTGTTAATACATCTTTGTGATTATCAAAGAATACAACGCGCGGGAATTTTTAATAATTTTTTTTAAATATCTATTGATTTGTTCGAGGATGTTTGCAAATTAGCCAAAAACGCTCCACGGGATAATTCATTCATTGTAAGATTTCATTGTTTTCAAAACAACTCACGTATTGACGTAAGTGAGCGAATGTGTTATTTAACCTGTAGGTGCCGTGATTAGTTTTTCCTGTGGCAGGCTGTGTGTACTATCTGGGCCGCATCTCGTGGGTGGTTACTTATCTATACAGATTTGTACCCTGCACTAAATGATAAAAGTAATGTATGCAGAGGTGAACAGATAATGAAGAGTGGATCCCTCGGGACCCATCAGTCGCGACGTGGCAGGCGGTGGCGGTGTTATGGCGGGGGTGGCGTGGTGACGTGGCGTGGGGCGTGCAGGGGGGCTGGGGGGCTGGGGGAGTCCCGCGGTGGGGTAGGGGGCAGAGCGGGATGGAATAATGCGATAGCGGGAAATGCATTTCAGCGCCATTTAGTGCATAATGCCTGCCACATAATATATTCCCAGCTAAAGCTATAAGTTATACTGATTTAATTGCTCTGTAATTTCCAGTGTGTTTCGTGTGTCGTGTACGCCTATGTTTATTTATTTACTGTTTTTTAAATTGATAACAAATAACACACATAGAAAGGAAGGTCACAATCCATTTATAAAATATTCTCACAATGCGTTAAGTATTGGATACAAAAATAAATAATTATATTAAACGTACTTATTTATTTGCAACATTAACACCTTTCGGTTTTTAAATAGCATAACTTAAAGCATGCATAAGTAATAAGGAGATGTGAGTGTCAAACAGCAAAGGATATTAATAGTATTTTTTTAATTTTGTTTAAAGATTATTATGAAATATTGACCACAACATATTTTAATTGGTAATGATATAATCTCCCTGGCAGTGAAGCATTTTACATTTTTTAATCACACTGTTAGATAATAATTGAGGAGCCTTTTCACAAAGAGAACTTTTTTTTCGTGAGACAGTTTTAAGTCAATAATCTCTCGGGGCCAATATTTTATGATAAATTTATTGTTATTATTAAATATTTTTGTGACCGCAGTTTGAAAATGGCCTTGTAAGCCGAAACAACTGTCACAAAAATAACAACTAAAATACTTGCAGAACTTATAAAAACATTATTAAATTAAATTTGAAATAATTAAATGGAGTTCTACGGATTAACCACAAAAACAATTAATATAGTAAAATGTACTTAAAAACATGTGTAAATAATAAAGCAAAATGAAATCCTGTTTATGGGGGTTGTTTTAAGTAATACAATATTGGAATGCCTTAGTAATACTTATTCTATTTTATTCCAAATA
The DNA here is from genome assembly GCA_929108145.2 of Limnephilus rhombicus. NCBI lineage: Eukaryota > Metazoa > Arthropoda > Insecta > Trichoptera > Limnephilidae > Limnephilus > Limnephilus rhombicus. The sequence goes on along the minus strand of OV815280.1, from coordinate 56,207,836 downwards.
TATATAAGTAACTATAAATGAAGATGTGAAAGCAAAAGTAAAAACATGAGGTACACATAAAAGCATTGACCGGTCACCGGTGAGTGGGCATCGCGTTTGGGTTCCACCCGGGCGTCGCGTGTTAGATTAAGTCTTCCATCACAACATAAGCAACATTTTTGGCTTTCTGTGGAGGTAGTAGAATATTTTCAAACATTGTTGGGTTATTCGTAATCTGGGATCGTTTGTCTAAAAATAAAATAAGGGTAGGCATAGGTACAGTTTGTAAAGTATATTTCAAGATGAAAAGATATCTCAATTGATATTTTATTTTATTTTTTTTGGGATACCAACAGTACCTATAAACCTATAATAGGTGACATTAATTTTACCAATTACCGTTTTTCACATGGATTTTATAATACAGAAGTGAGTTTAGTGATTTAAAAATATTAAATAAGAAAGATTACATGATAAATTGTGTAAATAGGGGGGGGGGGGGGTAAGAGGACTAAACTCTAGCTTTGCTCTTAAAAAGTGTTTAGATCGTATTATTTAATGTATGTTAATAGAAAACTTTATTTTTTGTATAAAAACATGTAATTAATGCTATTATATTAAATAAAAAAATAAAATAAAAAAGAGGAGGGGGGTGGGGATTCAGTCTAGTCGAAGTACAGAACGTATTCTAATAATAAAATGCATAAGCCAGAAATTAAGTTCATTGAATGGTGGTAGGGTTCGATCAATATCTATAGTTTGTAATATTCTTCTTTTTTTTTCGTTGTATTTTATTCTTATATAACTCTCCTGGTCCTCGGCAAGACAGTTGTAATATTTTGTTTTTTATCGTTGTAATTATTTACTCCTGGGCACTTGGAACCAGTCGTAATATTTTCGTTTTCTCTTGGCTCTGATCGATATTTAAATTCTTAAGGCTTTGCATATGTGTGGTAGGGATGGAAAATTCCTCCCCTACGTCACACAAGCCTATATGAAAATTGGACCCTTATTTCCTCTGATAACTACAGAAAGCTACTTAAAGCTCCCTTGTACTACATATCTTTAGAAATATATGTACTTAACTAATTAATACGTTATTTACGACTTTGAACGTAAATATTTTCGTATTTAGGTTGTTATTAAATTCCATCAAACGTTGTGTAATTTTTTGATTTACGATATAGGACTTTAATTACTTTCATTTTTGTGGTAACCCTTTTGATTCTAAATGGAGCGTTGAGTTTCAAACTGTTTTGGTTTCTCTCTTGCAAATCTAACTTTAAGTAATTTCTCTAAATGAGCTAACTTCCCTTTGTCATTTATTATGATTCCCTTCATCCTAATGAATCCGTAAATAATCAGTACTAATCGAAACTACACATGACTAATTGAACAGATAATTAAATATAACTCAAATGGTTAAATGTTAGTAAATTTGATTATGATTGTATCTTATATCTGCTTGGCGCCCCTCCATTTTGATTCAGCTGCTATAAGGTACATATAAAGATGGATTTAGTAGGTTAATGTAATTAGTTAATTGCATTTGTGACGAACTCAGAATAACCCTTTTCTGGCAAAATTTGGCTCCTGCCTCCGTCAAGTAAGCAAGGTGATCAGGTTGAACTAGAAATTCGCACAATCTTTTGGCACGGTACGATTGATTGATACCTCAGTTATCGCGTCCCAACCGAACCTTCCTCTCGCCATCATGCACTGCCTTCAGGTCTTCACCCGAGCCTAGATACCTCCAAATTCCTGCTCCTCCAAAGTTTACTATTTACTTAGGGCGAACCGGTTTCGTCCTAAATGCAATCAAATACTCACGGGGTTGTGTGGAGTTACGGGTCGTGAATCCTACCTCCACGTTCAAGAAATGAGACGAGAGTGACCCGACAGGCCTAAAGCACTAATTGTAAGTGAGTTCGTTTCATCCAATGAACAGTACATAAAAAGATATATATATATAAACATATATTTTGGGAAGGTTTATAACTTGCAATACGAAACTACTTGCATCGCATTTCAAGCTCGGATCTCGCCCATAGAATTCTGCGAAATTCTAAGTTTGGTACCGAATACATACGTAAGAATAGTGGGTAAAATTAATATATACTAGTAGAATGAGATCTTATCTGGCGATGTGTTCTGGAGATTCGCCAAAACTCCAAGCTTTTGTTTGGTTTTTTTGACGGTTTTATTTGAGAGACCCGTCATCTCTATTGTTTTGGTCAATGGTCCTTGTTATAGAAGCGACCACTGCCTTCTGTTGGTTGAACTGTATTTTTTTTTCTTTCCCTCCCCTCCAAGGTTCAACTTTTGATGAATTCTTACTATCCCGTGATTCTCAATTGATTTATGTAAATCTTCATTACACCTTATTAAGCTATCCCGTGATTTATCAACTGCTTCGTGTAAATCTTCAATACACCTTATTAAGCTATCCCGTGATTTATCAACTGCTTCATGTAAATCTTCAATACACCTTTTATTTGATTTGCTATAATAAATCTGTTTATTTTCAATTGTTTAGTTCTATAGATATCTCTTTACGTTCAAATTAAAGATTGTGTTTAATATTTTTTTTGTTTCTAATAATTGCGCAATATCATAATTTTATCCCGTTCCTAGAAGTTAATACCTAAGTACGATATCCACTAATCAAGGTCATTTTTTTCTTCTTTTTAACGTATTCGAACTAGTATCCCAGTGACCGACTTATTTTATAAACAATTTTAATTATGTAAACATTCCCGACGGCCTCGTGACCTAGATTCAAAGCGTACGATGTGTGTTTACTTTAGACATTCCCAAAGGCGTGTGCGATGGCTCTAAATTTTTTTTTCCTTTGTTTGATAATGATGTACTTTGCGCAATTGTCTAGTCTGATCCCCGATAAGTATAGTAATTACGTATACATATATATTCAATTATATATACTTTGTCTCAATAAATAATTAATAATATACTGGTATATATAATTATATTATGATTGAAATAATTTCTAATATCATAACTTATTTCAAATGCTCTGGATTTTCTGAAGTTATATTAATACATATATAAAATTAGATACAAAACATTGACTTGGAAATTTATCAAACACATAACTATTTTTAATAGCTATTGATGAATTCAGAGGTAGGAATCGATACCCTTTTTTTTCCTTTTTATATAAGTGTGTTTCGTTTTGATTAAAATCTTCTTGGGAACAATAAAATTATATATAAAATATACCTATTATATTTATAATATTTTAATATAGTTACATATCACATATTAAGCGAGTAATATTTTGTTATAATAATTAATTCAAATACCAACGGTTTGCTGCATGCCGCTTTCTCCTCGGAATCTGGAAAAATTTTATAATGGGAAAACTTACCCCTACAAGGTTTTCCGACCCGGGTTCTACACGGATAAACCTTGCTGCAATTTTCCTAAATTAATTTTCATTGTTCTAAATTTAAATAAATCTTTTCGACTTCAAAAAAATTTTTTTTTCGTTTAATCTAATTAATTTAAATGATGTATAAACTTTATCGTTCTAAACTGTATTTTATTTCAAAACTCGTTGGTTAAATAACACTTTAAATGATAGTTACTTAACGATTAATTTCGAGATGGTAAATTGTTGTTAAATTAAATTTTTATCCCTCCGAACTTTTATGTTGTAATAAAATATTATTTGGTTTTATTATTATTATTTTAGATAATTAATTTAAATATTTATTATTTGTTAGAACACTTTTCATTTAGATTGGACACACGTATTTAATTATAACTTCTTCGCACTTAATTATCACTGGTACTAGACGCGAAATTCCTAAGTCTAAAAAATACAATATTTAGTGATTATAAAATCCGAATTTTCCACTAAAACAAATTGTATTTATCACGAGCACTTTTATTTTTTTCACAAGTAATTAATGCGTTAACTTTATTTTTATCTTCACTGACATTAACTGCAAAGTTTTTTTTTTGTAGATCACTGGCTTGAATGTCAAATTTTCTAAGTCTCACAATCCTTATCACTTAGAATTTTCAAACTTTAAATTACCAAACGTTTCGTCACGTCTCACGAACCTTCAACCCTTTCAACAACGACCGTAGACTACCTCCAACTGGCATTTGTCTTCCCTCTTATACCCCTCTCAGGTCCAAAAGAGAGTATCTGAATTTCCTGTAATAAACCAATCTTATTTCTATCAACTCGTAATTTCTTGAAATTTTCTCATTATTATCGAATGCTGTCCCTTAGACCCTTCCGCGATTGTACCTTTGACTCCTGTCCCGTACTTTCATACTTACAAGACCCGGATTCAGTAAGATCATGTTAAATCGCCTCAACTTCCTTTGTTCTGGTGTTCATACAAAATTAGCTTGAATTTAATAATTTTAAAGTTCTATTTTTATCTATTTCGCAACATGTCCATGGGTACGGCATCTACCATATGTTCCAAATCTGTCCCCAAATTCGCCTATCAGAGATATCTTCATGTCGAAGTCTTTCTCGCAAATTGTTCATTTGTATTTTATTATTTTTCCTCGAGTTTTTTTGTCTTCTATATGAACCTTTCCATTTAAAACCGAATTTTCTCTATTTACGTCGTATATTTGAATTATCCATTTTTTCTCGAATTTTCTTTTATTCACGACACTCTTTCCATGAATTTCCTTATTTATTCTCACGCTATTGTCCATATCCCTATAAATTTTTACATTTCAAGCCATATTTATTTTATTCACTGTTAATCTAAGATTTCCTTTGTTTTTCTCTGTCGTATCTACTCTCCCATCGTTTCACTGTACCCTCCTCACATAACCATATCGTTTTTTTTAATGTTTGCTGCCTCTTTGAAAATTTCATTTTCTATTTGTTATTAATTAATATATTATTTTTAACATTTTTATAGGAGATACCCCCACTTCGGCCCTTAAATTTCTGTCATTTTTATTACTCCATAGAGAACGTCCCCCAGATTCCGCCTCTCTCTTACCCAGAATCCCATAAACCATATGCTTTGACAGGTGTATACGTTAATATCTGTACCCACCTCGCAATAAATTTTCTTTTATTTCAGTATCGTTCAATTTTATGGGAATTCTATAATCTAAATATTACGTAAGACCAATTTTTATGTTTATAGCCCTTTTAACGGCTAATTGCGTTTATCTAAACAATTTTCATGTTCGAATATTCCTTGTTTATATCAACAAAATACATGTGAGATCGACAACCATTGTAATGTCTCATTTTTCCCTGCAGTCGCGTGCTATGTTACGCTATAATCTCTATTTTAATTACGTAAAATGACTAATTTTCCTGAGTTAAATCTATCGCAATGTTTTCAGCATTTTCCACTCCCCTCTGTACTCTACTCTATTTTCCTCTCAAACACTTGTTACTGCACTAAACCCCTGAAATGTACCCTCGTCCCTCGTACCTTTATAACTCTCATTTTTTTTTAAAGTTTTCTCCCTAAATCTTTTATCGTAATATCCTCGCTCCGTCTAGAATTGATAACAATAATTTTCCATTGTTTTTCCAACATTTCCATTTCCTTTAGCACGTTTTCCCTCGAATCGATCATCTCCGGTCGTCACAAACAATCGTATTATAGATGGAAATTTCCTTAACATCTTCCAACACGTTTTCGTCACTTGCTATTCAATTTTTCATTTAAACTTTTCCGTCGTTGTTTACGTGTATCTTTTTTTCATCTTTAATTTTTCCATATTATCTCGAAAACTACGGTTTCTTATCTCTTAATTTGCTCTTATGTTTAGTTTCAAACGCGGGTTCAATGTGCTTATGTCCCTGAATCGGTTCTTGTTTCCCATGGAGTTTATTCACCTCTCGGTCCGATGAGAACAAAAGGGATAATTAATTACATTCTTAATTGCCGAGTCCAAAGGTAGATCCTTTGTTCCCCGTTGGTGTACGCCTTTCTGTTTATTGATGGGTTTGTTCAATACTTTTATTGCTTTCGCTGCAACCTAATTGGCTGTCAAGATCTCAATATTTGGAAATGGCCCTAAAAAATTGGGATGTCCCTGCCCGTGGTTATTTGTTGATACCATCTGTGATTTTTTAATCAATACTCGTCTCACTTTGTCTAATTATAGATCCCTACTGTAAATATGAATTCACTTTACTCTGATCCGATAGATGTCGTAGGTGTGTCCGTTTTATAAGTAATTGATATTTAAAAAAAAAATTAAAGTGGGAAGCTACGATATTTTCTAATTTTCACTGTTGATCAATGCAATACATCACAAGTTATGAAGTATCGAGAGATTGCCTGTGTCACTTTAAGGAGTGGCGTGTAGTTAATTGATGAAATAAGAAAGTCTAAGTATCTTAGAAAACAATTTTGAACACGTTCCAGATTGTGCACACATGATTTCACGTGCACAATTTATGTAGGTTCCATACTCGTGACGTATTGCGTACGTTAAGTAAAAGTCAGCTCTGATGAGCATGCAAAGAATAAAAAATAAAAGTTGAGAACGTGTGTAAATAATAAAGTAATAAGATCCTGTAAATAATACAATATTCCAACAATGAAAGAATTTAATTACCTACTGTATATACGTATTTTGTTTTTTGATATTAACTTTCGTACGTATGCAACTTTTAAACTGTACTTTTACTGTACTTATGATGTACTTTTTGTTTTTGTAGTTATAAATCTTCATTTTTTTTGTTCAATAAAGATATATTATTATATGAATATATTTACATAATAAAATTAAATGACTTAACCTAAAGAAAATATATGTTGAAATTGTATAAAGGTAGGTATATAATTAGTACGATATATTTCAAGTTAAGAAAATATCTACATAATACAGGAAATAAACCTAATTTCCAGCCAAGCAATAAAATCAAGAATATCTGTAAATAACATAGTATGAACAGCTAAGAAGAATAATAGTCTAGTGATAATAATATATTTGTAAAGGAAATGTATTTCCTTAAATTTTGAATTTTGCAGCGTTCTGCGTTATCGATAAAGCTGGGCTTCAGGACTTAAAAATTTAAACGTCAATGTACGACGTGGAAGATTAAAACAGAAAAATCAGGATTGTGATATTACATCAGATGTTTACGTAACCAAAACAATATAGATTGTTGGAATAAATCAGAAAAGTAAATTGACTTGACAAACTAACATTTCGTTTCTTTTTTTTCACAGAACACGAGTGTTTTCTTAATCAATCAATTGAAAGGAATTAGAGTACAATATTAAATACCTATTTATGATGATGAAGTGGAGAAATAAAAAAGAAAATTACCGGAAACAAATACAAATTAATAGAAAGTACTCTTAATTTTTTAAAATTAAGCATTCCATTTAAGATTTCTATCAATTTAATATGCGAGTTGAAGAAATATGTACCAATTTCATTGATCCCATTTCCGTGGCACAGATGACGCAAGCAAGAGAGAGGGTTGAAAAATGCTCTGTTTAATGTTTCAATATAAATGTTTCATATATTCTTTGTGGTCTGGTTCTTACATTAAGATTTATTTTAGAAATGAGTTCTGATTCAATTATTTTGTTCAATACTATATATGAGCACGAAAAGTCTGTTATTTCACGCATGTTAGTTAGACTTTTAAGATTAAGAAAAATATTGATATGATCCAAAAAAAAAAATTCTGAACTGGAAGTTAAACTAATAACACTTGAGGCCAAAATCGAAGAACAAGAAAGACAAAAAAAAATCTCGATATAGAAATAAGAGGAGTACCTGAAATTGAAGGTGAAAATATACAAAATATACTATTCAACATTAGCAAAGAGATCAACACAACCACCACCAAAAATGACATAGAGACCACTTTTAGAGCTCCGGGCAAAACCACGCCAAAAAAAACCAGACCAATAATCGTAAGGTTCAAACATGTACATTTAAGAAATGATTTTTTAAACTGTACAAAAAAGTACAACATGAATGCAGTATCGAGGGAAGATAAACTTAACACCAGCTCCATTGGCCTTTCCGGACCTCGAACTCCTGTATTTATTTTGGAGCACTTAACATCTACAAATAAAAGATTATTCTACCTAGCGAAGAAGACGGCAACAGAGAAAAAACTCGCGTACGTATGGATAAAAACGGGTCGAGTGTATATACATCAAACCCCTGAATCGAGAGCTATACTCATCACATCAGAAAATACCCTTCTTACACTGTGACTAAATAGGACGAAACCAGAGGAAAACAAACAAATTGCCAATACTAATGCAAAACAGGAAGATACTGCTCCTGACAAACTGTATCCTTTAATACTCCACTCTACCTTACAATTACCTTACCACATAGCAATTTTACCCTCACATTTAATTCCTTCTGCATTTGATAGTACTCACACAGGATGGTCCATGCAATCCATGTATTCACTTGCATTGATATACCATATTTTAATTGACTTATAATTAACATGATACTGTATATGCATAATAATATATTTTCTTTCTTCTATCAAGTCCACCTGTTTTTAACAAATTTGTCAAATTCTAACCAAAATAAACTAAAAAATCTGCAAACCGAGCATCTTCCAAATATTACATCGTACAATTGGAAAAATTGTTTGTTAAAGATTGCAAAACCAAAAACTATTATGACTCATTAAAAAATTGTAAAATCCAAAGAAAAACCCTCAACTCGATTAATTTTAAATGGTTGATTTCATATCCAGACAAATAGAAAACAACTACACAATCCATGAATACGAATGTGCAAGCACAGAGACATGTAATGAATTTTCCCCCCACAAATTTAATGGTTTATTCATATTACACCAAAATATACGTAGTATTTTTCAAAATTTTGATGAATTTGTTATTAAAATCAATAACTTAATATATCAACCAGACTGCATAATATTAACAGAGACATTTACAAATGATGAGTCACCAGCTTATCCACTACCTAACTATACATCCCGACCAAAATAAATATTAATAAAAATAGTGGAATCGCAATATTCGTTCACACCAAATTCAGTATTCTCACGATCTTAGAACACCCAATACTACTGACTAACTGTATACAAATCGAAATAAAACTCGATAAATATATTAACCACATTATTGCCATTTACAGAACACACGAATCAAATATTTCTAATTTTATAAATCAACTGAAAAATATTTTACTGCCGCTTAAAAATAAAACCTGTTTTATTGCTGGTGATTTTAACATCAACATTAACGAAAAGTCCGAAAATATTTTCAAATATGAATACCTAAATTGTATGACTGAATTAGATTTTAAATCATGCATAAACAAAAATACTCGAGAAATGCGTGGACAAAAATCGTCTTGTTTAGATCATATTTGGGTTAACATAAAATTACAAAACCTTTATAAAATTAGAACAATAGTTTGGCAAACGAATATTACTGACCACCATTCTTGCTTATTATTATATGATAACGATATGAATTCAGAAATAAATGTTCCAATTAAGACTTAAAAAAACCACAAATATTGCCATGTTGGAGGAAAAATTGAAAGCAGAAACTTGGTATACAATATTACAATCTAACGACGTCGAAGAATGTTCAAGTATGTTTGAATAAAAACTTATGGATTATATTGAAACCTCCACAACAGAGGTCTCATTATACACGAATTCAAAATTCAGATGTATAAAACCTTGGATCACTCGTGGCCTTATAAAATCTATTAGAGAAAAAGAAAAGCTGTATAAAAATACAATTAAAAATCCACACGACGAAAATGCTAAGATAGTTCTCAAAAAATATAGAAATAAATTAACAACTTTAATTAAAAAAAAGTAAAGATGACTACTTCAGAAAAGTAATCTCTACTTCAGAAAATAATCTGAAAGCTATTTGGAAAGCGGTAAATTATGCAATTGAAAATAAGAAAAAAAATAATTTTATAAAACACATTAAACATGAAAATAATATAATAGATGTATCCAAAGATCCAAAACTAACAGCAAACATTTTCAATTCTTATTTCTCTAAAGTTGGAAATAATCTCGCTAAAAAAATCTTTAAACCTTTACACACACCAAAACCAATAACTAATAATTCACAAAAACGAAATACACTGTCCACTTTTAAAAAACTACTGAAACTGAAATACAACTTATAAGTTGTATTTATTATAATAGAAAACATGAAAGACGGATCCTCTCCAGGTTTTGACCATATTTCTGTGAAAATTCTTAAAACAATGAAAATGTATCTACTGAAACCTCTTAACCACCTTATTAATCTCAGTCTGACTAAAGGCATATTCCTAACAAATTATAAAAAATCTGTAATATCCCCTATCTTTAAAACTGGCGACCCACAAAATGTCTCAAATTATCGACCGATTTCACTAATATCGAATATAGCAAAAATATTTGAAAAGATTGTAAAAAAACGGGTTGTAGATTTTCTGGAGAACAATAAAATATTACATGGCAATCAATTCGGATTCTTAAAAACAAAAAGCACACAAGACGCAATAGCAAATGTAACATCATTTATATACTCGGCACTTGATGAAGGTAATAAATGCGCAGGAATATGCATAGACCTAAGAAAAGCATTCGATAGTATCTCACACGTAAAGCTTATCAAAAAACTGAAATCAAATAACATCAACGACATAGCCGTCCAGTGGATAGAAAGTTACTTGAACAATCGTGCACAATTTGTTAAAATAAATGACCAAACTAGCGACCAGGAAACGTCAAATATTGGTATCCCACAGGGCACCGTGCTAGGACCAATATTGTTCATTTTGTATGTAAACGATATATTTATTCAACCATTACATGGACGAATTATCTCTTACGCCGATGATACCGTTCTTTTAATAAAAGAAAAAACGTGGGAAAAAATAATTTAAAAGCCACAGAAGACATAAATAATCTAAAAATATGGTTTGACCTTATAACCTCCTTTCGTTAAATAGTGATAAAACATGTCATCTCTTTCGAAATTAACACCAACAATATATCAAATCTTCAAATAATCTTACATAATCATTCTCTCGCACAACACGATACTAATCACTGTCGACAAAATTGTTCACTTCTGAAAACAGCGGATAAAATTACATATCTCGGAATAATCATAGATAAAAACCTAAAATGGAAAGATCACATCGGACATACAATAAAAAGAATTAGGAAATTAATTTATATATTCTTACGAATTAGAAACTTCTTATCAACGAAAAATCTATACTCAATATACTACGCACTAGCACAGTCTATTCTTCAGTATGCCATTATCAGTTGGGGAGCAGCTTACAAAACTAGTTTGGCCCCCATAGAAATTGTTCAAAGACTCATTATAAAAATTATACTAAAAAAACCTCCGGACTTCCCCACTGAACGCATATTCGAAGAGTTCAAAGTTCCAACATTTAAAAACTTATTTGAGAAAAATTCAATCATACAAATTATAAAAGAAAAAGATATATTCTCATTCATAACTGAAAATCGTACAAGACTTACATGTATTTGTATGCCCCAAACTAAACACGTCTTTTGCCCAACACCATTATACACACCAAGGAAAATACTTCTTTAATAACCTTCCAGTAGAAATCAGAAGCATTAATGACAAAGTACAATTGTTGAACTCCATCAAAAAACATTTTAGAGAAATCACCAACGGGAAAATTGCTGCTTCCCTCATCACCACATGAATGTCACACTAAAAATTATACCTATTTTACTTATTACTGAATACATGTGGATGATTTTATCTTTTAGTTAAAGGATCTTGATTGCGATATGATTAAAATGTGTTTTAACGGTGTATGTGTATTAACTGTGAATCTGTGTATATATTATGTGAAACACCTGACTGTATAAATTGTAAATATTTAAAATGTATCCACAAGCTCCTCCATCCACAAGCAAATGCTTTTAATGGAGGAAAAGTAAAACTGTAAAACTGTAAAAAAAATTAAAGAATTTTAATATTTTATTGCGGGTATTTAAAGTTTTGCTCGATCCCATTTCATAGGACATTGTCCTCGTGAAGACTCTTGGTTTTGTGAAACGATGAACGCAGATAACACAAGAAGATGTAGAATCTCTTACAACTCTAGAGAAAATCACAGAGTGGATAGAAAGAAACGAGAAAGAGTAAGAGGGAGACATCGCTTTGTGACGTGTAGCGCTTTCTCCACCCGTCCCACTCACTCCACACCCCACTGGCTGAGTGTTTAATTGTTCCTAGCGTCGGAGATGGCGGTAGATTGTAACGCAAATTTATAATTCATATCCACGGTTCCACGTGAAATAAAGTTCCACAATTGCGATTCTTAAAAGACGAAAAGTTGCAGCTGATCCAGGAATTGTTACACAGTTTCGGAACAATTTTTCTGAAAATAATTTGTGGGAACAGCTAAGACAAGCTTTTTTACACCACTCACACACACTTCCTTGAGGAAAACAATTTCCCTCAGGACCTATCGAATGGAATGTTGTGTGGAGGATCTTTTTAGGGAAAGTTAGCAAAGAGGAAGTTAGAGAAGGGAAGAGGAAGAGTGACATACGTATGATTCCATCCCTGCCACTGAGTTACAAGTCGATGGATCGAGAGAGTCTGGCTGGAGAGATAAAAGGGTCTCCCTCAACCAGTCTTCCCCGATCCGGCTTGCCCCGCAGTAGGTGGGCAAACGCATATGCCGCCAAGACATAGATAAACCTCACCCCGTGAACCCGGGCACTACTGCTGCAAATGTAGCAAACCACTCGGGGTGACCTACGGCAGGGGTGTTGGTTATCCAATAAATGGTTCCCGGAGCAGCGGTACCCATACCCGCCTCCCAAATTGAAATATTATAATATAACAATATAACTTGCGATTCCTATATAAATTGGGAACCTCCCACTCGTGGAGGTGGTGAATATGCAAATCTATGCCTTTATTCAATTACCACATCACTCACAAGTGTAGAAACAAGGTCAACAGTACAATTCGATCAAATGCACATCCTCTTTTTGCGCTTTTCAGAATGTTTACTTTCACGGTAGGGCCAATGCGGGAAGTTCAATGATTGAACAACTGAATACACTAGGAGCTGGTAAAACGTGGCCAAGTGAAGCTAGGCTAGCAATCCACAAGTTACTTACTAGGTACTGATTAAAGTGGGGCAAGAAACTGAAGGTTGGGTAAAGAATGCACTGAAGTCTATCAAGGTACTTTTGAGCGGTAAATCCGTAAGATATAATTATGATTTGGTCATGTTAAGAGTCAAGAAGCAAGGAATACGCGAGGATGGTCGCGAGTCGCGAGCCTACTGGTGATTCATTGATTGTAGTGAAAGAGTGATCAAATTTAGAAAGAGAGAGGGCTGGAGGCGGAGGTATCGATAAAACCCAACTCATGTCAATACGATATTATTTAAATTATCCGTCTTTTGTCATTGGTGTTATTTGCGAGCACGGTCAACAATTGATAAGAAATGTTCCGACCGATGCTTGAAAAATTTTTGGGCAGCCTCCTGAATGTCAGATAAGCTGTCAATATCGATCGTCCAGTTGATTAGTCAGACATCTCCAAATACTAAGTTTTGAGATAATGAGGAAAGCAATATTTGAATGTTCACAATAAATCAAATATTATGAACACGTGTATGTGTTTTACATATTAAATATGCTATAAAACACCGAAATGCGTCACGGTCCGATACATTAGTATAAGATTTTGAAATATTCTACTAGAGATCCCGAAGGCATCGTCATTTTGTTTAATTCACTACAAAATTTTGTGCAGTATACTAGGGCCAGTCAATAAGTAATGCCTCCTATTTTTTTCTCCTTTAATTGTCAAGTAATAAAAAATACAATTACGGGTGTCGAAAACCACACTATTGACGATTGATTTGTTATTTTTCAATATTATTTCCGTCTATTTCCACAGCTTTGGTCCATCTTTTAACAAGATGGACCAAAGACGGACGTTGTAAAAAGCACGGTCACATCCAAAAAACCATCGCCATAACTTTCCCCGCCGATCTCCGAGTTTTGATTTTTTTTTGTCCTTGGTGAGTTTGTGTGATGCCATTCCATTGACTGCCTCTTTGATTCAGGTTAAAAAAAATAACCCACTATTTGTCCAGAAAATAAGAGCTGCAAGTGTTGTGAACCCATTGTTTTTCTTGTTTCTTTATTCTGGCCGGTTAAGTTTCTTGGTACCCACTTTGCAAAACTTTTGTTGAAAAATCAGTTATCGAATAATCTTCATCACACTGCTTTTACTGAGGGAGAGAATACGACATCTGTAGTTATCTGGGGTCACCACGAATGAGTGCAGTGTCTGCAATCAATCGGTCGTTCCGTTTTTCCTCAGCAAGCGGTGTTTGTCCTTCAGCTTGTTTACAGTAACGAACCCATCGTCTAGCAGTGCTGACGTCCACTGCTGCATCATGGTACATATTTCTCAGAATGTGAATCTTTTGCGTTTCACCTTCTACAGTCAAGAATCAATCACAGAACGCTATCTATTACGAACATCGATGTCGGCCATTTTGCAAGCGACTGCAGTTTCCACCTTTTGATGCAAAAAGTTACTACTGCAGCAGATTCTAGAAGAAGGTTTGAGGAATAGCACAAAATTTGAAATTTTCACCTAACTAACTTTATTTAAGTAGAAAAAAATAGGAGACATTACTTATTGACTCACCCTCGTAATTGCTTTTATTGTTTTTATGAGTAATCTGAGTAGTGCACCAGGCGGAGGGTACACGCCTACATATAACTGCACACTTAACCCACATTTGCGTTTCACCTTCTACAGTCAAGAATCAATCACAGAACGCTATCTATTACGAACATCTATGTCGGCCATTTTGCAAGCGACTGCAGTTTCCACCTTTTGATGCAAAAAGTTACTACTGCAGCAGATTCTAGAAGAAGGTTTGAGGAATAGCACAAAATTTGAAATTTTCACCTAACTAACTTTATTTAAGTAGAAAAAAATAGGAGACATTACTTATTGACTCACCCTCGTAATTGCTTTTATTGTTTTTATGAGTAATCTGAGTAGTGCACCAGGCGGAGGGTACACGCCTACATATAACTGCACACTTAACCCACATTTGCGTTTCACCTTCTACAGTCAAGAATCAATCACAGAACGCTATCTATTACGAACATCTATGTCGGCCATTTTGCAAGCGACTGCAGTTTCCACCTTTTGATGCAAAAAGTTACTACTGCAGCAGATTCTAGAAGAAGGTTTGAGGAATAGCACAAAATTTGAAATTTTCACCTAACTAACTTTATTTAAGTAGAAAAAAATAGGAGACATTACTTATTGACTCACCCTCGTAATTGCTTTTATTGTTTTTATGAGTAATCTGAGTAGTGCACCAGGCGGAGGGTACACGCCTACATATAACTGCACACTTAACCCACATTTGCGTTTCACCTTCTACAGTCAAGAATCAATCACAGAACGCTATCTATTACGAACATCTATGTCGGCCATTTTGCAAGCGACTGCAGTTTCCACCTTTTGATGCAAAAAGTTACTACTGCAGCAGATTCTAGAAGAAGGTTTGAGGAATAGCACAAAATTTGAAATTTTCACCTAACTAACTTTATTTAAGTAGAAAAAAATAGGAGACATTACTTATTGACTCACCCTCGTAATTGCTTTTATTGTTTTTATGAGTAATCTGAGTAGTGCACCAGGCGGAGGGTACTCGCCTACATATAACTGCACACTTAACTGAGATTTCACTGTGCAAGAACCTCTAGTCTCTAGTCTCTAGTCTCTAGTACAACATCGATGCAATATTCGAGATTTTGAGATAAGACGGATGGGTAGAACTTAGTGTCACTACAGTATCAGTAGTCGAACACACCACGGCAGGTGACATTTTATCCAAAATATGATGTCACTCGATCCCCCGTGCACAGTAACTTTCCAAGTAAATATTTCCAATACGACGATTTAACGGCTATTTGCAGCAGATAACGCGCCCATACGCGGTTAACACTAAACACAGGGGTATTAGTTTTAATAGGGGCTTTTACTCATCGGAAACAAAATTTTACTGGATAAACATATTATAACACAAAGAAGGTGACACATGAATTGCAAATGATGGCTGTACGTGACCAGAGCTGCCATTCTCGGATCATTCCAATCCTCTATCGGGAGCCATCGAATATTACTACACTCTCTAGTCCTCACCCCAACCTCACTCTTACCGCACACACTCTACTCTATGTAGACCTACATAGACTACCATACCCTCCACTAGAGACACGAGTGCTCGTACAAGAACATGAGTATAGCTATACTCGTCCTTAGTAGTTAGGTAGGTACTGCTGTCTGCTAGACCCATCGCCATTACCGATATTACTGAGGTTATCCATTGTTTAAATACTCTCGGCTCGGGAGGTTAGGTTAGGCTATGTCCACACAATCCTGCAGGCTCTCATTTCACCTCTCACCTCCCTCCCCCTCCTCCCACCCACCACCTCCCACCGTCCCGTCAGCCAGCGCGGGCCTTTATTAGCCTGCATTATACCCCTACTACTATCACACGCTACACTCTGCACTCTACCACTCTACCTAATATAGATACTTCTGCTGTAATGCCGATTAATTGCTTTAATCTCTTCGAAACATCCACTTCTCTCAGCGTGCCAAGCGCGGAGGTTAGTATACCTACCTCCAAATATTCGAACATGATCTCTTAAAACTCTCTCAAATACTGGTGTTCCTTGACATTTCGAGCTATCGCACCTAATTTATGAGAATACCGCCAATGCCTTCGGTAAAATCGGTTCGAAACATGCCTGTTGTTTGGACGTGCCAGCTATTAGTAGCAGCTATTTTAGAACTTTACTTTTTACTTCACTTTCGGAAACTGTTTCTTAAATCTCCACGACACGTGTCTTAACATGCCGAGCATATTCACAGCGTTCGAATAATCTCTTCAAAACATGCACGGCACGTGCCTGAATGTCCCGAGAATCGAAGTTAAAAAAAAAGCACAATATTCGATTGTCTTTTCCTATAATATACGAGTATATTATCTTTGAAATATTCAAGCTACGAGCGTCACGCTTATTTTAATGAAAAAATCGTTTTCTCGGTATTCAAATGTCCTTTTATCGGAAGGGAACGAATGGGTGTCATTTGAAACGTGTAAATTGTATAAACTTGCATAAATTAATTCCCTGAAATATGACGAACATTATGAAATCATTTATTCCGATGATTACCCGCGGTCTTAGAGGATCAATTTCTAGATATTAAGGAAGAAAAGGTTCCTCGCGGAGAGTCGCGTAGCATAATACCTCCCATTAGAGGAGCTCCGTGTTCCCAGGAGGGAGAGAGGAGAGGGGGTAGGGTTGGCAGAGAGGGAGGGGAACCGGAACGAGGATTTTTGTCAAGAATAAATTATCGGATATTAGATTTAATACTCCCTCTGGTACACTTGCTCCTGGTGGTGTTATTAACTTCTCAACATAATAATGTATTTTTTACAAATGTCTAGCTGTGTTGAAGCGTTATTAATATGTTGTGATTTATCCCAAATTGCGATCTCTCCGGAGGAAGCCGCGACGCAAAATAAAATACGAGCGAAGGTGAATATTGTGTTCCTACGCAAATATATTTTTATTCAAATATTCCGAAAGCTCGCAGAATCACGGAACTATTCTCATGGACGTGTCTCACTTTGAAAAATATTCCTACGTCTCTATTTGAAAAACAAATTTAATTGCCACCCCCAGAGGGAGAGCTCCTCACCTCCCACTTCTCCTATTCGGGCAACAATGTCTTCCTCCCGCCACCTCCTCAGCTGTCACTCCTCAAATCGTTACTAATAAGCGATATTTTTTTCATATGCCATATATAATGATAAAGTAAAACCATGAGAATCTCGACGTACCTTATGAATTCGAGTCATTTTGCCATACCGCTGAACGTGGCGTTGATTTTGCAACGTTTGCCGATTCACGTATCTGCACAGCAATCTAATTTGTTAACTCGAAGAGAATGAACGCATTGATCATTTCATACATAAGTTTTGATTGTAACATACTTTCAGATTATTAAAAATAGCGGACTTCAAAAGTGCAAATAAAACTTGATAATTTTTTAAAGGAAGATTACCGAAAGCAAGCGCGAAATTCCTCAACGGGTTTTTCTGGATAAGAAGACGAATAATCAAAAAAAAATTGTGTTTTTATGTTTTTTTTGCTTTATACGTAATTATATACAAATAAAGTGTATTTTCAGAAAATACTTTGATAGCAGATTTTTTTCTGTAAATTACAGTTTTTAAAACCGGCTCACCATTGTATAATATATTTTCAATCCGTTTATCACTTTAATCAATGTGGTTGGCTACGTTAAATGACTGGGGTGTCCGGTTTTACGGGGTGAGATTTGTCTAGGTACTGGCGGCGGATGCGTTCACCAACCTTCTGCGTGGCAGACTGGATTGGAAGAGATTGGATGAGGGAGAACTTTTAACCTCACCTGGCACCGCGGTGTTAGGGATAAATTCATACGTTCGTCATTCCTGGACACATTGGCCCCTAGATACCTGCCCACTGATCTTATCTTTTTACTTACCAAAAATTCCTCTCCTTCCTACCCCTAAAACGTCTCTCCACACGGCGTCCCCAAAGATGACATAGGCCCTGAGGCTTTTTTTATCAGAGTTTCCTGTGTGGAGCTAATGTAAAATAAATTTTTAAAAATACTTGCTTTATATATCGAGGTTTTACAGTACATTTATAATACAAAAGCTAACAATTACACACATATTTTTAAAATACTATCTAGTAACCTTTAAAAACAACTTCCAAAATAAGATAAAACTAAAGGAATGCATTGGAAAATCTCCTGTTACTTAAAAGATGAGAATTATTGAACATAATCACAGCAAATCACGTTGAAAAAATTACCTTTTATGAGTTGTAGTAAATAGAGGTTGTCAAATAAGAGAAGAAAACATAGGAGGGCGCCACTGTTGTTCAAAAGGCAATACTAAAAATATAATCATGGTCGTAATCTAAAGCTGTGTAACCTACATTGTTATTTAATATTAAAAAGGCATAAATATGAAAAAAAAAAAATTTTATTCCACTGAGCTCAAAATTAGAATTGCATATGGGTATATTATTATTATTCCTTTGCAATTTTGTGTTAACACAATAAAGAATAATGATATTGTAATAAAATATAAAGCACACTTTATAAATTGCTCACATTTATTTAATATTAGCTTAGGTACCTACTAGCGTTGTCCAGGCTTTAGATCGTGTCTCTAATTTTAGATCTGAATATATTCAATTCATTCCTATCGACCTACTGTTGAATTCAAATTTATGTTAAATTAAATGAAAGCCAATCACTTTGTAAAACACAATTTAATCAAATTTATGTCATTAAGTAGGTAACTTAACAGCAGTGCTTCTTCGATTTAAATTTTTTTAACAAAAAAGTATTTTTAAATGTGAATACAGTTTTCTGTATTTTCAGTCTCATTACACTTTAAAAGAATATTTGACAGGTAAATCGGTATTGCCAGCCAATAAATTTTGTAGTTCCATTTTTTTTATATTTTCCACTCTTATTTGACAGACTCTACATTCTTTATTTTAAATTAGTAGGTACTTCGATAAACCTGAAAAGTTACAGACGTAAAAGTTGTAAAGTATTAATTTTTGTGAGTTTAAGTACGCGAGTAGGTACTGTTTAATTTAATTTATATTTATTATTTAGTTTGACAGTCTGTCGACGCTGTCGACGGAGGTTGGCAGCTTGCGCCGGGAAAGATGGCGGCTGACGTAAATTTGTGTTCCCAGACGGGACGTTTTTTGACTTTGGGTTGTTTAAAATTAAAAGAACGAGGCCTCGCTTATTTATGGATTAACGTCCTGGAGGATTTTTTCGCAGTGCAGTTACGTCAAGGCAAGTTGTGACCGTTAATTTAAAGTTTCGGTGATCGTTGGAATTTTTCCTGAGATACCGATGCATCTAAAAAAAGGTGCCGTGATAATGGAAGTCCTGTTGCCTATTGAAGTGATGGTGACTCGTGCCATTTTGTTACGGTCCCGCCATGGGTTTTAATTGACATTGACCGGTCGTGGAGTTCGGCAGATTCGGCTCGGAACGTGGAGATTCGGATGCTGCCTCGCCAGGTGACAGAATGGCGACTTGAGACACCAAGGCGCGCGTGTTTTGGAAATTGAGTTCTCACTGCGCGGATGGGGATTTCTGGTTGCGGTCGTGGAAGATCCACACATCTGGATGCTCAAGAGTTCTCCTGGGGAAGGTGCCTGGTCCGGTCCACGGATGGTAGGACGTGCCAGATGGTCTTTGTCGCTAGCGGCGCGTCGGATTTGCGGTCAGTTTCTATAAAACTCTCTTTCTCTCACCTGTTATTACTAGGATGATTAGTCACAAAAGGTATTTACACATATGTTTGTATTTTGTATATTTTTCCTTTCAATAAGAATTGTTCTAACATACTAAATCTTTCATTTGAAATGAACCTGACAATTTCCCCCACTATCTTGAGATGGGTCGCTTTTGCTCTGCCGTTTACCTACATAAATTCTCATTACAAAGTAAAAAATGTTTCGAGAGCGATTCTTTGTCCGGATGGCCTCGGTCTATTTCTTATCGTATTGTAATTAAATTTGTAATTAGTTTGCGGTCTGCTGGTAATTAAAAGAGTCTACTCGAGCTGAAGTGGCGGCTGAGATTAAACCAATTGAGTTTCATGAAACTGTATCAATTTGATCCGGCCGCGGCGACTCATTCTCAAATAACTTAAGTGCGGTAGTCAAATGTAATGGTCGGCAGTCTGCAGTCTCACTGCGGTCGCGGCGCACAGCGGGGCGGAATCTTACAAATCTGGCTCAACTCATTTTCCGAACTTGCACCCATTGTGGCCCAATAATTATTATTAATGTTTCAATAAAAATGACATACTCGAGAACTGTTAGCCTCAATCCCTTCTTGGGCCAGTCGGTTCTATTCTCTCCCAATTGCGTGATTTTATAATATATGGCCCCAATTTGCCGCAACAAAAATTAACAATTAATTCGTTATTTTATTTTATGAACTATTTGTACCGTGGTGTATAATTTTTTGTTTGTTTTTATGGTGGATGATATCTATGCCTTGGGGTGTTTTTTTTTACATTCCGCGTGGGAACCAACGTGCTAATATTTCAACATGACTGTACACATTAGGAATGTAGCTATTCAGAATCAGGCAAAAATTGAAAAATTGTAAGGCATTTATTGCTGGATATTCCGTACAAATTACGTTAAAGATGTAATTGTACATCAAGTTTTATAAAAAAAATCAGCGCGGGCCCTTGTAAAATCATAAGACACAAAATTTTAAAAAGTTTAAGAAATTTATAAAATAAAAATTTATGTCTACATACAATTTTTTTAAATACAAAATTGCTACCGCCGAGAATCTTAACCCGATCATCTGTTTCAAATGTAATAATGCAAATTTTTAGACCACCAACCAACCATTGTTTTATTTTAATTTAGCGTTAGAATTTACTTTCTCAAGAATTTTATTTTTTATTTAGATATTTATTATGATTTAAAGCCGATTAACGGTTTTTACATAGGAATTACAATGATTTGAAATGGATACAGAATATACACTATACATAAATAAGAAAAAATATTCATATGACAAAAAATTTAAAAGTAAATATTGAAATGATGCGTCTGACCACCTGCTGCGTGGCAGGCTGGATAAAGAGAGACTGGTTGAGGGAGGTATTTGACCTTTCCAGTCGGACTCTCTCGACCCTTCGCCTTGCACCGCAATTGGAGAGATGGATTCATACGTCCGTCACTCTTGGACCCACTGACCCCCAGATTCCTACCCATACCTTTTTCCTTCCCAGAACTTCCTATTTTCCCTTCCTTAAAAAACTCTCCACATAGCACCTCCTAAGATGACATAAGCCATGAAGGAAATTATTTTCCTCAGAGCCTCCTGTCTGGAGCTAATGTAAAAAAATGTTGATACTCTTTCATTATTTATCAACAATATGTTTATTATCAAGTATATGCAGGCGATTTATTATTTATTTATTTATTTATTTCAAAACATACGGCACAACATGTGCCATTGACATAATTATATTTATATATTATAATACAATAACATAAGAAAGTGACATATAAATGTAAAGTTAAGTATAAAAACAAAGGGTAAAAGAAAGGAGTTAAGGTAATGAGTAGTAAATAGAATTATGATGTATAAAATGAAAGTATAAAGTAAAAGTGTAAACTATAAAATATAAAGTATAATGTAAAAGTAAAAAGTTAAGATAAAAAGTTGAAAGGCAGGAAATAATATAAACTATAAGTTACCTTTGTAAATAATATAAAGTACAAAAGTTATAAATATAAAAAAGTATGACAAGTAAACAGTAAGAAATGCTCTTAGGAGCCAAATATTGAAGATAACCAAAATTAAAAAATATATATATAATAAATAAAAGGAAGGTATTACGGAGTATACAAAGCGATATGAAAAATAGGTACCTATGATATGTTTCTAAGCCATAGGTATTAGAGTGCATACTGGTAGGACATAATATTATGGTTACATGATTATACTTATTATTTATTATGTAGTACTAGCAGATAAATTTTGTCTAATGCATCTTTTGTATGATGACAGACTTTCGGCATGATCGATATGAGCAAATTCATTACCTAAAGTGTGTAAACGATGTATTATTGAATTTTGTTCTGCATTACTGAGAGTGTTGTTGCAATAATAAGGTGTTTTGAGTCGAGTTGTTCTACTAGGTACATGATAATTTATTAACGATACCAATTCAGGGGAGTCAAACCAGTTATTGTTTATTTTAAATAAAAAAATAAGATCATTGAGTATTCTTCTATCTTTTAACGATAAGAGTCGCATTTTTTGTAATAGAGAATCATAGTTTATGTCATCCGCGGGAATTCCTAATTTGAAATTAATTGATCGGAGAAATTTGCGTTGGATTTTTTCAATGGAGTTTGCGTGGCTTTTGTAGAGAGGGTTCCATATGGGGGAATTATATTCCAAATGACTCCTAACCAGAGGTGTATATAGTAATTTAAATGTATGAATGTTTTTGAAATCTTTACATAGTCTTAGAATGAAACCCAGCATTTTCATAGCTTTATTAGTAATGATATCAATGTGGTTGATAAATAGTAGTTTAGTGTCGAAGGTTATTCCGAGGTCCCTTATTACGGGTACTGACATTAAACTGTGATTGTTAAGTGAATAACTGTATTTGATGGGGTTTTTTATTCTAAAGAAACTCATGATTTGACATTTTTTAATGTTAAGTGTAAGTTTGTTAATGGTACACCATTCTGCGAATTTTACAAAATTGGATTGAAGGGACAAGCAGTCGTATATATTTTTAATGATTTTATAAATTTTCATGTCATCAGCAAATAATAATATGTTAACATCAGAGAATATGGAAGTGACATCGTTTATAAATAGTATAAACAATATTGGACCAAGGTGCGAACCCTGATTTATGGAAAATAAGTAATGTATTTGATCCTTTATTGTTTAAAATTAATTATTGTTTTAAGGAGAAAAAAAAGCTCATTTGAATGACTTGTTTTTGCTTCCACAAAACTATTTCTCCATTTGCATTGTAAAGTATGTTGTTGTGCACATTTAGATCTTCTTTGACTTAAAAAAAACATGTAAAAGCACAAATGGTGGTGAAAAAAAGGCAATTTATTTTGTTGTTTTCTCACTGTACTAAACCTTACCATAGCTGGCCTCACACAATTATCTAAACGCTAATAAAGTAACTTTTGGCCAAGTTCTGGCGATTTTTTTCTACTGTGCGACAGCTCTCCAGGTGCAGCCGTGAAATACCCACTATGCAGAGGTACAAAGCTATAGATGTGCACAGGTACAGAGGTACGGAGGTACACAGGATCGCAGTTCCCTCTGAGGGCCACTTCACCTCCCGGTCCGCGCTGCATCTCTTTCCCCACAAAGACCTTATCTCCCGTTTCATTGGTCCATTTAGAATTTGCTATCAAAGGTCCCTAGCCTATATTTACTCCACCACCCCCCTATCCGCTGTCTGCTGTGGGGCTTGCTCCAATTACTCATTTATTTGGATCACTCAAATGCACTGCGAATGCAAATTAGGAAACATAATGATGTATTTTTTATATATTTTTTAAAATTATTTATTTATCCAATTAGGTAATGCATTTATATATTTATAAGACTTAGAAATATTTTAAGCAAAAAAACCTAAACAGTGTGTAATATTGTTCAATCTATTTTATAATATGGTATTTGCTGGGTAGGAACAAGTGATAATATTTTAAATCCAATTAAAATAATACAAAGATTGATAAAATTGATTGTCAAAAGAATTCATATTCTACTCTTTCATAGATGGCGCGCGTATATTTATTTTATGGAGAATCGCTTTTTACAAGTTTTGCTTTAAAATATTGTTTATGGCCTTTAAAATTGGTTTAAATTTAAAAATCTCTTATTTCCGAACTCCTCTTTGGTCGTGGTTTTGAAAAATAGAAAATTAAGTTTTATAGAAAACTAGCTGGTCCCGGCATGCGTTGCTATGCCATTTAATAAAGAAATTTTTTCTCCATGAGTGTCCTTTCCCATTCGTCTCATTCCCCTTCCGCCGCCCCTTCTTCTCCTGCGTCCTCTTCCCCTTTCGCGTTCCCACTCCGTCACCTCCACCTTCCCTCTCCCCACTCCACTCTCCCCCCCTTCCCCCGTCCCGCAAACCCTTCTCCCGAGTTCTCCTCCCCCCTCCCAGGTTCTCCTCCCCCCTCTCGCCTCCCCCTTCCACCTTCCCCGCCTTCCCTTTTCCCTTTCCCGCTCCATCGTCCCGCCAACCCTCCTCCTGCGTTCCATATATTCAATCCCAGTACATTCAGTTTTTAAACAGCCCGCGTGCCACCTTTTACAATTTTTATTCAAATGCGCATTTTTCATGTATACTAAATTAGGTACCTAACATAGGTGCCCTTTTAAAATATCTAAAATTCTTGATTCGATTCAAACTATTAGGGGAGTACCAGGGGCGTAAAACTTGGCTTTAACCTTGAAACTGACAGGAGTGAACCAAATTCTTATAGATAAAGCTGAATTTTATTATAGATAGGTCTAACTTTAAACGTCAAATTGCGTCATGCGATTATCAAACGAACATGAATTTGAATTTGTGTTGTTGACATCGCCATGGGCATATTTCGTTTAAAAATCGTTTACAGGAATTCCACAGGTGGAAAAATGTTTCAAATGTGTCCGCAATTGATCCAGAAATCAGGTAATTACATGAGACATTAACATTCAGCTTAATTTATCTGTAAATCTATTTGAGGTTAAATGACATTTGAATTGATAAAATATTCTTTCAATTTTACTTTAATAAGTATAATTGTAATACGTACGCCTCGTACGTCATACATATGTCTGTTAATGTTATATTATCGTTAAAACAAGCTTATGGGTCCGAGTGGTTAATGTTTCACAAATATTGTTTCAGAAAATGTTCCAGACTTTCAATGATTTTGGAGCTTTACGTTAGGAACACCTTATAACATTGTTTGGCAGACCATAACACCGTTAATGGCAGGTAAAATTAATAATGCTATTAATTTATATGTTCATATGAACAGAAGTGAGAATACTTTTCCCTTGTGATAAACAAAGTATGTCATCACAAGGAAAAATACTGTATATTCTGTTCACAAACTTTGTTTAATGTGATATATTTTTTTCAGAATACATGATGCGATTTTTACTGTGAGATGGCTGAAATGGGTCCCCGATGAAGGTGTAGGTACTCTGTTTAATTTCGGTTAAAAGGAAATTTAGAATATTATGTAGATTTTTTATTTCATTCTACAAGAACTGTACGGTGACTGCTGGAAAGGAAAAATGGCTAAAACGCTATGTAGATGTGACATTGAAGATGAATGTATATAAACAAACAATACAGCTATTGTTTACGTTAATCTTTAATGTCACAGCTGTATGACGCTTTAGCCATGTTTCCTTTCCATTCCTTTGTCGATATTCTTTTTCAAACCATTTTTCAATTCATCGAATTCACCGAACCAGTGTTTTTATGTGCTATTATCGATTGTCTTTCGGAAAATAAAAAGAATTTAAACATGTACCCCCGAGTTATCATTTTTCAAGCAGAAAAATGTAAATTCGTCGTAGAAAACCATAATCATTATTTGAAAATGTTTTCCTTTTATAAGGAGTTCATATTTCAAGTATTTTACTAACGCTTGAATTTTTGATTTCCTCAGGATAACAGGTTTCCATCTGACAAAGCTCCTTGCTGAGAAAATGAGCTTTAAAAATTATGAAGCTCATTCCCTCAGGCTTTGTCAGATGGAACGTTGTTTTCTTGGGGAAACTAAAACATTTTTCTGCTTTCAAGCATTTTTATTTTTAAATAATTTATTTGGCTAATGAATTAATAAAGTAGGTCCAATGCGATTATATTGTCTGTGGTGGCAAATGGCCTTGAACTTCCTCTATGTTATTGTCTTTGGTGGACCATTTTATTTTTGGTTAAGTTGGTGACAGTGATGACGAAATTTCTAGTATGGAGAAGGCCCGAAGATATCGATCTAGGGATTGGTTTATTTATGGGGAGTACCTACTTTAAATACATTTATCAACTTAAAGATTTTTCAAAAATAGAATCCTGATTGAACAAAATCATTGTTTTGCAAAATGTCATTCTCAAACACGCGAACTGTCAAACGTGTGATGTTTTCTGAAGTTATCCAATTTTCTGCGCAATTTTCTTAATTTTTCTCTCCGTAAGAACCATCCTCGTACTTAATATTCTAAAAAAAGAATTAGCGAAATCGGTTCAGCTGATCTCGAGATTTGCGCAACAAATTACCAACAAATTCAGCGATTCATTTTTATATTATAGAAGATTATCGTAAAACATTTGTACCTGAACTTGGCCAAATAAAATGAAACATGCTTTTCGCCGATTTATGGTTCTTGTATCAAACAGGCGGCTGGTGTTAAGGGGAATGTATACCTTATCGCCATCTACATAAGGAGTGTTATTACTACCGGTCTGATTCCGACTGTTGAAAATATTGATAAATTTCCTCTTAAATTAAAAATGACCTGAAAGTTCATAATTGTTACTATTTTATATTAAATTATTTTTTATTTCTTCTTTTCTGTTATTGGTAAATCTTGGGTTTTCTTATTTATTTTCTTGTTATTATTCCAACCGATTTTGAATGACCGATACAGAAAATCATGGGGTGGTCATAGAAGCGCTGTTGCCTACGAACGGATATCTCGTCGAATTGCGTTCCACTACATTTCCAATCATTCGGCGTTGGGAGCCTTGCTTAAATTTAACTACTAGCGTTAAAAAAATGAATAAGATTCAAATAAATAAAAAGTGATTAAATTGAAAGAAATTGTAAACTACACACATCCCACTCCCCCATACCTTATCTTTATAAACTCTAAAAGGCTGAAGATGACTTTAACGAGCTGAAACCGGTTACGGTCAAAAAATAAATTAAGTGGAAACATATTTTAAATGTGTTTTGTTATATTATTATAATGGAATTCTATCACGAATATTGTCAGAATCAAAAAAAGATTATTATATTAACAAGTCATGTCTACATTAAGTTTGATGAATGCAGAGATTAACTTTGATGAAGTGAAGATCTATAGAATTGGCAGAAAAATATTGGATAACGTGAGACCTATAAAAATCGAACTAAACGACACCATGCAAGCTAAACAGTTTACAGTTTATATTTAATAAAACCAGATTACCAAATGGCATTCGACTTAAACCTGATAGGACGCTCCAGCAAAGACAGCAATTAACAGATTTGTGGAACAAAATGGAGGAGCGAAAGAAAAAGGGAGAAACAGATATACTAATCAAACATATTAATGGCATACCCAAAATCGTTAAGGCTCATTCAAAAAACTCCCCACAAAACTAACACTCTACTACCAGAATGTTAGAGGTTTACGCACCAAGCTCAACACCCTAAGATGTAATATTCCAACGATAAACAACGATGTGTACTGCCTAACAGAAACCTGGCTTCATGAAAAAATATCTTCCCCTGAATTAGGCTTCACCAACTATGATATTTACCGGCTGTATCGTGAAAATATTATTGGCGGTGGGGTTTTAATATCGATCAGAAAGTTGTTCCAGTCAAAACTATTAAAACTAAAAAATAAAAACATTGAACAAATAGCTATATTAGCGAAACTAAAAACGACAAAAATTATTATTGTGTGTGCATACACCCCCCCCCCCCCCCCAAGCTAGTGTTGATGTGTATTGTAAACATTGTGATGAAATTGAATCATTGAAAATGAAATATCCTGATGCAAAATTGATAATTTTTGGGGATTTTAATCTTCCAAATGTAAACTGGGCACAACCCACTGAATCTTCAAATTCCATTTCTGCCAAATATACCATTAACTTTATCAATCTTAAACAATTAAATCATGTTAAAAACATAAATGATAGAATTCTGGATCTTGTCATATCAAACATTAATAATAGTAATGTCAGCGAATCGCATTTGACTCTCATCATCCCCCATTACAAGCGATCATTTATTTGGCCCCCATTGAATTCCTTACCCCCAACCTCCCATTCACGCACCAAACTACAAAAAAGCTGATTATAAACAAGTGCGATTATATCTGTCTTCACTCAATTGGTCCCCCATTTTTATGTCAACAAACGTAGAAGAAGCAACAAATGTGTTTAATTCAATCCTTTATAATACCATTGAAAATTGCATACCAACATCTATTGTAAAACGAAACAATTGTTACCCAAAATGGGTTAGTACTAAACTAAAAAAAACTCATTCAATGTAAAAAAATTGCTCACATTAACTATAAATCCAATAACTCTATTGACTGCTATAAATTTTTTTCTGATTTACGAAATAAATGTAAAAGTCTATCTAAAAAATGCTATTCAGATTATATTTCAGATGTAGAGCAGACTATCAAGTCAAATCCAAAACATTTCTGGAATTATGTGAAGTCTCTTAAAGACAATAACGGCTGTCCTAGATCAATGTATTCAGGGCGCAAACATGCTGACAATGATCAAGAAATAGTTGACCTCTTTGCTGATTATTTCTCAAGTGTTTATGAACACAATAAAGATAATGTGACTATACCTGAATTTAAATACACCAATGTAACTGATATATCAACATGCCACATTTCCCTGGATGATGCTAATAAAAAGATCAGATCTCTAGATTGTAAGAGGGGGTCAGGTTCTGACAAAATTCCACCGGTATTCATAAAGGAATGCGCTCAGTTTATAGCAGCTCCTCGTCAACACATATTTAATCTGTCACTCCGAACTGGTATATTTCCTGGTCCTTGGAAACTTAATCACTTGACACCTGTATTTAAATCAGGTGATAAAAATTGTGTTTTAAATTAAAGACCAATTTGCATACTGTCTACCATCCCGAAAATGTTTGAAAGTATTGTCTAAGATAAGATTGCTGTTAAGTTTAGGCATATTATTACTCCAGAACAGCATGGTTTTGTAACCGGTCGGTCAACCACAACCAATCTTCTATTATACGAACACTATATCTGTGAAGCTTTCACGTCTCGTGCACAAGTAGATTCAATATATACTGACTTTTCAAAAGCCTTTGATAAAGTAAATATTAATATCCTTCTCGCGAAACAAGCAAGTCCTTGGTATACATGGATCATTCCTAAAATGGTTGAATAGTTACCCCTGTAACCGCGAACTCATGGTAAAATTAAATAATAAATTTTCGTATAAATTTAAAGTAACTTCGGGAGTTCCTTAAGGCTCTCATCTGGGCCCACTTCTCTTCATTTTATTTATAAATGATCTGTCTTTATGTTTCGATAATGTCAAATTCATTCTATTCGCAGATGACCTAAAGCTTTTTAAAATTATAAAATGTTTAAATGATGCACTTATCCTTCAGCAAAATTTAGATAGACTTGTTAGCTGGTGTAAAATAAATAAATTATTCCTAAACGTAAAAAAATGTTTCCACATGTGTTTTTACCGTTCACGGATTCCAATATCTACATCGTATTTAATTAACAGTAATGAAATTGCATCAGTACCATTTATCAAAGACCTTGGTGTTATTTTTGACCGGAAACTTACATTTGATCGTCACTGTGAAACAATTTCCAATAAGGCCATGCAAATTCTAGGTTTTGTAATACGTAACACAAGGACTTTTCGAAACATTGAGTCAATTAAGCTACTTTACTGCTCTCTTGTAAGATCGCAGCTGGAATATGCATCTCCTGTATGATCTCCGATTTTTACCTGTAACTTACACCGTTTAGAGAGAGTACAAAGAAAATTTCTTCGATACGTTCAATTCAAATTGAGACAGCCTGTAATTGAAATCCGCTACAATGCATTAATGTCTGATCTAAACCTACCACTACTTTCTACCCGGCGCACTATTAATGACATTCTTATACTTTTTAAATTACTGAACAATCTCATAGACTGCCCTCAAATGTTAAGTGTTATAAATATTCGTGTCCCTGTTAAATCAACTCGGCTCTACCACCTTTTCCACAGTGACAATTATAGCACTAACTATTCCTATCATTCACCGCTAGTGCGTTTTCACCGAACTGCCAATACGTATGCAGACCTTTTCGATATTTTCAAAACCTCACCGTCTTGCATCAAAGCAAAAATAACTAGTTATTTATGTAACTGATATGTTTGTAAAATGATAAATATTTGTTGTACTAATATACAGCGTATATATGTACTGTATGTTATTCTATATATATAATGTTTGTAAATGTTCGATACACTTGTATTATGTATGTAATAGCCCTATGTACGGGCGTTTAAATAATAAATAAATAAATTATTAAAAAAGGTAAACCTTTTTTTAGCTTCTATATACCTTCTATATATACTCGTACATCAATGGGGATAGTCTGAATTCCAGAGAAACCAATTTGAAAATGGCAATTAAATAATTTTCTATTTTAATTTTTTTTATTATGTTTAGCATTATCTCTCTCTTTCCGCACCTAGCCAAAACCTTCGGCATAAGACATATGCATGAAATGTATTGCTACAAGGAACTACAATTTCACACCTGCAACTACAATTTCACACCTGCAACTACAATTTCACACCTGCAAGTCAACGCAATAATAACCAGTGGGTATAACTTTTTATTACTATATCCCAATTTTCAACCGAATTCAAAGACACGAAATATTCATGCTTGTATGACATGCGCCATCGTCAGCTGTAGCCTTGTTGTCATGGGGGAATATTTTAAATTTTAAACATTTTATTTTTAACATAGTATTTTAGACTAATGAATTTTATAGGCTCAGAAAGAAAATTATATTGTCTATAGTCGCGTCTTTTTAAGTTTCCTCTATCCTCGTCTATATATACGCCACAAGTCCCCACCGAAAAAAGTCACCAAAATGTTGGCATACCTTTATCTATGATTAAATAGTGTCGAAAACTTCTCCATCCAAAAAGCCCAAAGTTAAAAATCTGTTGAGTGGTTTGGTTTATTTATGATAATAACGTTCAAATTGGTAATAATTCATCTGGCAACCAGGTAGTATCATTAAAAACTTTAAGAGGTTTTGTGATATGTTTTGATTAATTATGTACAATTGGATACTAGCT
Source organism: Limnephilus rhombicus (assembly GCA_929108145.2). Lineage (NCBI taxonomy): Eukaryota > Metazoa > Arthropoda > Insecta > Trichoptera > Limnephilidae > Limnephilus > Limnephilus rhombicus. The sequence continues at coordinate 56,176,066 of OV815280.1, read as the reverse complement.
GAAAGCTGAATGTGTGTAGCAAAATTATGTTTTGCCATCCTGTTCTCCAAATCTAGGCATTTCTCTAACGTACCCCAATTTGTTGTTCCTTCGAGCAGGATTATTAAAGAAACATTACAAAGGGTTTGCTGTGGAATCACAATCGTAGAAATATGGGTTCTTTCTACTTAGATTACGTGCACCGTGACGTACACCGTATACACCGTGACGTAACGTACATGCGATTAGTAATAGGTTGCATTGCCTTATTTACGGATGCACGCTGATGTGGAAACGAAAAAACCCGATTATATTGTTTCATAACAACGCATGATCTTTTTTATACTTACCGATTGTAACTTGATTCGCCCCAAAACACTTTCTTGCCTGCACGGTTCTTACAAAAAATGACGTGCATTCACCGCAACTATTGCACCGGGACTGGACCGTGTTTCAATAAACAGTATTATCTTTATTACTGTCCTTGTTCTGAGCACATAAACCAACCCAAATGGCCTCGCAATCATTCTCGCCGCGACCTCCCGCAGTCCCGGCAGTCCCGGCAGTCCCGGCCACCTTACACGCAAAGAACCACTTCCCGGGCAACTATCGGCCGACACAAAGCGCTGTAAAATGCGCCTCGTTAGGCGGATCCTTTGTATAATTCGCTCAATATATATTTTATCTCCGCCTGGATCCGGTCCAGGAGGATTTTCAGCGAACTCAAATGGCGTCCACCTCACAAAGACTGACTTATTTATAGCCCTAAGTGGCCCCTCTACCTTCATCCTCTGCCCTTCCTCCCACCGTCATATTCTTTTCTCCTTCACCGCTTATTAAATCTTATCCGTGTTTGCCCTCTGAAAGTGGGGGCGGGGGGAGGGAGGTGAGACAGGGAGTACTGTGGGAGGGGGGAGAGGCTAGTATTTGTTTTGGGGAAAGGAAAGATCGGACAGGATTAAGGAATGGCTCCGGAAGGAATTCCCGGACCTGAGCACTGATTGGTTTGGGCCATCCTGATGTTCCCTGACTGATCCCTGCTTCCTGGGCCAATGTGGATATTACTACTGATACTGAAGGTAGGTACTACAGCGCCATTAATGCTTGTCAATATATAGTTCGGCGTGGTGTAATTAATGATCAAAATCGTTCCACCTCTTAATGTGAAGCTAAGTAAGAAGAACATCATCCAAACCATGTGATTTTCAGATCATCAACTAAATTACTTTTGGTCGTCTTATTTTTTTTTCTTTTTATTTACAATTTAGGTACATTGAAACAGTTACAATAAAATTCAGGGAAATAAAATAAAATAATTACGTACCTTACAAAAATTCAAGGAGATATTAAAAAAATAAGTTTAAGCAAACAAATCTCACAAAAGAAAAGCCTGAGCCTGGGTATTATATGATTTTTGAACTTATTTCTATGATTTAAGATTATACACAAAATGTTAAGTATTACACAAAGTCCTAGTTTTCTACAAAAGATTGGGTAACATTGAGTTTTAAGCGAAACAAAATTAAAATAAATGAGGTAAAATTCTGACTATGTGTAAATACTTATTATACATGAAGATTTAAGATTTTCAAGAAAAAAGCATGATAGCCTTACTCTTGAACGGCTGTTTTTTTTTAATTGACAAAAATATGGTCCTCAAAGGAATGCTCAGTAATTTTATTATATCTCGGATCTCAGGAAATTGAAAAATCATCCTGGAGACCAGGGACCAGGGACTAGGGACCAGGACAAGGGCCCGGGGACCAGAGACCAGGGACCAGGGAGGTCTGGCACGATGAAATCGATTACCTTACAATATCGGATTGATAGGTGTATCTTAGATGATTTATTTAAGTCTTGTATCATGTGTACGATTTCTTTCAATGCTAGGAACTTCGTCAGTTCACCTCCATTCATTAATAAGTTATACAATTATTTTGCGTAACCGCCGACGTTATCTAACTAACTAACCATCACGCCGTTTCCCCGCAGGGGTGGGCAGGGAGGATGGACTGCCAAACAACTCGATCTTGGCATATACTCCTTGCCTCGTTCACATTCATACATCGTCTCATACATGCTCTTCTTCTATTATGACTCTTCATATGGCCCGACTCAAGTATATGATTGACTTGGTCGTGCAATGTCTTCCTCGGGCGTCCCCGACTTCTTCTACCATTCACATTTGCGTCATATAATCTCCATACACTCCTTTCCTCATTCATTCGCTCTACATGCCCAACCATCTGAGCGTCCCTTTCTTAATCTTACTCATTACGCTTGCATCATCAGCCTTGCATTCTTCGCGGATCTCCACATTTCTCACACGATCGTACATGGTTTTAACACACATATGCCTCAGGGATCTCATTTCTACAGCATTCAGTCTACTTTCATCCTTCCTCTGCCAGTTCCATGCCTCACTGCCGTACATCAGGGTAGGTACTAGCACTCCATTATGGACGGCTAACTTCGCTTCTTTGGACATTTTTTTGTTGGCGCCAACGGCGTTCATTCCTCGATTAATCCTCGTCGACGTTATCGAACGTTATTAGTAGCCTTGCGTCTGCGTTGTTGAATTTAAGAATCCGGCTTCCAATACATGCCTGCCGCTGCGCCTTATCCGTCGCACCATATAAACATTCGTGTACGTGAATTTTCAGACAAAGCTACCGTTGTAATTCGGTTTCTAATTCAAGAATTCGTCACAATATGACGCCACTTTTGTCGGCAAGACGCAAAGGGACGTGCCCTTCCTAGGTATAAGTTCTACGAATTTGTGAACCTGGATTATCTCCCGGATTTCAGAAAGATTGACGGTAATACTCAGTTGTATCAAGCGGTTGTGAATTACATATGACGTTATCGCCCGCCCCAGTAACTTTTTCACGGTGACTAGCCATCACTGGTTGACACGTTGACAATGGATACGAGATAATAGGAACAGGCTAATTTTGGAACCAGTTCCTATTGGAATTACAAAATGATCACCAACACTAACTGGGCCAAGCCAAACCAAAAGCCGCCAGCAGGGCCTAGCAGTAAAAACCTGTGGAGCGGATTTTTAACTGCTAGTTTAAAATTCTTATCTACGTTATTTACATTATTGAGAGCTTTTCTGACACTCAGAAGGCCGCGCTAAAATTTGCAAATCGTCGGAATATCTTTTATCAATTGTTGACTGTGCTTGCAAATATTGATAACTGACCATAGATGGCGGGTTTAGTCAATAACGTATTGATAACATGGGAGAGAGACAGTATGGGGCGACACTACTTGACGAACCTTGCATGAGAGTTAGAAATAACTCCTATAAATTTAAATGCTGATATAGACATAGGCCGGTTTTTATAACAGAATTTTTATCTACATATTATTATATATTAAGAAAACAGACAATTGCGAAATGAAAGCTTTCATAGAACTTTCTTCTGAAAAATTTTCTTATTTCCGCTTTTCCCATAATTCCGTATTTTCCATTATACTACCTCCCCCCCCCCCCCTCCCCTCCCCATACCCAGCACCCACTAGAAATATACTTTTATTTGTAAAGATACAAATCTACAGGTTGGAACAGATACCTATAATATGTTTGACAAAACTGTTGCTTTACAGTAACCTTAGAATTACAAATTACTATCCCTCTACTGGTCAGTAAAAGATCTCTCCGCCCATCTTGTCAGTAGAATTAGATCTTTACTAGTTATTAGAGATGTCCTCTCTAGCTGGACCTATATGTTAGTCAAAAGAGACTCCGCCATTAAATAGATTACTAAACTAGCCAGTAGAGTAGCCCTCCGCTATTAAATATAGCTCTCTATTAGTCTGTGGATTAGCCTTCCACTATTAAATAGGGTAGCCCTCCACTATTAAATAGAGGAGCCTTCTACTATTCAACAGAGTAGCCTTCCGCTATTAAACAAAGTAGCCCTCTACTATTCAATGGAGTAGCCTTACGCTATTAAACAAAGTAGCCCTCTGCTATTCAATAGAGTAGCCTTCCGCTATTAAACAGTGTAGCCTTCTACTACTCAATAGAGTAGCCTTCCGCTATCAAACAGAGTAGTCCTCTACTATTCAATAGAGTAGCCTTCCGCTTTTAAACATAGTAGCCCTCTACTAGTCAGTAGAATAGTCCTCCACTAGTTAGTAGCGAAGTCCTCTACTAGTAAGTAGAGGTATATTTAATAGCCCCCAGCTATTAAATAGCGTAGTCCTCTACTACTAAATAGAATATCTCTCCGATGACCAATAGAGTAGCCCTGTATTTACCAAAATTGTAGCCCTCCGCCAATCATCAGCCAAACTAGGTAGCTCCTGGAAACAATCAGCTGTGATGATTAATACATTCCGATATTAGTACCAACTTCTACACTATCAATGGATTCCAACAGCGATAATGATAATAGTGATTAATGGGTTTTGTTATTATTTGTATCGAACGAAATACTCTAAATGATTTGCGAGCCAATCTAATAACAAACTAACTGCTCAGTGAAACAATTCCTCAATAATATTCCCGCTTCGGCGAGCACTGAATAAATGATAGAGTAATATCCACCGGCATTAATATTGGCTCCGTGAGTACTCGGTACCGCAGGAACATTTAGCAGAATTGGATGGGAGTGGATGCCTTCTCTCTGCTCTCTTCTCTCTTCACCCCGCACTCCCTCGGCTGTAGCTGGGTTAGGTTAGGTAAGGTTAGGTTGGGTTGGCCTGTGACTCTAGCAGTTGGCTGGCCTGCCTCGCTAGCACTGGCAGCTAGACTAGTGTCGCTACTCCAGTGTCTCTAGTTGGAGTGGAATTCGGCCGAGCATTTCATATTATATTCTGACGAGGAACCAAACGGTGGTTCGAGACGCCTGGTATTTAATTAATTGTACTATTTTTTGTTGCGTTTTAACCGTCTCTACATTCTTTACTAAGGTATTCCTTAGGTGACAATTTACAAAATTTCAATGTGGCACCCACTAAATACATTACAATATGTGTTAATAAAGTTCATTTTTTGTTGCGTTTTAACCGTCTCTACATTCTTTACTAAGGTATTCCTTAGGTGACAATTTACAAAATTTCAATGTGGCACCCACTAAATACATTACAATATGTGTTAATTTCAATGTGGCACCCACTAAATACATTACAATATGTGTTAATTTCAATGTGACACCCACTAAATACATTACAATATGTGTTAATTTCAATGTGGCACCCACTAAATACATTACAATATGTGTTAATTTCAATGTGGCACCCACTAAATACATTACAATATGTGTTAATTTCAATGTGGCACCCACTAAATACATTACAATATGTATTAATTTCAATGTGGCACCCACTACATACATTACAATATGTGTTAATAAAGTTTATTTTTTGTTGCGTTTTAACCGTCTCTACATTCTTTACTAAGGTATTCCTTAGGTGACAATTTACAAAATTTCAATGTGGCACCCACTAAATACATTACAATATGTGTTAATTTCATTGTGGCACCCACTAAATACATGATAATATGTGTTAATTTCAATGTGGCACCCACTAAATACATTACAATATGTGTTAATTTCAATGTGGCACCCACTAAATACATTACAATATGTGTTAATTTCAATGTGGCACCCACTAAATACATTACAATATGTGTTAATTTCAATGTGGCACCCACTAAATACATTACAATATGTGTTAATTTCAATGTGGCACCCACTAAAAACATTACAATATGTGTTAATTTCAATTTGGCACCCACTAAATACATTACAATATGTGTTTATTTCAATGTGGCACCCACTAAATACATTACAATATGTGTTAATTTCAATGTGGCACCCACTAAATACATGACAATATGTGTTAATTTCAATGTGGCACCCACTAAATACATGACAATATGTGTTAATTTCAATGTGGCACCCACTAAATACATTACAATATGTGTTAATTTCAATGTGGCACCCACTAAATACATTACAATATGTGTTAATTTCAATGTGGCACCCACTAAATACATTACAATATGTGTTAATTTCAATGTGGCACCCACTAAATACATTACAATATGTGTTAATTTCAATGTGGCACCCACTAAATACATTACAATATGTGTTAATAAAGCTTATTTTTTGTTGCGTTTTAACCGTCTCTACATTCTTTACTAAGGTATTCCTTAGGTGACAATTTACAAAATTTCGATGTGGCACCCACTAAATACATTACAATATGTGTTAATTTCATTGTGGCACCCACTAAATACATGATAATATGTGTTAATTTCAATGTGGCACCCACTAAATACATTACAATATGTGTTAATTTCAATGTGGCACCCACTAAATACATTACAATATGTGTTAATTTCAATGTGGCACCCACTAAATACATTACAATATGTGTTAATTTCAATGTGGCACCCACTAAATACATTACAATATGTGTTAATTTCAATGTGGCACCCACTAAATACATTACAATATGTGTTAATTTCAATTTGGCACCCACTAAATACATTACAATATGTGTTAATTTCAATGTGGCACCCACTAAATACATTACAATATGTGTTAATTTCAATGTGGCACCCACTAAATACATGACAATATGTGTTAATTTCAATGTGGCACCCACTAAATACATGACAATATGTGTTAATTTCAATGTGGCACCCACTAAATACATTACAATATGTGTTAATTTCAATGTGGCACCCACTAAATACATTACAATATGTGTTAATTTCAATGTGGCACCCACTAAATACATTACAATATGTGTTAATTTCAATGTGGCACCCACTAAATACATTACAATATGTGTTAATAAAGTTTTATTTTTTTATTATTTCTGAAAAAATATGCTTGGGATATTTTTTTCTCCAAGCAATTATTTTTCAATTTTGGGAACACTTGTGGGTAAGGTGATATTTCTGGAACACTTGTGGGTAAGGTGATATTTCTGGAACACTTGTGGGTAAGTTGATATTTTTCCCTTCTGGATAAATTAAACAAATTACGAGTATCTATAAACCAAAGAAAAATATATATCACTACCTGATTTATATTTTTCAATTTGGGAGGCGGGTACGGGTACCGCCGTCTCTGAAACCATTTATTGAATAACCAATGCCCCTGCCATAGGTCACCCCAAGTGGTTCGCTACGTTTGGTGATTTAGCAGGGGTGCCCGGGTTCTTGGAGTGAGGTTTGTCTAGGTCTTGGTGGCGAATGCGTATCCTCAAGAGAGATTTCTTAAGGCAGACGTAATCTAGACCTCTCCAGCCGGACTTATACGTCCCTCACTCCTGGACATATTGACCCCAGATTCATGGACATGGACAGTATGCATGGACATTGGAGGGTCTAGAGTCGTTCAAATAAATGTAGCTTCGTTCAAAAAAAGTAGAGTCTTGACGTGTGCGGTGAAGGAGGAAACCATATGTTTCCTTATAACGCCGTTGGGAAAGTGGTGGGTCCCCTCCAATGACCCCAGATTCCTACCCACCCCTCAAACCCTTTTCCTTCCCAGAACTTCCTCTTCTTCCTTTCCTTAAAAAGACCCCCCACACAGCATCCCCAAAGATGACACAGGCTCTGAGGGGAATTATTTTCTTCAGGGCCTCTTGTGTGGAGCTAATGTAAAAAATAACTTGATGTTTGTGTAAAATAAACGAAAAAATTCCCCACGTAATTTTGTTTTCCTTGTATATTAGGTATTTATAAGAAGTAAATGATAATATCAAAATCATTAATATATATATATTTTAACTATGTCTATTTGAATTGTTTTCTTGATGAAAGGAATGCCGTTAAATATTGTAAGTGGAAATAAACCCACTTCGCGACACTTGCGATCAAGCTGACACTCGGCAGATAGACTCGTTGATGAAAATGCATTATATCATATTTTGGTGTCACTCACGCACACACACGCGCACACACACGAAATTTTCTGAAAGTGGCTGCAACATTAACAGATGGCGCAACTAGGTCGTCCAGTTTAATGCTTAAGACCGCGGCGAAAAGTCGAAAGTGTTTCACCATATAATAAAAATAGATCTATTGAAGTGTTTAAATTTTTTTTTAATATTTCGAAGTCGTGAAACGTCCCACCGTTTACAAACCACTGCGGGGGGAGGTGGTGTTGTGTGTATGTGTGGTGTAGTGGTGTGTGGTGTAGCGGTGCAGTGGTTCTGCAGAGGAACTAATTTCCCTAAAAGGTTCCGCCAGAGCCAGGGAGCCCTATCAACTTATTCAAAACCCTAAACATAAATAAGTCCTACCTCTAGATTGGTTCCACTGCACTACTTACGAATAGCAGTGGTGCACCTCAGTGGCGTAGCTAGCATGGGTGGCACCCGGCGTGGATAACGTGGTGTCACCCCATTAAAGTTGACTTTGAGAAATTCAAAACCCAAATTTCGACTTCATAAAAAATACTACCTAGTCAATTGTAAATTGGTCCATCCTGGGGGGGGGAGTGGCCAGAGAATTTCTGGAAATGGGGGTGACACTCGGTCGGGTGTCACCCCCCATTGGGTGGCACCCGGGGTGGTCCGTCCCCCCTTGCTGCGCCTCTGGTGTACCTTCATGTCGATTATTGGTCATGAAATTGAGGGTCAATTGAGTTTTATGGTGCTTATCATCAAAAATATTATTCCAATTTCAAAAAAAACAGTGAAGCATGATATTAAAGTGCTCAGATTATTTTTTTAAACATTACATAATATTACAATGATCTTTGGCTGTCCAACTAGAAAATTTACCCGTTTTAGGACAGTCAGAATGAGCAGATTTATTACATGAATTATTGTTTTGACTTTTACTTCAATATTACACTTGGTGGATAATATTTTAAAGTTTTTTTGGTGTATACAAGAAGTTGCTTATGAATGTAAATAACATATTTTAAAATAATATAAACAATATAAACGTAGAGAAGAGAAATAAAAAGAAAATTCAAAAAGAAAAAAAAAATTAAACATGTACAACTGCTTTACAACCATTACATGAAATTTTAATTTGATTTTGATGAATTTATGAACTAGAAACTAGAGGATCAAAAAATAGATAAAGAAAAAGAAGTAGATTAAAGCTTAATGCAAAGAAAAATTTAAGCGGTTTGTGAAATTATAAAATAATATTAATGTAATCCAAATATAATACCAATTTTTGGGAAAGGTCAACAAAAAAAAATTATGACGGTTAAAATTATATAAATAAAAATGAATCGCCTAAATGTATGTACGCACATAACTTCCGAACGACTGCACCAAATTGGATAATTCTTTTTTTGTTGTGTTCGTTATTATCAGGACAAGGTTTATATAAAACTACTGGTGAACCCTGGCATTATAAAATTTGTATAAAAAAATTGCAATAGGTGGCACGCGAGCTGTTTGAAAACTGAATCCACCGGGAAAGGGGCGGTGTGGAGTGGGGAGAGGGAAGGTGGAGGAGGTGAAGTAGGGAACACGCGGGAGAGGAAGTGGAGATGAAAGGAGAACGGGACGAACAGGAAAGAAACTATGTCTTTATTAAATGGCTTAGCAACGCATGCCGGGAACCAGCTAGTTTAGCATATTTCCCCAAGACCAGAAGACCAGATTACGCAGGATGCACTTTTTGATTTCCAAGCATCAAGTATAAGATTTGGCTTACTAAGTATGAGAATTGTCCTTGAGCTAGATAAAACCCATCATTTATATTTTTTATTATCCAGAATGGGTACAAGTATTGCAACCCAACTTTAATCATTTATTTTTTCTTCTGCGTTTTGAAATGTAATTATTTTGAACTTAAGTCTTTTGTAACCGAACAAATATTTAAGTCATCGATTTAGATTTTTGGATTAATCTATGGTAGTATTTTTTTTTAATATACTTATAAGTAACTTTTAGCTATTTTCTAACTTCCTTCATCCCGCCCATGAAAAATTTTATGAGATCCATTTTGGCTTAAAATAGGTTTTTACTTACCCATCTGACGCCTTTAAACGTTGCAGAAGTGAGTTTTGAAATTTTTTTGTGTATATAAATCAAATTTTTGGCAGCTGTGATAAAATTGTTTCCGTTCTTGTTTACAAAACGCAAACGTTTTGAACCTGTCTTCAGTGTTATAAATGGAAATACTATCGCAGACCTGATGCCCCTGGACTTCCAACGAATCCTAATGCTTGATGATTACATTAGTTCTCGTTATTATATGTTATTCCTTAGGTGACAATTTACAAAATTTCAATGTGGCACCCACTAAATACATTACAATATGTGTTAATTTCAATGTGGCACCCACTAAATACATTACAATATGTGTTAATTTCAATGTGACACCCACTAAATACATTACAATATGTGTTAATTTCAATGTGGCACCCACTAAATACATTACAATATGTGTTAATTTCAATGTGGCACCCACTAAATACATTACAATATGTGTTAATTTCAATGTAACACCCACTAAATACATTACAATATGTGTTAATTTAAATGTGGCACCCACTAAATACATTACAATATGTGTTAATTTCAATGTGGCACCCACTAAATACATTACAATATGTGTTAATTTCAATGTGGCACCCACTAAATACATTACAATATGTGTTAATTATTTTGAACTTAAGTCTTTTGTAACCGAACAAATATTTAAGTCATCGATTTAGATTTTTGGATTAATCTATGGTAGTATTTTTTTTTTAATATACTTATAAGTAACTTTTAGCTATTTTCTAACTTCCTTCATCCCGCCCATGAAAAATTTTATGAGATCCATTTTGGCTTAAAATAGGTTTTTACTTACCCATTTGACGCCTTTAAACGTTGCAGAAGTGAGTTTTGAAATTTTTTTGTGTATATAAATCAAATTTTTGGCAGCTGTGATAAAATTGTTTCCGTTCTTGTTTACAAAACGCAAACGTTTTGAACCTGTCTTCAGTGTTATAAATGGAAATTTCTTTGCAATCTGAAATACTATCGCAGACCTGATGCCCCTGGACTTCCAACGAATCCTAATGCTTGATGATAACATTAGTTCTCGTTATTATCGTCTAGTCAACAGTAGTTAATACGCCGAGTTACACTGGACGCACAGACAATCGAAATTAGTATTTTTTTTATTATATGATCAATCAATTTGTTTCTAATCTTGTCAACGATAACAGAATTTACTAAATCAGTAAAAAGTTTATCTATTTGTTTAATAAGCCTGATTAAATAAGAAACTCAAAGATTTAAAATGCTGGTGTAATAAAATCATTGGCCAATTTCTTTTTGGCTGCGAGTGGATCCGATCGGAAGGGCAGCTTCTTATTGAATAGTTTAAAAGGAAGAGGTCCGTCATGGTGCGAGGGTGCGTGTCTGCGTGTGGAAGGGGGGTATGTGCCTACCCCCACTCTGCGCGGGATCAGTCCCTCCTAAGAATAAGATTTCCCCAGTTCCGCCAGCCGCTCTACTCGCTACTCGGCTCTTCCGGGAAACTCTTTGTGTTCTACTCTACTAGGCTATATGTTCTTTAATAGGCTTAGAAAATTCTGAAGAAACCCATTTTCGTCACCGGGCCATGACATGGCCCCGGGGGGGAGGGGGGGAGGGGGGGAGGGGTTGAGGGAGAAGGGAGAGCAAACACTTTCAAAGGAAATAGAAAAGAAGATCTTTTCCGTTAAAGAAAATAAAAACGGATAGTGGTTGTAATATATTTCATCAGGGGCATCATAAAAATAGAAAAATATATTTTCTGGAAATGTTCGTGTAAAATGTGTCACCGCTGTCGGCTGTAAAGTGATATTGAAGATAGGCAGATAAGCAGATAGACAGACAGACGGGAGAGGTCGCGTAAACGGTTCTAGATACCTGCAGATAGATTATCTGGCATCTACATTATTCCACAGTTTATTATCTGATAATGGTATTAATAGCCTAGCGTCTATACGGTTGAAATTCAAGAAAAAACCGTTTTCGTGCGTGGAGTTTGTATACGAATCTACTTTTATAATATAACAAATTAAAGCAATGCCAAATAATGGCGCCACTGATGTTAAAAGCTAGTTTGAGGAGTGAGGAGCATCGCCTGGCATTCGTAAGTTCTATTGGATTTGTAAGTTCACGAATCTCTCCGGATATGGAGAGATTGACGATAGTATAATTATTATTTTTTTTTTTAAATTAAGTTTTCAGTATATTTTTTTAATTGTAAATGGCAGTTGTGAATAATGATACCACATGTGTATACATTATATATGACATCATTGCCTGTGGCGGTTATTTTGTCCCGGTGATTATCTGTCACTGGATCCCAGTGGATCCGAAGAACCAGCTACTTTAGGAACTAGTTCCTATTGGATTTATAAAATGGTCACCAACACTCAAACTGGGGAAGCGGAACTTGCAAAAACCTGCGGAGTGGGATTTTAACTGCTAGTTATTATTATTTGTTCCGAGGGCGATCCGTTGATAAAAGTAGAAAGGCTACTTCGGTAAGAAACAAAGGGGTATAATTATTAGTAATAAAAGTTTCCAGCAAATAGTGTTCAGGCGGGAGAAGCAGCATGGCGGGCGGAAGCAGCCACTCCAGAGGGAAAGAAGGGAGCTCTCAGCGAGAGGGCATCGCGGCCCATTGTTTCCCATTCATTCCCTCTCCTCCTCTGCCCTCCCCGGTCTAGTCTAGCACCTAGCACTACACTCCACTACCTGGTGAACCTTTAGCTGATAGATGTTGGCCTGTTAGCCCGCCCGCACACTCTCACACTTGTCTTGTGAGGACTCCCGAGCAGCATTAGGTGTGATGCACACATGTCTCCACTCCGCACTCCCGTAGATTCAATATGTTACAGTATTAAAGGAGCACAAGCTTTAGAAGAACTTTCTAGAATTGTGCAGATTTGTAACTTGCAACTTCTCCTCTTTCTCACAAGCGACGAATGTGATAGAAATATAGAATGCGATGGAGCACTGAACGACGCGACGAATGATATTTACATAGCGACAAAAATTAACATTATTTTACCATCCTCTTGAGATGGCTTATTTATTCACATAATAACCTTTACTAATAAATAAAAAAGCAATACTCGCAATAGGTATAAAACTCTGCTAATCTAACTTATATAATATGTAAACTATGCAATAGGAATAATAACACATTATCCAATGTGAACATTTTCAATTGCGAACTTACCAAATATAAGAGATCCATAAAAGAGTATTTCTCTGATGTTTCGTGAATAATATCATGTTTCTATTGTTTATATTTCTGTTATGATTTGATTTATATGTACAACCTCTCTCCATGGCTACCAATGTACTGATAATTTTTTTGTTTGTTTTGTAATTTTTCATTTTATATAATTTTTTGTTTTATATAATTTTTGGCTTCATATTCCTTTCTAATACATTTAATTTACTTATAATGCTGTCTCAGTAGAGGTAAAGTCACCAGAAGGAAATCCATAATTGGTTTTATTTTGGCTATATAATACTTGTACAACCTGAAAAAAAGTTAATTAATAAATAAATAAATATATATCGCCCCTATTCATAGGTTGCATTGCAGTACCGAAGAGTAAACTCGAACTTCGTTAATGAATAAATCGTATATCGCACGTCAAAAACCACACGTTAATATATATGTGAATAAGCTTTCAAGTGGATGGTAAAAAAAAAAACCATTTAATAAGAACGATATAAGAATATGGAAATAGGCGTTTTGTTTAACTTTTTTTAAACCTAACGCGAAACGATTTGTGTAAACTTTTGTCAGTTCATATTTTGTTTTGTTTTGTTATATATTTCAGTTTTGTTATTTCATACAACTTTCGGAAGAAAATATTTATATACGAATTATGTTTTTGTTGTTCTTCTGGAGAGATGCGTACATATATCGGTTAAAAGGTCACGTACTACCGTGTTGTCTGTAGTGTATTGGCCGAGGAGAGTGTAGCGTGTAGCGTGTAGTGTGCACAGTGTATAGTTAACGCTTTCTATCTCTTAGAAGCAGCAAGAGCCTCTACCGTAATATACCTGGTGCGGGTATAATGGTGTGGGGAAATGTTGCAGGGAACTCGCCCTCCCTCCACTCACCCGCTAAGTGCGCGCCCCTCCCGCCAGACAATAGACACACTTCCAGCAAGTGCCGCCGCTGATTTATACGGGAGATGCGCCTCTGACGGGAATCCGTCTCCCCCTCCCCCCTCCCCCTCCCTGTCTCCCCCTGCTCCCGCTCGGGGGTGTTCTCCCTCCCACCACCGTAGGGGGTGCCCCCGGAGCTGAAAGCCCGCGTTGAAATATGTAACACGCCAATTTTCAATTCCATTTTGAGTGCGCGGCCTCCAGCGAAGTGAAGCGGAGACCTTCATAGATAAGGGACATCAGAATTTTAAACTTTTTTTGCGAGCGAAGCTTCAACGCATCGTCGCCGCCCTCACGTTGTTGGTGGGGGGAGGGGGATACCCCACCTCACTTACCACTCCTCCCCCGCTGCATGCACCCCCTCTCACTAAACAGTGTAGCAATAAATCACGGCGTGGCATCGCTTCCAGGCATGCTAATTATAATTAATCAAGCTAGATGCGTTTGGTATGACAAAACACTACCTTTGTACAAACCTTCAGAGCCATATCACACGTCGCGCCGGTATATTTAATTTTAAATATATTTCTAGCTTGATGGAAAACAACCGCCCCTGTTGGAGGTACTAACCAAACGTTGCCAAGCGACCAACCGCTGTGTATAAAAAAAACTCTTCGAAATTCAAAATTGTAATTTGATTAAAAGTTGCCTTTATTGACCCACATATTACAACAGTTTATAATTTTCGTCAAATAAACGAGTTTTTCCATTTCAATAAAGGATGAAGTGATTGAAATAATACTCCATGATTTGGGTCTCCCACATTTGGTCTAAAACAGAATAACTTTAACAAATTTAGCTTATTTTCGTAAATTTCTATTTAATTGTGTCGAGAACTACGAATTTAACAATGGCAAACTGTATTACTTTTTTGTTATTAGTTTTTGGGGTCTTATGCCGTGTTTCACTACCTCCTTCTTTAGCCAACACGTTGCGAACAGCGTTGCAGTGTCCATCATCAGGGCAGATCCGGCACATATGTTAAAAAATGTATTACTGTTGACACATTTTATGTAACAAAAAAGAAAATCTTTATTTTAAGAAAATATTAATTTTAAAGTCTTACGAAAGTCATACTGTTTTCCAATGGGCCAATTTCTGTGGTAGGTATATGGAGGCCCACACAGCAGGCTGCTGTGAAGAAGAAGGAGAACTTACTTACAATACTTTCTACGACAAAGCTGTAGTATAACATTGTGTCTTTCACGAGGAGCACACAGATGCAAGTATAATGATTTACATAGGTGTAAAACACATTATTCACTACGTACCACGACTAAAAAAATGTTATTGGAAATAATTTTGCTGGAAAAATGTTTTAGCAATCTTTACTAAGTAGTAGCGAAAACGTGGTTTTTACAACACGCGCTTGAGATTCCAAGATCATGCATTTTTAAGGCATATTATAACTATGCTAACTCGTATATTTTTTCAGTTATCATTCTTTTTAAAACGTTGTTAACACATTTCTAAAAGGTATTCACCTCCAACATTCAGTGTGGGGGTTGAGTACCTCTCGCTATGGTACCTCTCTTGCCCCGTCAGCAACAGTTCCCAAGTATCGCTGAGTACTTGAGAGATTCTAGATTCATTCATCGCCTTCATGAATATGCAAACAGGATTCTTCCTTCACTCCTTACAGCCGCCTAGCTGGCAACTGGCAACTGGCAACTGCTGGCCTGGCAACCTTCCCGCCTCTGCCTCTGCTTGGCAACCGACAACCAACCTTACACCGTTCCTCTACAAAAAGGTATTTCTTTTGGGGACTTTTTGTTGCTGCCCTTTGTTCTTCTTTATTTTTAATGAATGACTCACTTTCTTTCTTCTTTATGCATCAGTTTGTTGTCTGTTAATTTACCATACCTCGGATGCATATACGAGCAAACCTACAGACCGAATAATAATCCATTTTTTACGATTATCTTGCATTGTATTGAGGTAGGTTTTACCTACAGTTTTCCATGAAATTAAAATGATTTAATGAATCGATTTTCGAAATAAAAATACTGATTTTTGAACTAAAACTGCGGTTAATTTATTAGAATAAGTTTCATATTGGTTATACATAGAGTATACGTACGTTTAGTTTTAGAGGAAAAAATTTTTTTCAATGTTGTTTAGAGTGCATTAATTTATTCGTATTACAATTGAAATTCAGAAAAATATGCAATTACCAAAATTCTAAAAAAATAACCAATTCTCAACAAACTTCATTTTCTTGTGTTTTCCAGAATTCTAGGCCTGTTCAGGTCTTTACAAAGATCTTCATGTTACGGATATAATTTGAACGGTTCCATGACAATTGCTTCCCCCCCAACAGTTAGCCCGTCGACAGTTGATTCCCCAACAGTTGATTCCCCCGACTTTGGAAATTATCCACCACTTACCCGCCCTGGTATAAGTAAAAGATGGTTACTCCTTCAAGTCTTCAAGACGCCTTCTAATTTAAGTATATCGTATAAGTACGGGCGTATATCCTCTTTGCATACTTACTTGAAAAAATAATAATCTTTTAGCAGATCAACTGTCGGGGGATCAACTATCGGAGGGATCAAGTGTCCGCCGTATCAAATGTCGGAGGGATCAAGCCGTATCAACTGTCGAGGGATCAACTATCGACGGGTCACCAATTTAAACATGTTATTAGTCAAATTCGGAACCTTTAGTATTTGGGAGACTCTTTGGCTTCTTCAGCTGTTTGGCTAAGGATTTATGTCAATCTCCTTTTGAATCTTTCGCCATCTGCTGAAGTTCCTCAGCCATTGGGCGTAAAGTGCTCCCTTATTTCTTGTCTCAATCTGAACAATGAGCAGAGAGAAGGAGTGTTTGAGGAAACACTCTGAAAAGAAGTCAAGATGAAGAGTCGTGTATTTGCGCACCAAGTAATGTAAGAGGATTATATTGCTGTATTTGCATTTTAGTGCCGTGTTGTACCCGGTTGCACCCGGGAAGTGTATGTGGTAATGAAGCACTTATTCAAGATTAACAATGTACGTTCAGTACTACAGTTGGGGAGCTGTACTGCTCTACTCCACCAGGAGTAGTGAGAGTTAGCTCTTTCAACAATGCAGAGTACTTTATATATATTTTGTCTTAGCTTGACTAACTACACGAAAATGCATGCGTCTTCTCTGTCTTACACATTGCTTCATGAAGAGTTGATTCTTATTCCGGCATATTTCATAATGCTAAGAGGGAACTTGTAAGCTTGTGCTGGTCATAGATTACTACCTTTTTTTTAAGTGAAACTTCTTTTGGATTCCAATTCCGATTTGGAATTCGGATGAAACGGAAATGACGCATCACTGCACCTGCAGAACATCAAACTGCGCTCATGTAGTCACTTTTCAATGCATCTATTGGTTGAGATATGAAACGGAAATGACGCTAGGTCTGCGCTCATTGGCCGCTTTGATTATAACCTCACCTTGCAAGTATTTGTTGAGATTGTTGGTTGAGATTGTTTTGGTAAAGTTTCGCTTCTACCGCGTGTAAACTGCACTCGATTTTTTGTTTTGTTTTTATGATCCATCG
Organism: Limnephilus rhombicus; assembly: GCA_929108145.2. Lineage (NCBI taxonomy): Eukaryota > Metazoa > Arthropoda > Insecta > Trichoptera > Limnephilidae > Limnephilus > Limnephilus rhombicus. The sequence continues at coordinate 56,158,429 of OV815280.1, read as the reverse complement.
GTATAACTCTATATATATAACTCTATATAGGTATAACGAAATTGAGGGACCAAAGATACCCTTGTCGTATCAATTTATTTTCTTCTTTTACCTTTTTTGAATTTCATGTAGGTTTTCCTTCCAAAGTAATGTATTTAGTTAGAAATCTTGTATCAGGAAAAGCTTTTGAAAGAGCGCACTCCCTCACTGGAACTCGTACATCGAACTCTACTTCAACTTCTACTTTATGGAAACTTATTCAAATGAAATCACCTGTCAGTCCTCCCCCCCCCCCCCCTCTCCCTTGTTCCCTTCCTCTCTGAGCGCAGAATATTCCGTGGAAGTAATAAAACATAATAAATTGAATAAAGCGTTCATATTCAAAGGACGATGTCGGGTGGGGAGCGCGAATTGCGGAGCCCCATGGGGCTGGGGGCTGCCGGTGGAGGAGTGATGCAGTACAGACACAGTTCAGGTATCGTTACGGTACAGTGCAGTACAGCCTGCAGGCTCTGACAGGTCAGGCCCGCCCTCCGCCCTCCGCGCTCACCGCGACACTCCGCCGTCAGCTGCCGTCCCCGCCCTCCGCGCCCTCTGGGGACAATTGACAGCCCTTCGAACACAATATCATTCCGATCACGATCGCGCTCTTAACCTACATGCGTGCAGCGAGTAGAGAGTAGAGTGTGTTACCTTTTGCTAGCAGCCAAATGGCCTTTTCACGGGTTTAACTGTATTTTTTTTGTGTAATACCGTAATACATTTGACGGCCTCCGAGGTCTCGACTACCGATCCGATGGTCGCAGGTTCAAATCCCGGTGTGCGCAAAAAATGTATTATTTGATTAAATTGTGTTATTTCACAATCAATTAATTGAAAATAATATATAGTAAGTATATTGCGGCATGTTCCAGAGTGGAAGATGTTTTCAGTATCGTCCTGGTGGAAGGCCGTTATTCAGAATTGAATCGTAGCTTGAAAATTGAAATGGCTTAGCCGTGTTTGGTGACCAGATCTGAATAGCCTCCTTAGGTACTTTACCTTCCACTTCCACATTTCCTTCTCCTCCTCACTACCTTCAGCCTCACAACAAACTCCCGGAAGTGGAATGGGAATTCCCCAATTGGGGGCGCCAAGTCCCACTGGATCCAGACAAAAATAAAAATAATTGTATGTATTCACATTAAAAAATATATAAAAGAAATTTTTCCAACTACCAACCGCTTCATAACTTTTTTTGCAGGCCCATAAATCATCAAAATGCGAAACAGTTGTCATATAGAAATTTAAATACACCACAATACACCAGCAGAACTTACAAAATTCGTAGCTATTTGAATAATATTTAAAATTATTATATACGAATAATTCCACAAAAGGGACAAATAAACATCCTTCCAACTTCGATTATTATTTATTTAGGTCCTCGGTTGCAAAGTTACGGTACCAATTTGTCAAATTGAAAACTAACACAATATGCAATGTACGAATACTCACATAGCAATACCTAAAGTTTAGTATGCATTGTTATGTTGGCACAGAAAACATTCTCTATTTTGTTTGAATTCAGCGGCGGGTAGCTTTGTTCATCTTTCAATCGGTCTCTGGTGATCTGGTGAACACCGAACTAAAATACTAAGAACAAATGTATATTTGAATTCTCCACTTCCCAACTTAAATAAAATCAACTAAGGCAATAAAAAATGCACTGGTTATTCGCAGTTTGAACACATCTTTTGGACAGAGAAATATTGCTACGAAACTATACGACGCTCTACCAAATCAAACAATAAATAACAGAAATGAACATATTTTAAACTAAAGTAAAAACATGGCCAAAAGAGCAGAGTGATAATCAAACAATACCAACATTACGAAAACATTGTAAAAACAACTAGAACTAAATACAAAAATTTAAAAACTCAGAACGCTTCAGAACACAAAACTGAAAATTGTGAAAACTTTATTCCTAAATTATGTTTTATTTTTTAAACTTTATGAGTAAAATCTCAAAATATAATATTTAATTAAATGAACACAATATTAGCGAAACTCAATCGAAATCTGGAGACAGAAAAATCAGAAAAGATATTGGCTCCGCTGGGACTCGAACCCAGGACCTTTTGCTTACATGGCAACAGCTCTACCGATTGAGCTACGGAACCCATATTAATTCGGTCACTTTTTAACTGTATCATACTTCGACTAAGAACTACCAACATTATCTTCATCTTTTTAACGCACATATTATTGGTTGCTATCTTTATATATGATTGCAAGATTCAACTCGAACTAAATGCAATCTAGATAGTGTCTGGATAATTTTTTATCCATTTTATTTTTAATACGCGACATCTATTGACTTTTTCTGCAAGTCTAGGATGAATATTTATTTTTAATTTTTTAAACTTTATGAGTAAAATCTCAAATTATAATATTTAATTAAATGAACACAATATTAGCGAAACTCAATCGAAGACACTATCTATAATTGAATAGAACGATGCACGGAAAATAAAACTTAACTTTTTATGGGGGACGAAAAAATTTATATTTCAGCAACTGAATTTAACAAGTCCGAGCTAGAACCACCTGAACGTCTACAGAACAATACTCATTCTCGTTATCAAGTCGTGCTACTAGATCTTGAAGATATACAAACTGTTTGTGGTGCATTCTCAGCCTACACGCAAGACAATAAGCAAGAAAGTTTTGCACATTTTTAAATTATATTTTTACATTAACTTTACAAAGGGGTTGGTGTATGGAGGGTATTTTTAAGGAAAGAGAGGAGTTACCTAGGGCTTGAAAAAACCGCGTTGTGGGAGATAGAAAGCATAGAGGCTGATAAATCATTTTATAGTCGCATTGTGAAAAAAACTCTCGACTCATTTGATTTTCCTATCATAACAAACGGATTGCAATCTTTAGTCCACAGGCGACTGGTGGGAATGCTGTTTTTGTTCTATCATCGGTATTTCAATGGAAGATACTCCGAGAAATTAGCGTCATCGATTTTTTCGGCATTGGTTTGATTATATTTGACTATCTGATGTCCAATCCATGCTTTAAAGTTTGCAATCCTGTGCTGTGCAGGCGGGATTCCGAGACGTGATGGAATGAGGGCATTTGAATACGGTGATTTAAGAATGAGGACATGTAGACAGACATATAGACGTGAGGACACTAGGACATGTTGTACCAACACTGGCCTCAAGAATGGCACAATGCAGAGTGGCTGGAGGTGTCATTGTGCGCTGCACGTCTCACCCTCGCATTTCACACCCTCCTTCGCCCATTGATTATTTTCTTTGTGTGACATTAAATATTATTTGTTCCGCGCTGAAGCTCTATTCAATCTAGATTTCACAGCGAAACAAAAGCTTAAGCGTTTTCTTTATTCAGAGAAGTGGGAGGGGAGGGGAGGGGAGGGGATTGGGAGGGAAGGGGTGGGCCACTGAGCCAATGAGCCGCTGAGCCGCGATGAGCCGAACCACTTGGAATAGTTTAGAGCCTCTAAGAAAACTAATTGTCCTTAGAAGCCTAGGTACCTACTAGCCAGTGCCAGTACTAGCCGAGCACTCCGACTCAGATCAATTTCCCACCATTGCTCTTTCAAGATTATATTTAATACTTGCGAAGACCCGTCCAAAACACTGGATAAAAGTTAAAACAAAATATGGGATTTATAATATTAAAAAGACGCCCGCGTTCGCGCATGTGGCGCATGCATATTCGAAATTATATTGCTTAATAATAAAATAACTTATTATATTTTTATTTTTTTTACTTTATGAGTAAAATCTCCAATTATAATTTTAATTAAATGAAGATAATATTAGCGTAACTCAATCGAAAATCTGAAGACAGAAAAATCAGAAAAAGATATTGGCTCCGCTGGGACTCGAACCCAGGACCCTTTGCTAACATGGCAAGTGCTCTACCAACTAAGCTTGGGAAGCCATTTCAAATTCGGTCACTTTTAAGAGTGTCCTACTTCGACTAAGAACTACCAACATTATCTTCATTTTCTTGACGACGCACATATTATTGGCTGCTATCTTTATATATGATTGCATGATTCAACTCGAACTAAATGCTATCTAGATAGTGTGTGGATAAATTTTTATCCATTTTATTTTAATACGTGACATCTATTGACTTTTCTGCAAGGCTAGGATGAATATTTATTTTTATAACAATAATAAAAAAATGGAAAAAGAGATTTCCTGTTTTGGTTGGGTATATAAATTAGGCAGATACCGCGTAAAATCTTCATATGAAATAATGCATTTTAATAATAATGATTGTGTTTTTGAAGTTGATAATTTGTGGCTAAATTTCATTATATAATATCAACCTAATTTAATTCGTTAAAATATTTTTGCTTTATTCAGGAAAACGTACCTATTGAAAAATGTGCCTATTATTAAAATATATTTTTTGAACTCACCTGTCTCGACACAGGATAAATCCCTAGTTAGACAGGCTGGGCCGGCCCCGAGACAATCGTAGCTAGGCGCTAGTAAAAACGTCAGGCAGCTTTATTAGATGTTATCAGCTCCTTGGCGCCTTGGCTCCTTGGCAAGTCGGCGCCCGGAGCGGTCTGCTCTAATAGCGCCCGCACAGGAGCGGCCCTGTAGACTGTAGACAGGCACAATAAAAACAGTGTAAACCCTACTTATATAAATATATTGGTGCGATGGAAGTAACTACGTAAGTTTTTTCATGTGTATTATATTTAGGTATAAGTAGTACGTTCTTAGTTATTGACGAAAAATGTAAAATGTAAAATTTTCAAATAAACAGCGAGGTACTTATTTTTATAAGCAGTAAAATAGGGCGTGTTTTTCAAATTAAACAAAGTAACTAACTTTTTTACAATATTTTTTTTTACATTAACACTACACAGGAGGCCTTGAGGAAAATAATTTTCCTCAGGGCCTATGTCACCTTTAAAGATGCTGTGTGGAGGGTCTTTTTGAGTAGAAGAGGGAGTGAATATGGGTCTTGATGAAGAGAAGCACATCGTAGGAGGGAGGAATTACAGAGGACGGCAATTTATTTCACGGCCGAGCTGTTGAACTGAAGTACGAGTTGTAGAAGCGATCTGTTCTAATGTCAACCGTGTTTCTCGACTACGCACCCCTGCCCAAGAAATCAATGATGCTAGTTCCTCGGAGCATATTCCATTTTTATACCGGTAGAATAATGACAGCATACCTACCCGACACTTGTGCTCTAAAGATTGCAATCTGCTTTTTAAGACAGGGAAAACCCGTTTCTGCATAGTCCAGGGTTTTTCAGGTATTTTGGGGCTCCAGACCGAGGTGGCTGCCAAACTCAATAGTGGGGTGCATTTGCGATTTGGACAAGTTCAGCAGTAATTTATTTATTTCAACGCCATAAAATAGCTATTACTAGTATTTAGTTATAGGATACAAATATGTTTATAACAAACAAAAACGAATATGAGCTCATACAAAATACACATTTTTATGCAGAATAAACATAAGTAAATAAAGGTGAATTCTTAGAAAAATTCTCAACATCAAGTATAATATACCTACTTTACTTGTATTTGTACATATTGTTGGATTCTAGGAATTGGCTAAAATGGACTAACTTGTAATTATATTATTGTTACCTTCAGTTGAAATGACTGAAATTTGAAATGACTACAGGTACTGCTAATTAGTTCAGCTTTTCAGGGCTGCCAGTTAGAGAATCAATAATAAATCTTTGGTTTAAAAATAATAATTTTGAAAAAAAATTATACATTATTAGCTATCACTTAAGTAGTCTGTCTGATAGTTAATATAAATGAAGCAAGCAGTTTGGAATCTATATTAGAGTATGATATAGACGCCGTGCAGACGAACACTATTATAACTAACATTAATTATTGTCATTGAGGTATGATATTATAGCCTTCTTATAACTATATTCGGTGCAGTTGAACACATCTACTACTTCTGAGAAAGCATTGCCAATCAGGACTGTCTATAATACCATTAACAATTTTAAAATTAAAAGTCAAGTCGGAAATAAGTCTTCTATCTGAAAGTTTGAGTATGTTTAATTCTTTCATTAAGTGATTGTAATTTATTGATTCTATTGGTAGACCAAGTTTATAGTTAATGAATCTTAAGAATTTGACTTGACTTCGAACTAGAGAGGAATATAGGATTTTTAATGTTGAAATATTTTGAAAGTCTCTGCCATTTCGAAGAATGAAACCAAGCATTTTTAATCCTTTATTGGTTACTGTAGTTATATGTGGAAGAAAGTTAAATTTGGAATCGAAAATAATGCCAAGATCATTAATCTCACTGACAGAGGTGAGGGAAACATTATTCATTTTATATTGATAGTTAAGGGGTTGATTTGTTCTGAAAAACTTTATTATCTGGCATTTACTTATATTCAGATAAAGTTTATTAGTTTTACACCAGTCTTGTAGTTTATTTAAATTTAATTGAATGTGAATACAGTCATTTATTGTTTTTATAAGTTTAAATAGTTTTAAGTCATCGGTGAAAAGTGATACTTCAATATTATTATCAAAAACAGTGATGATATCATTTATAAAAAGTAGGAACAGTATTGGGCCTAAATGTGACCCTTGAGGTACACCGCTAGTAGCCATGAATTTGTGTGATAGGTAAGAGTTATTTTTTACTTGGAGAATTCTATTGGTTAAGTAACTCTTTAACCATTCCAATAGTTTACCCTCTATTCCCATTTTACTAAGTTTGTTGAGAAGAATTTCATGGTTAACTTTGTCAAACGCTTTGACAAAGTCTTTATATATTGAATCTACTTGGGTTTTATTTTCTAGTGAGCATGCAATAAATTGTTGGTACAAGGAAAGATTTGTTAGGGTGGATCTGCCCGGCATAAAGCCATGTTGGTTAGGTACAATGATGTTATTAATATGTATGGAGATTCTGTCAAGGATAAGTTTTTCAAACAGTTTGGGGATAGTTGAGAGCATGCAAATGGGTCGGTAATTCGTGACATCATGAATATCACCCTTTTTAAATACAGGTGTGAGATAACAGTTTTTCCATAAATCGGGGAAGCAGCCAGAATTAAGAGATTGGTTAAATATTGGACATAGTGGCTTGGCTAGTATCGATACACAGTTAATTAGAAAAGCTGGACTAACTTTGTCGGGACCCGCTTTTTTCTTTATGTCGAGTGATTTTATTTTGCGTATAACGTCCGGAACATTTATATGTAAAGCGGGAATATGGACCGATTTCTTCGGATGAAAGGATGGAAGTTGAACATTAGGGATATCCTTATCGTACACATTTTTGAAGAAGTCAGCAAAGAAATTAACTATTCAAAGTAATGTACTATTCAAGTATTGCAGGCCCTGTACTGTGTACAATACCCAATTTCTGAGAGGCTAACAACTTAACTCTGGCTTCGGTGGAGCCCCCGTGCCTGAGGAATTTATAAAATAATGTATTCAATTTTTTCTCTTTGTGTAAATGTCTAATAAATAGCTTCACAATTCAACCATAAATACGTTTTAATATCAATAGAAACCAAATTTTATCCACGTTGACCGACACAAACCATTAAGAAGAAGCGAGTAGTTTCCCAGTGACAGAGAAATTTTTTTTTTTTTTTTACATGAGCTCCACACAGGAGGCGCTGAGGAAAATAATTTTCCTCAAGGCCTATGTCTTCTTTGGGGATGCTGTGTGGAGGGTTTTTTTAGGAAAAGGAAGGAGAGGAGAGTTCTGGGAAGGAAAAGGGTTTAAGGGGTGGGTAGGAATCTGGGGTTCAGTGTGTCATGGTCATCCACCTCTAAGACCTAGACAAACCTCACCCCATGAACCCGGGCACCCCTGCTAAATCACCAAACGTAGCGAACCACTTGGGGTAACCGCTATTCAAAAGTCTCCGTATTATTATTAAATGGTTGTACCGGTTGATTCTTCACACGTATCTTCTTTGAGATAATTTCTTGAGTTAAATAATGTCACATTGTTAAATAATTCCAATGTAGATCATTAATCTATTCAGTGCGCCAGAACGGTTAAACATAACGACCAAGTAAATTAAAAGAATTAAGTTAAAGGTTAACCATAATTAAGAATATATTAATCTAAAATGCTGGATTTACCTACGGTTTCGATGGTTCCGCAATGTTTGGACCACTCTGAACGCCGAAGTACACGTCCTGCCTTGAGCCTGCTCTATCTCAACTGAAGTGAGCCGCGAAAATCCGCTCTTCATTCCCTCTGTCAAAATCAGTGTAGGGATGTTGGCAGCCGATCGATATCCTTGATTCGATACCAGAAACCGGGGTAGGAAGATACGTGTGACGAATCAACCGTTACACGGTATCATCTAATATTTGGTATTTAGTAGCAGTATCGCATTTCCCATGTGAATATGGATCTAGTTTTCCTGTAAATTCGCTATTAAACAAAGTGACTACATACTGATAAACCAGCTACAATCAAAGGCAGATCCGTCTCGTTCAGCACGCTTAGCTTCACACAGATCACAGTGACAGTGACAGTGCGCTCTCGCCGACGCTGATTGAACTAATGAGGTGGACTCTGTGATGTATGTCTTTTCTCTAAACTCTTATATTTGTCTGTATTTTATTTACTCCTGGGCACTTGGCACCAGTCGTAATGTTTCGTCTTTTCATACTTATTTAACTCTCCTTTCATCGGCAAGACAGTTGTAATATTCTCGCCTTTTCTCTTGGCTCTGATCGATATTTAAATTCTTAAGGCTTTGCATATGTGTGGTAGGGATGGAAAATTCCTCCCCTACGTCACACAAGCCTTTATAAAATTGGACCCTTATTTCCTCTGATAACTACAGAAAGCTACTTAAAGCTCCCTTGTACTACATACCTTTAGCGATATATGTACTTAACTAATAAATACGTTATTTACGACTTTGAACGTAAATATTTTCGTATTTAGGTTGTAATTAAACTCCATCAAACGTTGTGTAATTTTTTGATTTATGATATAGAACTTTAATTACTTTAAATTTTGTGGTAACCCTCTTGATTCTAAACAGAGTGTTGAATTTCAAAACTGTATTGGTCTCTCTCTTGCAAATTTAACCTTAAGTATTTCTCTAAATGAACTAACTTCCCTTTGACGTTTATTATGATTCCCTACATCCTAATGAATTCATGAATAAGCAATACTAATCGAAACTACACATGACTAATTGAACAGATAATTAAATATAACTCAAATGGTTAAATGTTAGTAAATTTGATTATGATTGTATCTCGTATCTGCTGGGCGCCCCTCCGTTTAGATTCAGCTGCTATAAGGTACATATAAAGATGGATTTAGTAGGTTAATGTAATTAGTTAATTGCATATTTGACGAACTCAGAATAACCCTTTTTCTGGCAAAATTTGGCTCCTGCCTCCATCAAGTAAGCAGGGTGATCAGAAGTCAACCCAAAATTCGCACAGTCTTTTGGCACGGTTCAATTGATTGATACCTAAGTTATCGCGTCCCAATTGACCTTCCTTTCGCCATCATGCACTGCCTTCAGGTCTTCCTCCAAGCCCAGATACCTCCAAATTCCTACTCCTCCAAAGTTTACTATTTACTTAGGGCGAACCGGTTTCGTCCTATATGCAATCATATACTCACGGGTTTGTGTGGAGTTACGGGTCGTGAATCCTCCCTCCACGTTCAAGAAATGAGACGAGGGTGACCCGACAGGCCTAAAGCACTAATTGTAAGTGAGTTCGTTTCATTCAATGAACAGTACATAAAAAGATATATATGTAAACATACGTTTTGGGAAGGTTTATAACTCGCAATGCGAAACTACTTGCAACGCATCCCGAGCTCGGATCTCGCCCATCAAATTCTGCGAAATTTTCAGATTGATACCGAATATATACGTAAGAATAGTGTGAAATATAAATAAATATTAGTACATTAAGATCTTATCTGGCGATGTGTTCTGGAGATTCGCCATAACTCCAAGCTTTTGTTTGGTTTTGTTGACGGTTTTGTTTGAGAGATCCGCCATCTCTATGGTTTGATTAATGGTCCTTGTTACAGAAGCGAACACTGCCTTCTGTTGGTTGAACTGTATTTTTTTTTCTTTTCTTTCCCTCCCCTCCAATGTTCAACTTTTGATAAATTCTTGCTATCCCGTGATTCTCAATTGAATCATGTAAATCCTCATTACCCCTTATTAAGCTATCCCGTGATTTTTCAACTGTTTCATGTAAGTCTTCAATACACCCTATTGAACTATCCCGTGCTTTATCAACTGTTTCATGTTAAATCTTCAATACACCCCTTTTTAACTATCCCGTGATTTATCAACTGTTTCATGTAAATCTTCAATACACCCTTTTGAACTGCTATAATAAATCTGTTAATTTTCAATTGCTTAGATCTGTAGATACCTCTTTACGTTCAAATTAAAAATAGTGTTTAAATTTTTTTTTTTTTTTCTTTTTGTTCCTAATAATTGCGCAATATAATAATTTTATCCCGTTCCTAGAAGTTAATACCTAAGTACGATATCCACTAATCAAGGTCATTTTTTTTTTTTTTTTTTACTGTATTCGAACTAGTGCCCCAGTGACCGATTTATTTTGTAAACAATTTGAGCTTTGTAAACATTCTCTACGTCCTCGTGACCTAGATTCAAGCGTATGAGGTATGTTTACTTTAAACATTCCGGAGACGTGTGAGATGACTCTAAAATTTTCTTTGTTTGATAATGATGTACTTAGCGCAATTGTCTAGTCTGATACCCGATTACGTATACATATTTATTCATTTATATATACTTTGTCTCAATAAATAATTTATAATATTAATATGTATAATTATATTGTGATTGGAATATTTTCTAATATCATAACTTATTTCAAATGCTCTGGATTTTCTGAAATTATATTAATACATACATAACATTAAATATAAAATATTGATTTGCAAATTTATCACACATAACTACTTTTAATAGTTATTGATGAATTCGGAGGTAGGAATCGATACCCTTTTTTCCTCTTTTTATATAAGTGTTTTTCTTTTTTTTTTTTTTTGATTATAATTTTTCTTGGGAACAAAAATTACATATATATATGTTTATATACTTACATATATAAATATATAAAATATACTTATTATACTTATAATATTTTAATATAGTTACATATCACATATTAAGAGAGTAATATCTTGGTCAAATAATTAATCCAAATACCAATGTTTGCTGCATCCCGCTATCTCCTTGGAATCTGTAAAATTTTATAACGGAAAAGACTTACCCCTACCAAGGTTTTTTCCGACCGGGAAATACACGGTAACCTTGCTGCGATTTTCCTAAATTAATTTTTTATTTTCCTAAATTTAATTAAATCTTTTTGACTTCAATTTTTTTTTTTTTTCATTTAATCTAATTAATTAAAATGATGTATGAACTCTATCGTTCTAAACTGTATTTTATCTCAAAACTCGTTGGTTAGATAACACTTTAAATGATAGTTACTTCACGATTAATTTAGAGATGGTAAATTGTCGTTAAATTAAATTTTTATCCCTCCGAACTTTTATGTATTAATAAACTATTATTTTGTTTTATTATTATTATTTAAGATAATTAGTTTAAATATGATTAATTTAGAGATGGTAAATTGTCGTTAAATTAAATTTTTATCCCTCCGAACTTTTATGTATTAATAAACTATTATTTTGTTTTATTATTATTATTTAAGATAATTAATTTAAATATTTATTATTTGTTAGAACACTTTCACTTAGATTGAACACACGTATTTAATTATAACTTCATCACGCTAAATTATCACATCACTTCAGTTATTTATTGCACTAATATTAAACGCGAAATTTCTAAGTTTAAAAATACGATATTAAGTGATTATAAAATCCGAATTTTCCACTAAAACAAATTGTATTTATCACGAGCACTTTTATTTTTCACAAGTAATTAATGCGTTGGCTTTAATTTTTTATTTTTCCACTGATTCTAACTGCAAAGTATTTTTTCCTGTATATCACTGACTAGAATGTGAAATTTTTCTAAGTATCAAAATAATTATCACTTAGAATTTTTCCACTTTAAGTCACCCACCGTTTCGTCACGTTCCGCGAAGTTACAACCTTTTCGACCACGACGTAGACTGTCCTCAACTGGCATTTGTCTAGACTTTTATACCCCTCTCAGGTCCAAAAGATCGTATCTGAATCTCCTATAATAAACCAATCTAATTACTATCAACTCGTAATTTCTTGAAACCTCTCCATTATTGTCGAATGCGGTCTCTTTGTACGTTTTGCGTTTGATACTTTCAATTCTGTCTCGTACTCTCATACTTACAATATCCGGATTTAGTAAGATCCATGTTTAATGGCCCAACTTCCTTTGTCCTGTTGTTCATACAAAACTAGCTTGAATTTAATAATTTTAAAGTTCTATTTTCATATATTTCGTAACATGTCCGTGCGTACGGCATCTACCATATGTTCCAAATCTGTCCCCAAATTCGCCTATCAGAGATATCTTCATGTCGAAGCCTTTCTCGCAAATTGTTCATTTTTATTTTATTATTTTTCCTCGAGTTTTTCTGTATTCTATATGAACCTTTCCATTTAAAACCGAATTTTCTCTATTTACGTCGTATATTTGAATTTTCCATTTTTTTCTCGAATTTTCTTTTATTCACGACACTCTTTCCATGAATTTCCTTATTTATTCTTACGCTATTGTTCATATCTCTATAGATTTTTATATTTCAAGCCGTATTTATTTTATTCACTGTTAATCTAAGATTTCCTTTGTTTTTCTCTGTCGTATCTCCTTTCCCCTCACTTCCCTGTACTTCCTTGATATAACCATATCGTTTTTTGATGTTTGCTGCCTCTTGGAAAATTTCATTTTCTATTTGTTATTAATAAATATATCATTTTTTAACATCTTTATAGGGGATACCCCCACTTCGGCCCTTAAATTCCTGTCATTTTTATTGCTTCATAGAGAACGCCTTACAAATTTCGTCCCGTTCTTACGAAAAATCCCATAAACCATATGTCTTGACAGTTGTATACATTAGTTCCTGTACCCACCTGGCAATAAATCCTTTTTTATTTCAGTGTCGTTAACTTTTATGAGAATTCTCTAACGTAAATATTTCATAAGACCCATGATAATTTTTATTACCTTTTTAACGACTAATTGCCCTTATATAAACAATTTTCATGTTCGAATATTCCTTGTTTATCACAACAAAATACATCTGAAATCGACAACCATTGTAATGCCTCATTTTTTTCTGCAACCGCGTACTATGCTACTCTATAAACTCCATTTTAATTACGTAAAATGACTCCTTTTCCTGAGTTTTTCTATCGCAATGTTTTCAGCATTTTCCACTCCCCTCCGTACTGCACTCTATTTTCTTCTCTAACACTTGTTACTGCTCTAGACATCTGAAATGTACCCTCGCCTATTCTTTAAAACTCTCATTTTTTTTTGACGTTTCCTCCCTAAATCTTTCATCGTAATATCCTAGCTCCGTCTAAAATTGATAACAATAATTTTCCATTGTTTTTTCAACATTTCCATTTCCTTTAGCACGTTTTCCCTCGAATCGATCATCTCCGGTCGTCACAAACAATCGTATTATAGATGAAATCTCCCTAACGCCTTACAATACGTTTTCGTCACTTGCTTTGCAATTTTTCACTTAAACTTTTGCATCGTGTTTACGTGTATCCTTTTTTCCGCACCTTATATGCTTTAATGCGTTCGAGAACTAGGGTTTCTGATCCCTGGAACGTACCGGTTAATGATAACATTTCTTGGGGTCACCGTACTTTTGTCCCTGAACAGATTATTTCTTCCCATGGAGTTTATTCACCTCTCGGTTTGGTGGGAACGTCAAACTCATTAATCACATTACTAATTGCCAAGTCCAAAGGTCATTCCTTTGTTCTAAAAATGGGTTCGGCCCTCTTCCCGTTGATAGGCTGAATTGGTTTTTAATCGCTTTTGCTGCAATTCAATTGGCTGTCAATATATCTCGGTCTAAAGTATATTGGGGAACCCCTGTTTCTGATTATTTGTTGATACCATCTGTGATCCTTTCATCAATACTCGTCTCACCTTGTCTAATTATAGATCCCTACCGTAAATATGAATTCACTTTACTCTAATCCGATAGATGTCGTAGACGTGTCCGTTTTATAAGTAATTGATATTTTCTTTTTAAATTAAAGTGGGAAGCTACGATATTTCCTAATTTTCACTGTTGATCAATGCAATTCATCACAACTCTTGTGGGGATTCAATGGAAACAGTCAGTACTAGAGTGTGTCGAGTATTGCGGGGAAGGGGGAGATATCGCTGTTGTGTCGTGACGCCACGTGTCGTAATCCCGAGCCAGTTGAGTGGGCAGCATGAAAAGCCTTCGCAGATAGACTGTTCCCTGTTCCCCGCTCCCGCCCTACACCCCACACCCCACACCCCACACCCCACACCCTGCCTGTTCACACATCGCGCGGGAACTCTGAAAAGAACCCCCCATCCACCCACTTCCACCTACCTCCTCCTCCGTCAATCACTCCCGAGCTGGCGGGAAAAGAGCAACACCGGGAGGTGGTGGGGGAAAACGCGGGATGAAAGGGAAATCTTACGAATGTTTGTCACTTGAGATGGATTTAAAGTGTGGAAATGGACGGAAATAAAGGTGGGATTGTGAGAAAGGGCTACGTGGGTTAGTTAGGCAGATGGGCGGGTGTGGGAAGGGGAGGGGGAGGGGTAGTTCGGGTCACAGAAGGGACTATATTAGGCTTTGTGTGTAATCCCTTTCATCAACCCACCCAACACCCGTCACCCGACACCCGACACTGTCACAACAGAAGGTGCTTTATTTTTATTTTTATTAGGTACCGTTGAGACGCGTGAGGAACCTTGATTGATGTTTCATTCATATTTTTAAAAAAAATTGACAAATTAAAAAAAAAATAGGTTTAAATTTATTGTCTATCGTAAGAGCATTAAGAATTGCCGTAGAGCAAATAGCCAGCCAAGTATAAAATAATACTCTTAAGGAGATAAGGATACTGAATAAATAGTATGTTTCCGCCCACAACACACCTCCCACAGCATCCACTCCGCCCCACTATTTACCAAGGAACGAGGAACAGTATCAGGTAGAGAGTACAGGGTACTCCGGACTCCGGACTAGATAGGAGCTGCACAGAAAAGAGTGTGATATAAAAATTCACGAGAGTCTAAAAGCTCTGGGGGGTGGGAACATTAAACATTCAGACGACTGGAGAGTGGCGAGTGGCGAGTGGCAGGGGGGGGGGGATGGGGGATAGAGATCGGGAGACGGGTGTGTAGGGGGTGCAGGGAGTGGGAGTCTACCCCTACCGCCCTCAACCGGACCCGCCTGAGGAACACGGTACCTGGATGTAAGGGGTAGATATTATCCATTTAAAGAGCAAACCCAAGAAGAAATAACGTACCAACTTCCATGTTCACATTTTTAGACAACGTAGATTCTTAGATTATTTAAAAAGGCGTTTTCTAATCCATGCTATTTAGGAGATACCGATGTTTCTAAATAACTGAATTGAGCTTAGTTCCCAATTTACTTCATCGAAAGATCATAATATAAAGAAGGCCTCGAAGGCAGTATTAGTTCGGACACTAACCAATTAACTATCACACCATTTCGTGTCATACTCCCGCGTCATCCTTATTTCGACTCTTGACCAGCGGCGGCTTGTGACTTTTGGTTGTGCTAGAGTGCTGATATTAGAAAAAATGGCATTAAAAAAATTATTTTTTTTGAAAATTAGTTTTTGTACGAAAAATTTCAGAAAGCTACAGTTTGGCCGTGTGCCGCACGGATTTCCTGAAATTTCTTCATACAAAACATCAATTTTTGAAAAAAAAATAAAAAAAAATTTTCGCCTACGACAACATCCCCAATGCCATTTTTATAATATTAGCACCCTAGCACACCCAAAAGTTACAAACCGCCACTAGGTCTTGACTCTTGATATGACCCGATTCAAGTATTTGATTCACTTGATGATGTCATGTCTTACTTAGAAATCCCCGACTTCAGCTTTCACCACTTGCACGTCAAAATATATTCTTCTTAAAATATTTTCACCACCTGGGGTCCTAGCATGGTCGATCGATATAACCCTATATCAATACGATATCGGTATAATCCATCATTTATGGTCAGTTATCAATATGTGCTAGCACGCTCAACAATTGATAAGGGATATTCCGACCGACGATTGACAAAAGCCCACCAAATCGTATGCATTCTTGTATGGATAAAACCCCAATATTAAAACGAAATGTAATAAATCCGTTGTCTATGGTCAGTTAGCGATATTTGCGAGCACAGTGAACATACAATTCCGACAGTCGGTTGACAAAGGACGCCGTTTTTACCGTGGCTTCCGGAGTGACAGATAAGCTGTCAATGTACAGATTTTTAAAAATAATGTCGTTTGTTACGCAAAATAACTGGCTAATTAATTAGTAGAGGTGAACTAAAAAAACTCTTAGAATTTAAAGAAATCGTATACGAGACCCATAGACTCAGTTAATTCATTTAAAAGGCGATCGATTAATTGCTTTCAATTTCGAGAAACGAAATTTGTTAAAATGTCGTTTAGTCTCAAACAGTATCAACATGCGAAACGTCAATATTTATTTGAGTTCGTATTTCAATTCGAAATTTTCATTTTATTGGTATTTTTCATTTGTACGTAGGAGCACATTTCAAATTAAGAAACGAAAATTCATTCAAAAGATCCCCAGTGTTGCCATCGTATGTCGATTCCTTATTTATTTCCCTTCGACGTCGGTCTGCCTATCGATGGTGCAAGCGTGCTAGGGCAATCGGTTCGTTATCGATACGAGATTGTAAATCACTCTATCCTTTATTTAACTGGCGATATATCTACACAACTTTATTAATAATGACATTCTTTCTGCATAATTACTGGTTTATTAATGAACGGAGGCAGATTATCGAAGATTGCAGGATTGAATTAAATCCGAATTCAGACGTTTTCGTTTGACAGTTTCGTACATACGAATATATCTCGTATTACGGCAAATGATCTCATTGTCCAATTAACTCCTTTTTTTACTGTCAAAAAATACATGCGGACTTCCAACGTATTTTAAAGTGTGTGTATTTAATATTATTATGAAATCTCAGCAAAAATCTCGATGTAAATGGATCTTTAAATGTTCAAAATAGAAGATTATTAGTTAGTTGTCATATTATTCCATTAATGGATTACGATATTTTTGACAGGTATTATAGACCGGGAGCCTGGCTATACAAACCCACGTCGTCGAGTACACTGGTGAAACTACTTTGTAGTGATAATGGACATTTAGTAAGCCTTAAACAAGCTAGTCTGCCGGTGCACCTCTTGGCAGGTTCCACGCAGTCATGGAAATAGTGAGCGATTTTTAAAGTAAAACTTCTTTACGCACGATCGACATGGGGATGGGGACGGGGACGGGGACGGGGACGGGGACGGGGACGGGGACGGGGACGGGGACGGGGACGGGGACGGGGACGGGGACGGGGACGGGGACGGGGACGGGGACGGGGACGGGGACGGGGACGGGGACGGGGACGGGGACGGGGACGGGGACGGGGACGGGGACGGGGACGGGGACGGGGACGGGGACGGGGACGGGGACGGGGACGGGGACGGGGACGGGGACGGGGACGGGGACGGGGACGGGGACGGGGACGGGGACGGGGACGGGGACGGGGACGGGGACGGGGACGGGGACGGGGACGGGGACGGGGACGGGGACGGGGATGGGGACGGGGACGGGGACGGGGACGGGGACGGGGATGGGGATGGGGATGGGGATGGGGACCCGGCATGCGTTGCAAGGCTCCTGTAACCTCGCGGTCAACTGTAATGGTTCCATGCTATATAATATTATATACAACGGGTACCCGGCATAAGTTAGTGAAGTTTTACTTCAGTCGTGTGGTCTAAACTAAGCACACTCATTTTTTTTTTCGAAAAAATTGCGTCATCGTGTACACGAACGGGAATGGTTTCATATGATAAAGGTCGATTGGTAGATGAGAAAATTAGCAGGTCTGCCAAATTGGGATAGAAATTAGTAAATTTTACGTCATCGAGTACACGAATGAAACCAAGGAATAACTGTAGTCTAGATTCTAAACCATCCCATTGAAGAATTTCACTAGTTCCATGACTGCGCGGAATCTGTCAAGAGGCGCGGCACACCAGCTTTTTTAAGGCTTACTAAATGTCCATTATCACTACAAAAGTAGTTTCATCCTTGTACTCGTAAAGTTTGTGACGTAAGATTTATGTACCGGCTCCCGGTCTATAACTGCGATACCATAGACATTGTGACAGCTACGTAGAAAGTACCTCAAGTGTTACCAGCGTATAACAATTTCTTTTTGATTACCTTACATTGCCCATCAATATCGGTTCGGTACAAAATCGTCGGTTGTTATGCCATATTGATTCGATATTGTAAAGATAACTATTTCAGTGTGCTAGGACCCCTGGAGTCCTAGACGATATAAAAAATCAACCCCTGAAAAACAAAGTTTTTTTCCTACAATAGATCTATTTTCAAATGTCTTGATTTAAAAAAAAAACATATTAAATCAGCTTTTTATGAATGAAATAATGTTCACAATTTTTTGAGGAACGCTAAAGATAAAGACCATAAATTGACTCACTCTGGAATGTATAAACTCAAATGTTATTACTGGTCCTCATTTTATATCGGGAAAACAACTCGTAATTTAGAAATTAGAATAAAAAACATTTAAGGTGTCTTAATAATAGTCATTTTTCCGATTTTGCTCGAAAATAACCATAATTTTATAAAAATATTCTTCACATTAATAATAAAGGAAAACGCCTAGATAACTTCGTAGCCTTAAAATAAATAAAAATCACTTAATAATAATGAGTCAATTATCAATAAATAAAAAATATTATCTTATGCCGTATCTTAGATACTCGTATGTCCCCTTTCAATGTCCGTTCTGTTTCCCCGCCACTCTTCATTAATCTCTAGCCCACAACACCCAGTAATAATACATTGTACTCACCGTTTTGTAATTGTCAGGTCATTATATGTTTTCCCTGAGGAAGGAATGGTCGTTCCGAAACCGGTCAGCGTTAATAAAATATATAGGTGGTTAACTAATAAAGATATATTTTTTCAATATATTATAATAAAACGAATATAAAACTTTATTCCACTTAATTTAAAAATAAAATTAAGTGGAATTAAGTTTTATATTCGTTTTATTATAATATATTATAATGGAATTCCACCATGAATTATCACTCTCAAAAAATAGAAATATTATATATTTTTTCATTAATTTAAAGAGATATATTTGTATTGAGAATTAAACCTTCCTACCTTGAACTGGAGTCAATCGCATTCCGAACTGAACCAAGTGCCTAATGGAATAATTTATTTCGTATATTAAGCGCTCTAATATCATTGAATTTCAGAAAAAAGCGTATGCGTGTATGTTCGCATGTGTGTGTAGGATTTCCACAAAAAAAAATATAGATTGCATTATCATTGACAACGAGTCTATCCGCCAAGTTTCAGCTCTATCGGATGTCGGAAAGGGGTTAATTTCCGCTTCCAAAATTTCGCTTCATTCAATAAAGAAAACATGAGTGAAATTCAAATGGATGTATTTAAAAATTGGATAAATAATGTATAATCATTTTGGTCAAAAGAATTACCAAAAACTCTAGACTTTGTATGGAGAAACTGTACTTGTCCGAACCACCTAAGATCTGAGCCTTTCCTAATCAGCTTAATGATTGGGCCAAATAAAACCTAGGTACTGTGAACATTATATTCCGTTGGTTAGGTTAATTAGAAATCCTTTTAGTGTTCTCCATTGCGTTGGGAGGGAAGCGGTACCATCCACCAGCCATTAGTCTGTTGATATTACAGCCATAACATCACGAGTGGCCGAATATTCTCGATTATTTACCGATTGTTATACGTCCATTAGAAGTAACGGTCACTAGGTGAGTAGGGGAACTATTGCCCCCTCACCGCCCCCTCTGGGAGGATATATCCATTAATAATCATACTAGGTAATATAACTGTGGGTGTATAAAGTAGGCGGGGGTGGTGTGGACCCAAAAACTATCTCACGGAGATTATTTAACCAAGCTTGTTTAATTACTGGAACCACTTTGCCTGGATACCAATAAATTGTAAGCTTAACTAAAATTGGTCCGTTTATAAGATAATTGCACGACTTGTTCACCTGCTTCCAAGAATTGCAATGTATTTCACATTCTATTTAGCCATATTCGATTAAAACTAGTTAAATTAAAACTAGTTATTTCACAAAGTGGTTGTTTGACGGTCTCTATGTGCTTCCAGGGATACTAAAATATATTGTGCCCGTTTGAACTGCGAATAGACCACCAAAGACCACATATTTCGTTGGAGTATGCTTTCAATACAAAATGTGAATTTTGCAGAATGTTATCGTAACATGAAAAAACGTAAAATGCCAATTCATTATAATTTTGAATCACCGTGAATTTTACTCGCTCTAACGGTGTCCGTTATATAAATGCATTGACCTAATACTTCGTCAAAGTATAAATATAATCAATTGTGCTCCATTTCTAACGCCAAAATAACCAAAAGGCCACCTATGCAGCAGACGATCGCTCTACAACTCTACAAGGTTAGTGTCTTTCGTTGTACACCTAGACCAGTGCTGATTGCCATTCTATTGATATATTTTTGTCGGCGAATAAATTCAATAATCAAATATTTTTTAGTGTATTATGCCCAGCAAGTTTGGGGTTATTTGCACATCCCAGGTTCACATATTATGATTCAAAGTCTGTGATATATGTGGACGTGAATCCAATTGGTTACAACCTCGCGGTTTATGTAAGTTGCTTCTCTACTTATTCATTTTTCAACTTGTAATGATACTCCATGGGTTACTAGGTACTAGGTACTAGGTACTAGGTACTATGTAACCCATGGAGTATAGAAAATGAACTGAATTTAAATGTAATAGAATAACGTTGAAGTTATATTTTATGAAAGCCATGCGAGGAAACAGGAAAGTGACAGGAATTAAATTTGAAGACGGAATTGATAAAGTTGACTGGGGCGGGGGCGGGGGCGGGAACACTGCCGGCAGAGTGCAGAGGACGTTTTCTTATTTACTATATTTTCAGTTAAGACTTAATAAATCTTTCATTAAGGCAATTCATGAATCTTCGCTAAGACGAAGTTTTTTCAAAGAAAACTAAGTTTTTCCTCAGATTGATTAGTGAAAGCTGTCGTAGATATATTTTGTTTCAGTTTACAAAATCCTGAAAGAATGCTTAGCTTTTTTCTTATTTTAGCTCCACACAGAAGCCCCTGAGGAAAATAATTCTCCTCAGGGCCTATGTCATCTTTGGGGATGTTATGTGGAAGGTCTTTTAGGAAAGGAAGGTAAGGAAGTTCTGGGTAGGAAAAGGGTATTAGGGGTGGATAGGAATCTGGGGGTCAGTGTGTCCAGGAGTGGCGGACGTATGAATCCATCCCTCCCATTGCGGTGCAAGACGATGTTCCGAGAGACTACAGCTTGGAAAACTCAAAGGGATTTCCTCTCTCCGGATTCGGCCTGCCTTGCAACTGGAGGGCAGACGCACCAGCTGCCAAGACCCGGACAAACCTCACTCCATCCACCCCTGCTGGTCACCAAACGTGGCGAACCACTTGGGGTATCCTATGGCAGAAGTTTTGGTTACCCAATAAATGGTTCCCGGGGCGGCGGTACTCACACCCGCCCCCCAAATTGCTCAGCTTGTTTTACTCATTTATAAATTAAAATCTTTGCTTATCCTCAACTAATTTATTAAACACAATTTTTCCCTAATAGATGGCACTTGACACATTTTAGATCAATTTTTCAAAAGCAGCAAACACATTGTGGCCTGACATTTTAAATAAATAAAAAAATATATAAAAAGTATTTTTATAACAGTCCTGAGGATGGTACGGAGGTACCGAAACCGGTAGACTACAAAATATCAATAAAGTGACGTAAAACAAAGTATTTTCTTTTTATTTATCATTTTAAGATCGTTGAAGAAGAAGATTACACTTACATATAATCTAAACGGAAAATTGTAAGAGAACAAGACCCAGAAAAATAAAAAGATAACGGCCACAACCGGGACTCGAACCCAGAACTCCCTGTCTTACCGGGACAAACGCCTTATCAATTCGGCCACTGCCACCTCTTATTTAAACGTCATATTAATTTATCAATCTCATATTTCAAATTTCAGAATTAATTAATTAATTTTCCCTTTAATTTTGTCGTTTTAAATGTTAACGCCCTCACTCCAACTTTCTTAATGACATATCTCTCCATGTGTCTCGGATAAATATATCAGATTAAATAATAATAAGGATATATTTTTAAATAAGAGCTTTGTCCCAGTAAGACGAGAGGTTCTGGGGTCAAGTCCTGTTTTTTTTTTTTTTTTTTTCATTCATATTTTCGTTAAGATTATTGGTGTTATCTTCTTCTTCAAAGTTATATGACATTGATGGAAATAACCTTCAAAAGTTATACAAAGAGAGTTTTTCTAATGAAAAATGCATTTTAAAATAGTTTAATTGTTATTGTGCCCCCGAAAAAAGTATTTATTTGGTAATTAATAATAAATTGGTAATTAATTATTATAAAAATATTTTTTAATTGTTAAACTGACGTTTAAGACAAGATTTTTATGCATAGCACAAAGGTCAAATCTTGTCTTAAACGTTAGTTTATCAATTAAAAAATAATAATTAATATTTGACAAGTTAAAGTATTTCCCCAAAAAATGTAGACATAATAATTTGTGTCGACGCCGCCTAGCCAGAGATTTAACACTAACAATGTCTCTCTCGCAAAAATTAAATTGGTTGTTTTCAGGTGGAAAAAATAAACAGTAATTGTTGAATGAAACACTAGTATATATTGAATTATTTGGCGGGTATTAGATAAGCCGCCATAGCTCAGTGGTCAGAGCACCTGACCGGCAATCAGAAGGACACGGGTTCAAGTCCCGTTGGCGGCAAGTATCTTTTCTTGGAAGATTTTTCAATATAGATGAGTGTTTCAGGCTGATAATTATTGCTTATGAGTAATAAAAATATTTTTAATTATTTTTTGCCATCAAATAAAAAGCTATAAAATGTAAAGTGATTAATTACGTATAATCATTTCCTGCAGCCGGTCTCTCCCTCTCTCCCTCTCTCTGCCTGTCTCTCCCTCTCTCTGCCTGTCAGTGTGGCGCGGGCGACTCTATTAAAATAATTAAAATGCCAACGAAGCGGGGCGCTGTGCGAGGGGAGGGGGGGGGGGGGCATTGAGTGATTAGAGGACAGAGACAAGTAATGGAGAAATACCCCCCCTCCCCTATCTTTGGAGATACAATAATACAATAATTCTTTTACCGGTATTTCAACGGAACATGCTCCGGAAAATGAGCATCTTTAATCTTTTCGGCGCCGCCCATCTACTGCTTTGCTGACTGGATCGGGAGAGACTAGTTGAGGGAGACCTAACCTAGATCTCTCCAGCCGGAGTCTCTCGAACCATCGGTTTGCACCGCACATAGTGGGAGGGATGGATTCATACTTTTGGACACATCGATCCCCCGATTCCCATCCACCCCACATACCTTTTTTTCTCAGAACTAACTCTCCTTCCTTTCCCTAAAAAGACCCTCAAAGCACAGCATCCCCGAAGATAACATTGGCCCCCGAGGGAAATTGTTTTCCTCGGGCCTCGTGAGTGTGTAAAATTTAAAACATATTTTGAATAAGTATAGCCTAACTAGCAAACTTGCCAAATGTCAATGAGAAGGAGTTTTCATGACTTAGGATTATAAAATCGCCTATAATTAACGTATTACGGTACTGTTACCATTCAGTAAAAGCTTAACTGTGCCTAAAATCAAATAAATAAATTATGTAGAATGAAAACTAGAGATGTGGCTCCGGCTGAATTCTTTCTCATTAAGAACTTTCTTTTATTTTATTAATAGACAAATAACTTTATTTACATCACTTTATTTTATTCACAATCATGTTTGGCATCATCAGGAGTAAATCTACACCGAAGTCACAAATTACAGATAAATAAGTGGGGAAGGGATAGAATGAAGGGGGAGGGGTAAAAGGAAGGGGGGGGAAGTTTATTGGAATTATGGATTACAATATCGTTAGAAGGGAAAGACCGGTTTAAAAGAGTGCACAGTACACTTTACTGTATGTATGATTATTACTTGTATTTTTATGAATGTTTAAATCGTTTATTTACTAGCTGTATAAATATTAAACATTTTGTTACGTTTTTAGATTTTCACGGCCAAAAGTATTTTCGTTATTTGCTTTTGTGGTGTTATGCCGTGTTGGCTATAGTCAACATTTCGAACAGCGTTGTAGTGTCCATAGATGTTACACATCTACCGAATCTGCCGGATGTTGGACACTGCAACTGTCCATAACGTTGGCTAAAGAAGGAGGTGCACAACATGGCATAACACCCCAAAAACAAATAATGAAAATTAAACATTTTGTATATATTATTTATTTTGTTTCCATGATGTGAACCTAAGTTGTTGTGTTGTAATCCAATTACACTGTTTTATGTATTTAATGCTTTAAACCTGCTAACGTTCCAAATAATAAAAATGTTAGGCATTTATTCTTGCTACTTTCCGCGCATCCCAATTATTCAAGAAAACCTTATTATTTACGATTGTTAGGGATCACTTGACGGTGTCCGGTCGTGTGCCTCGTCACATCAACACCTCCTGTTCTCAGTGTTTGCTACACCCCCCCCCCCCCTCCTCCTGCACCCTGCAGTATCTACAGTGGCGATTGTGTGGAAACATTGTTCACAAGTCGTCCCTCGGGCCTCGGGGGGTTGGAAGAGAAACAGAGTGAAGGGGTTAAAACCTCCCTCCGTTTAGCCATTCTTGGCAGAGTGCTCTCGGCAGAGGAAGGAACAGCAGAATGGTTCACGGCTGAACAGAATCCTTCACGATAAATATATTATGATGTCGGAATGTCTTCATCTTGTTTAGTTTGGCGCTATATTTAACTGAGGAATTCAACCAAAGTGAAAAGTAAAGACAGAACAAAATATATTTTCAAAATTTGACTCGGTTCAATCAGCGCTCACCTTCAGCAGTAGGTTGCTATGCCGTTCTTGGGCATGCTGGGTGGTTAATAACTGATGAGTGTTTCTCCTACTATGTGTAGTTTACACCGCTTATGAAGTGGGTGTTTTAAATATGTAATCATTACAGTGATCAGCTTTGTTTCCTATCGGAAACTGGGACGCCAAACTTTGGCACTGACAAGGTATGCTGTCACTGCGGTAGACATGAGAATTCTTTCCCAAGGATGGGCATTTGGTGTTACCACCGCAATTACATGAGGATGAGGAGATATGAGAAATTAAACATTGTTTGCAAATACAATTGAGATTCTATTTCAATACAAGAAGTATACAAAGTGGTAATTTAGATTCGACTTACCCCCCCAGACCGTTTGATAATTACGCTAACCTATCTAAAGCGAAGTTGAGCTGTTGATGAACGGAGATGCCTTCTCCCTGGATCCATATGCTGCATCCGGCGAAGACGTGCCGCCCTTCGACGTTCTACGATCGGTCTCCTGGACTCCGCTGCTGTCGTCTTATTGTCATCCACTCGATCCCGGGCGCGGTTATTCTCGCGCGTGGCGGAAAATTCGAGAAAAATGGGGCCATTACCCAAATACGGTAACCGACCGGCTAGGCCTTTATAGTTACTCCTTTCAATCGGCCAACACGTTCGAGACGAGCAAGGATGGCTTTAATCACACCCGATTAGCAAATCGACCCTCTCATTGTACCGAGAGCTTGCATCCGCGTATATACGGTTCCGGCAAGGATTCTGCGTCACGCACATTCCGGTAAACTCAATCCGAACTCACGAATACGATCTCTTAAGATCCAGTCTCGGATACTTTATTTAATTCAAAGTAACATCAGTTACGCTCGACAATGTTCACATGTTAAACAAAATGGCACCGACGTCTCGTTTCTGGTCCGTGCCCAATCGGGCCACAACGAAAAGTGGTTCGTAAAAACGGAGAATATTTGGCTTTCAAAAAAACCATAGACAAGTAAAATTTCGGAAAGCACAGTACTTGACCGCGATTGTTATAAAATAGTCAATATTTTCATAACAAGGTGCTTGCTCCTTACAGGCTGGTGTGCGGTGTGCGGTGTGCGGCGGGATACATACCGCGCGTTTTCATCCCGCAACAAAATATTCCCGACAAAATATACTCGACATAATATCCCAAGGACAAAATATCCTACGAACAAAACATCCCCTGACGAGAAAGGAAGGAGACAGAGCAAGGAACTTACAGTTTAGAAAGGTTTTGTTGGGTTAGGTTAGGTGTAAGGTTGGGTTAGGTTTTGTTGGTTAGGTTAGGTTAGGATATTTTGTCGGGGATATTTTGTCCGTCAGATATTTTATCGGGGATATTTTGTCGGGGGATATTTGTCAAGGAATGAAAAGTCGCGGAAGCGTGGTGTGGGGCGGGGGCAATTCACTGAGATTTGGTTTCCACTAACAAGAGACTTTTCTCCGGTAGTCACTGAGCGCTGAGCACTGAGCAGTGAGCACTGAGCAGTGAGCACTGAGCACTGAGCACCGAGGCACCACCAATTGAGGAATATAGCGAGGGTAAAGGAAATGGAAGGAGTAGAACGGTGAGGACATTAAAGGGCCGAAATGTACCTTGCTCCAGATAGTTGAAAGGTTCCCGTTAAATGCCGATTTCAAGTCCCTCTCAGCTTTTGAAAGAATAAATAAGCAGAAAAAGGCATCATGTTAAGCTTGTCAGCTGATTACAATTTGATAAAAAAAAACTAAAAAACCTTTCAAAATTTAAAAAAAAAAACAGAATGGCGCTGAGTGGCCACTTGATGACAATGTTACATTTGAATTTTTGCGGAACAACTGGGCCTGTTAATTGAAGCTATTAACATGTTATATGAGAATGGATTTGGATGTTCAGGTTGCTATTTTGTGTCTGAAACCTGATTATGATTACGAAATACGATTATGGAGTTATTCAATTAGAACTTACTTATTCAAAATTCCAAAAGTTTTGAAAGTGAAAGCTTCTTTAGCGCCGTTGTGATTTGAAACTCGATGAAACGAAAAATAGCGACACTAAAAAGAGATAAACACATGTATCTATAGGATTTAGCCTGCAAGAGAAAGAGATGGTATCGGTCTCCTCTTTCTATCTGAAGATTTCACTTCTACCGCGTGTGAATTGCACACTCTCTTTTTTTTTAAACCGCTCTTTTAAAAATCATGCAATGTGTAGAATTGTGAAAATCAACAAAAAAAAACAAATATCTGAGATTTAATATTGTTGAATGCTGTGGTTTTTTTTATAAATACATTGTACTTTTACTCCTGATGATGTGAACATTGTTCACGAAACATTTAGCTTGTTTACATATAAATACAGTGTACATTTACTCCTGATGATGTGAACATTGTTCACAAAACATTTAGCTTGTTTACATAAAAATAAAGTGATATAAACTAAGACTAATCAACGGTGGAAGAACTTTTTTTAAAATTTTAATGATTAATTTATGCTTGTACTAATTATTATGGTTATTAATTATTAATTATTATTATGGTTCTTTAATTTTAACAATGAAGAATGTTAACTATTTTTGATTATTAGCTCTCCATATTCTCTGTCAAAAATAAAAAAATACAAGTGAAAGAATTACTTCGATGCGTCAATTAGTTTCCAATTTATAGAAGAAGTATGCGTGTGACGGTGTGACGTCATTTCACAACACTCGCTCAGTCCGCTCGCGCTCTCAGCACGGTGTCGTCTTACGTTTCATTAGAAATTATAAATACTTTCAAAAATGTCCAATCCAAATACTAGGAAATCATGTGTTGTGCCGAAATGTACAAATACAACCACCAATGCCCCTGACAAATTGTTTTTTATCGATCCAAAAGACGTCCAGATCCAGAAAGAAATGGATAAAAGCTCTGAAGAGATTCGATCCATTTGGAGATAAAAGCACAGTTTATTGTTGTGAAGACCATTTTGATGTAAGTACCTATACTGATAATCTTTAATGTAATCGTTTATGCTTATTATAATCTTTTGTAGTTTGCATTTACTTAGTACTTACGTATAAACATAAAATCAGGTCAGAGGTGCAAAACCTTTGGTGTCTGAACTTTTAGGTTTACCGTTATGTTTATACATAGATATTTTTACTTGTACGTAACCAATAGTATCATCACCATAGCTGTCTCTTGCCGATCTGGAATAAGTTACAAATAAAAATAAATAACACGGCCTTACGTATTTTATTAATAAGATAAATCAAATTAAAAAAGGTTTAGTACATCTGTTCAACCCACTACATTTGCAATAAATCATACATAAAATTTACTAAGAAGAGGTATGTACCTACCTATATTCACATATGTACATTCGTATCTACGGATATAAAACTTTAACATACATTTGTGGTCTATAACGTAAAGCTTAAAAGGTTTGGTACTTTTGCCTATTTGAGTTGCAAAATGGCATTTGTTGGGTATTTTGTTTAAATAAAACAATTTAGAACAGATAAATTATTTTCTAAATATGTAGCAAGAAAAGTTAACTTACCTTTTCATTTTTATTCCTCGCATTTCGGCGGCAACGAAATCACTATTGGTTGATAAATAGTGGGAAACCATTAGTGCATATATTTTAGGCAGATTATCCGATTGCCCTTTTTTTAATACTTCATCCGTTTCATTAATCGAATATTAATACCACAAACTATATACTTATTAACACTATTAACGTAATGCGCGGATGAAAGCAAAACAAAACTGTCTCCGCTGGCGACTTGCTGAGCGTTGTAAAATGACGTCACATGCGGTCACGTGACTGTTAACGGGACTCGATATGTATCGTAAGTTTAAATGCCTGTAAAATCAAAACTAAAAGGTATTTTTGACTACAACAAAAACTAGTGTATTTGTATACGTACAAGCTTTACTGCAACAAACTTTCAAACGATTTGGCATACCTATTAACAGACCGACAGTCTCCTTAAATGCGGAGAAGCAGCCTAAGTCGATGTATTTTGCGCGTGGCAAGAAACGAACCTGCAACCTCCCGACTCGAAGTCAAATGCGTAGGACGCTAACTTAATCCCCACTTTCCTAATACCTCCCCCCTACCTTCTCCCCCTGAACCAATGCGGACCAGCTCTGTAAGATGGCGTCCTGTTTGCCGAAGAAATTGGATTTTCTTAAAACAACTTTCGCTCCTCGGGGAATACAATTTGTTCTCCCGATTGATCCATTGATTAGTCCAATATTTATTTTGTCAACACAAATTTCTATATTGATTTATTCACCCTTCACTTCACCGCCCACACCAGACCTGTCGAGGGTGGTCCGTGTCTCAGCTACGAGCCTACGATATAATTTTATATTATTTATTATCCGACGCGTATCACTCAAGTTCACCTGAAATATTTATGTAAACTTAATTAGTCCGTAGCCAAATTGAGTATAACTCGACTGTTTGGTCACCGCGTTATAAAATAATGCTCATCCGTGGACCAGGGTTAACACTCTACACAAAGATACAAACATTCCCCTGATAAAAGAATTTATTTAATCATTTGCAAAATCATTTTATATGCCAGATTATCATGTATTGTAAATCCAACGATATATTCGTTATCCGGCTATGATGCAATCTCTACATTCAAATATAAAAGACATTAATATAAAGAGTAATCATTCCTGCAGCATCTCCGCATATAGTTTTAGATCAATTTTCACATTCCCACAATTCCAAAAAAATATCCAAAAAGCAAAATAAAATTTTAATTTAAAAATCCCACATTAGAATGAAATTATTTTTATTATAATAATTTTCTGCTTTTAAATTAGAACAAATTCAGAATCTTAACGACGCGACGTAAGTAAAGAAGCCGTGTATACAAATTGCGATCGCGACCCGTGCAATGGACGGACCTACTGTCGAATTTGCCGTATCAAAGAAAAGAAGAAGAAGATAAATAATGTGGGAATCTTAACGACGTAAGTGAAGAAAGCGTGTAAACAAATATACGCCGCGGCACGGCGTAATGTACGAACGTGCTACAAAAATGTAAAATGTGTCTCCATGTTGTCCTCCCGAAATTATTAATTCATCGTCTAGAAAAATAAAATCTGGTGCTTACCGCTAACTTTATAGTTGAAAAACGGGTTATATAGTTTTGAAATCGTTGTACGTAAAATATATTAATGGTAAGGTACTGTTTTTATTAATCTCATATATAAATAACTCGCATTTCTTGTGCGGCATGGAAATGATTAAAATGTGGGTTTTGAGCATACAAAAACATTGGGATTGTGTACCGCCAGGTTCACTCAGATTTTATTTTAAAAAACACGGCACAAATTATTATTATCATTTTTCTTCTAAAAAGAAGGACAAACATTCCCGGTTTACGAATAACCTAACAATAATTTCAAAATTTTATATTTGTTTTGTAATCTATTTTATATGAAAAATGTTGTTTTCTGTATTTAAAAAATGTTGGTTTTAATAATAACCTCTCCACTACTACGGAAAACTGAAAATATTGCTGGTGTTGTGATGGAGCACTTAGCCAGACGAGAATTTGAACTTGCAATGCCAATTCAGCCACTGACCGGTTGAATTACGAACTTATTATTCATCAATTACGAATTCAATATCCCTATTGAAAGTATAAACTATTGCCTGTCTAATAAAATATGAATCTATAATATAACTTGGTTTGGCATCTGATATCATTTATATTTATAAAATGATTAATTCCCTTATTAAGGGCCATTAACCAGCCAGCGGCCGAGAATTCTTATTTCGTCGAAAGATATTCTTACGATCGTACAGGGCGGTTCCATTGAGAAAGATTAGTTAGTCTCCATACCAGCTTTTTTATATTATAACTTAATATTGATTTTATTTCATTCTAAATTTGCTGTAATTCAAAAATGCTGAAAAACGTAATGATAAAACAATAAAATTATGTACTTTTTGTAATTATTTTTTGATCATAAGTATTTATAATTTTTCAATAATGTCTAAGCAAATAAGAAAGCAAAAAAAATCTTAATTATATTAGTTTGTAAGACCGTGAATAAATAGACAAACTTTTTTAAATGATTTTATTAAAACTTAAATTAAAATTCTGAAACAAAGCTTTCCCAGATAATTTATTGATTTATTTTCCGCATGATTATATGACTTGATGTGTATTGTATAATATAAAATTTTGTTTGAAAATTTAACAAGTCTGCCAACGACCTACGGTAAAACCTTATTGTACTAACAATAAAAATATTTTCTCAAAATTTTAAACAAAGCTTTACTAGATAAAAGAAGAGTCTATTGAGATCAATTTATTATTTTTTTGGAAAATAGCCAACACGTCTAAAATTTGATCTAAAAATGACATATTTCCGGTTTTATCTGGTTATTCATTCCTTCTTAACGGTCCGGCATTATTGCAATTGATTTAATGTCATGCTTCTAATAGAGTCACACGGACAAAAATTATTTCACTGCAACAATAATGCCAATACCAAACCATTTATAAACCCCTTATACCACGCATACACACTAATCAATATGCAGAAACAACAGATATTTTAAATAGCTCCGAAAGAACTTACAAAAATGCTTTCCATGTATTTTTTTGAAACAGTTGTTAGTTTATTTTTTGTTCCTAGTAACTGATTACAAATTTTTGTTCATTTGAATCATACGAACATGTTTGCATTGTATAATTGTTTTGTAATTTTTTTAAACACCGGTATTACAATGGAAGATGCTCCGAGGAAGAAGCATCATTGATCCCTTCGGCACCGGTGCATAGTCGGGAAACACGCCAAACGCGTGCCCAACATTTGTACACGGTTGACATTTGTCACATGAGAACGGGTCGTTTCTTCGACTCGTTCTTGTGTTCAACAGCTCGGCTGTGGAATGATTTGCCGGCCTCTGTGTTTCCTCCTTCCTACAACATGGGTCTCTTCAAGACCAATGTTCATTCCTTCCTCTCCTCAAAAAGACCCTCCACACAGCATCCCAGATGACATAGGCCCTGAGGGAAATTATTTTCCTCAAGGCCCCCTGTGTGGAGTTAACGTAAAAAAAACACGTTTTATTCTGCGTGACATACTGTGTATTAAATGTTTTTGTCATAAATAAATAAATATGGGCACGCATAACAGAGTGTCTGTTCAACTTACCCGGACAACTCTCCGCTAGAAAACTGAAGATATTTTGAGGAACTAATTTATTAACTGAAACCATTTATTTACGAAATGTCAGTTCTCGATACGTGTGAATAATGGTTGGCCATAAAGTGTAATGTGTTGGCCACCAACATTTTAACATTTTGGTAGCTAGAATTTTACATTGCTGAATCGTAAAGAAAAGAGCTGAAAGGAGCACCACACTTGAGGCGATATACCATGTTGTGTAAAATTCTGGATCAGGACGCTAACAATAAGACTCTTTATGTAAATGGCGATAAGGTTTAAATTAGTTTTATATCACTGAAGAAGAAGATAACAATAATAATCTAAACGAAAATATGAAAGTGAATAAGACATAGAAAACAATAAAAAGACAATGGTCGCAACTGGGACTCGAACCCAGACCTCTCGTCCAACCGGGGCGTGCGATAATACGTGAATAACCTTCAAAAGTTATAAAAGAGAGTTTTTCTTATAATAACTTAAATTAGTTTTATTTTATTTCACGAAACTCAGGCACATATTTATATTCAAATGTTTTACGATCATTTTCTAAAGTGTTTAATTTTCCACATTATTACATTAAAACCATAACCGAAAAGGATGTTTAGGAGATTTTGAACATTAAATCAGTTTTCATAGGCCTGATACTTTATTTTTTTTCTGGGCTCGTAAAAAGACTAAAAAGCAATGTATAATAGTGTGATTTTAGTTTTTCTGGGCTCGTAAAAAGACTAAAAAGCAATGTATAATAGTGTGATTTTAGTTTTTCTGGGCTCGTAAAAAGACTAAAAAGCAATGTATAATAGTGTGATTTTAGTTTTTCTGGGCTCGTAAAAAGACTAAAAAGCAATGTATAATAGTGTGATTTTAGTTTTTCTGGGCTCGTAAAAAGACTAAAAAGCAATGTATAATAGTGTGATTTTAGTTTTTCTGGGCTCGTAAAAAGACTAAAAAGCAATGTATAATAGTGTGATTTTAGTTTTTCTGGGCTCGTAAAAAGACTAAAAAGCAATGTATAATAGTGTGATTTTAGTTTTTCTGGGCTCGTAAAAAGACTAAAAAGCAATGTATAATAGTGTGATTTTAGTTTTTCTGGGCTCGTAAAAAGACTAAAAAGCAATGTATAATAGTGTGATTTTAGTTTTTCTGGGCTCGTAAAAAGACTAAAAAGCAATGTATAATAGTGTGATTTTAGTTTTTCTGGGCTCGTAAAAAGACTAAAAAGCAATGTATAATAGTGTGATTTTAGTTTTTCTGGGCTCGTAAAAAGACTAAAAAGCAATGTATAATAGTGTGATTTTAGTTTTTCTGGGCTCGTAAAAAGACTAAAAAGCAATGTATAATAGTGTGATTTTAGTTTTTCTGGGCTCGTAAAAAGACTAAAAAGCAATGTATAATAGTGTGATTTTAGTTTTTCTGGGCTCGTAAAAAGACTAAAAAGCAATGTATAATAGTGTGATTTTAGTTTTTCTGGGCTCGTAAAAAGACTAAAAAGCAATGTATAATAGTGTGATTTTAGTTTTTCTGGGCTCGTAAAAAGACTAAAAAGCAATGTATAATAGTGTGATTTTAGTTTTTCTGGGCTCGTAAAAAGACTAAAAAGCAATGTATAATAGTGTGATTTTAGTTTTTCTGGGCTCGTAAAAAGACTAAAAAGCAATGTATAAGTGTGATTTTAGTTTAAAAAAATAGATCGCTTTGAAATATTTTAGATGATTTAATGAAATATTGCGAGTAGAAAACATATTTGCTTTCAAATTAAACGAGAAATTTTTGGTGGTGATAAAAGCGTTTATAAATTGACAAATCAGAAAAATTTCAGTAATAAATGCTTTTTTCTCTCCGCATACTGGTGAACAGGCTAACAATTATTATAAGCAATAATTATCAGCCTGAAACACTCATCAACATTGAAAAATCTTCCGAGAAAAGATACTTGCCGCCAACGGGACTTGAACCCGTGTCCTTCTGATTGCCGGTCAGCTGCTCTTGACCACTGAGCTATGGGGGTTTATCAAATACCCGCCAAATAATTCAATATATACTAGTATTTCATTCAACAATTACTGCTTATTATATTTTTTCCACCTGAAAACAACCAACTTTATTTTTGCGAGAGAGACATTGTTAGTGTTAAATCCCTCGCTAGGTGGCGTCGAGACAAATTATGACTACATTTATTGGGGAAATACTTAAACTTGTCAAATATTAATTATTATTTTTAATTTATAAACTAACGTTTAGACAAGATTTTTATGCATAGCACAAAGGGTAACAATTATTATAAGCAATAATTATCAGCCTGAAACACTCATCAACATTGAAAAATCTGAAAAAGCTGACCGGCAATCAGAAGGACACGGGTTCAAGTCCCGTTGGCGGCAAGTATCTTTTCTCGGAAGATTTTTCAATGTTGATGAGTGTTTCAGGCTGATAATTATTGCTTATAATAATTGAACGTTGTTATGCAGAAAGCAGCCAGCCCTAAAAAACTCAAACGGAGATACGAGCACTTTTGTCTAAAGATTTAATAATCAAATCTACATAACACCTAGGATGTTTTTTACTTCAAAAAATTATAAATAATATGTAGATATCCAATTCTTATAACTTTAAAGTGGATTTAAGGGTAGATTTTTAGAGATATTGGTGTTTTATAAGGTCTAGCTGCTTTCTGCAGAATACATTATTGAGAATGTAAGCTCAGCAATCAACCGTCCGACCTTACTTTGCGAAATACGCATTCTGTAGAAAACAGCCAGAGCTACCAAATACACTTAATTTATGAAATTATGCTTTATTATTTAACTTAAAATCGGTAGTTATATAGATATATTTCTATATTATTAAGTTAGTAATTTTATATTCCGAGGATTTTTTTTATTTTTCAAAGGAAATATAAAATTTTAAACTTTAATACGCAAAACTTTCTGAAACATAATACAGGTAGGTACATAGATATTATAATTTATTTTATATTCATTATGGGTTTTTATAACCATCTGCTAGAAATCAATCCTTGTGGTCGTGCTTATAATGTTAATTAATTAACATAATTAAAATAAATGTTTCAAAATATCATTTTATATTTGGAGGTTTTTTATTATCAAATATCGTTAAAATAAAATCTTGATATTTATCATTTCGTTTATTAACATAAATTTTAATAATTTAATTTTCAAAGGGATTAGTGGGCTGAAAAATTTTTTTACTGATTTTTGTCTCTCTCTAATTTTCTATGTAGTCTTTTATACTTTTTTGATTTCATATTCAATGTTTTTTTTCTTTTTACTTCATTTACTATAAATATTTTATTTCTATGCGTTAAAACGTTAAAATGATACGTTCAGTTCCTTAATTTTAAAATTAATATAAGTAAATTGTTATTAGATCCGGCTAACAAATGCTGTCTAGCTTCATTGAATTTATGTAATATTATTGATAAATGATAATACATACTTAAAATTATTGATTTTTCTCAAAAAATAAGTTATTATTATAACGCGAGAGCGCTTTCTGTAGATCGCCACTTGAAAGTTTCGGTACAAACGCTACAGTGTAGAAAACAGACTAGCGCCGTGACCGCTTTCTGCAGATCAGGTAAACGTCATAAACAAAATGTGAGTTGTCTGGCTGTTTTCTGCTGAATGTGAGTGCCGTGAGCGCTTTCTGCAGATTGTTGAACGGTGTTTTCGTGATCAGCGAATATTCAAGTAGGCGATTACTATGAATTTTTATATAAAAGCGGCCTGCCTGGTTTTAATAGAACATAGAATTGACGTTCCTCCGTCGGATTACAACAATATCTCATTTTTGCCAAAATTGTGGCCTGGTTGCTTTCTGCATAACTACGTTCAATTGTTACCCTTTGTGCTATGCATAAAAATCTTGTCTAAACGTTAGTTTATAAATTAAAAATAATAGTGAACAGGCTGTTGTCAGTAGAATGCACTAAAACAAAATTAAAAATAATAGTGAACAGGCTGTTGTCAGTAGAATGCACTAAAACAAAATTTTATTAAACTGAAAGAGCAATAAATTACTATTAAATTTGTCATGGATTCCTCTCAAGGATTCAATACGTTATCATTGCAGATCTATGGTAACTTCACTAATTAAAGAACAAACAACAGTTTATTTGGTTACTTAGTCACAAAATAATCCTTATCACGAAATTGCTTATTTCTCTGAATGTGTTTGATGTAGACAGGATGCTTTTTGCACAATTACGTTTATTTGGAAAGAAAGGTGTGATTGCTATTTCAATTCAACATGACATTTATTATGCTTCGAATACTGGTTACGGTTACTACGAATAAAACATCCACTTTTTGTTTAGAACACTAGAAACCTTATGACAAGTGTTATCAATTCATTAGAGACATATCTATATAGGAATGCATTTACCCAGCAAAATGGTTTGTTGAAAGTTAGCTTTATTAAAGACATTACACGATTAACGATCATTATCACTGATAATTCCCATTTAAAAAAATCCTTTTTCTCGTCGATTAAAAAAACATTAAATATTAAAAGTATTGAAGTGTTTTCTTTTTATCACTATTACCATCAACTTCCAGCTGAAGACAGCAGGTTGGGAAAAGAGAAACATTAAAATACTACAACGATAACATCAGTGATCAGTAACTACTCTAGAGCCGGACAGGACTGGGGAGGTGATTAGAATTGAACAATTGAGAATTGAATTCGCGAGAATCAAGACAAGAAGCAATAAAAGAGAAAAGACTGAAAGTAGAAAAGAAGTGTTCTCGGAAGTGAGATAAATTAAAATGATAAGTATTTTATTATTCCTTTCCTGTTCGCCGTTTCCAACAAATTGTTGATACTCGGCTTAATTGAAAAATTTAAATATTCGTGATATAATTATTAGGGGGATGCAAATTGCTTTTTAAAAATATTATTCCTTGTTGTTTCCCTCTCCTGGAGCACTTCCCTCGTCCACGCTCGGATATAAATCGTACTAGTCCTCGGTCCTTACACCCAGCATTACACGGAACTTCTCTCCTCTCAATTGGAATAATTAAAGTAGACCACTCGGACTAGGTTATTACTTCGCCGCCTTTCATCCTTTGGCTCCATTTTATACAACAATTCCTTTTACCGCCCATCCACTCTACACTCCACACTCCTACAAGTGTTACTCTTACGATGCCATTAACGCTGCCGTAAATTAAAAGCTACACCTTCTCTTCTCGGTCGCAGTTAACCATCGACCAAGTATTATCTAGACGGGGTGATTTAACCTACAAATTCACATACTGGACTCTTTTATAATAACCGTGACGATTCATGGTTACGATACCGTGACACTTTCTTATCGTCATAACGCTGCACCGCTTTCTTACACATTAACTAATGATAAGACAAAAGAAGACATACACAAAATAAATGTGTCTGTTTCTTCCAAAGTACTATATTTTCCTTTGGAGGAAACAGATATGTATATATTGAGCTGACGAATGTTCACCGTTTGTCGACTGCTATTATTTAGTGTGTAACAAAGGGCTGCAGCATTACATATGTTTAAGAACAAAAGCAAAACCGTCAGCGCTGACTTTTGAGGATTTTCAATTTATTTTTGGAATTCACTCACACTTCAATATTATCTTTGTAACTATATTCCATACTTTCAAAATTATCGTCACGGCCATTAGTGTTAGGGGTTTACGGAGACGTCAGACGCTGATGGTGTGTGAGAGATGCATGAAAATTAGGAGGAAACAGACCTACGTACATTGTGTATCTCATCTTTTGACTGCAGAGTTTTTGTGTTAAGGGACGTATGTTTATTGCCTGTTTATGTCATCACGGTACCATAACCGCGAGTCGTAACGGTCATTTTAAAAATGCTCATTGGTTTAAGAAAACGTGTATCCAAAAGATATTGCATTATCTCGAAGACGAGAGAGAGATCGGATGTTTTTGTCTGCATATTAATGTCTGCACGAAGCAAGTTTGTTTTCCAGCAGGTTCATTTTCAAACACGAATTTGAGTTAGTGCCTCATAACATACCCCATTTGAAGATGCCATAGTCCCACTGTTTTCAGGTGGATAGGAGCAGTTGGGACCCTTATCTTGTTCACATAAAAAAAAATAAAAGTTTGTAATATTTCAGATAGTAGCTTTCGCGGACTTGATCTCTTAAAATTTAATCAGCTGTATATTTTGAATATTAAAAATACACACCTTATAGACAGTTTTTAGGTGGCGTGTCGGTTAAAGTAACAATTGATACAAATCTTACAAATTTCTTTTAGACAAAACACTACTTTACGCAATACATTATGACAACACTTTTGTCCTAAAACTTTCGCGTACAGCGTACATTTTAGAAGCTTGTACAATAAGTTCACATCGAGATGGGGTGTATTAAGAAATTACTTTTAGATGGTGTTATTTTTAGATTTAAATAAGATAAGAGATATATAATGAATTTGGGAGGCGGTATGGGAACCGCTGCCCCGGGAACCATTTATTAGATAACCAACATCTCAGACGTACGTCACCCTCAGTGGTTTGCTACGTTTGATGAGTTGCCCGGGTTCATGGGTGAGGTTTGTCTGGATGTTGACGGTGAGCGCTTCTGCCCCGCCCACTATCGGCGTGGCAGGCGATTGGGAGAGATTGGTTGACAGAGAGTGTTTTTGTCACTCTCGAGCAGGACTCTCGCGGAACATTGCCTTGCACCGAAGTGGTAGAGATAGATGGATACGTCCGCCACTCCTGGACACACCACATATTAGATTCCTACTCATACCTTCTTTCCTTCCCAGAACTTTTTCTCCTTCTTTTCTCTAAAAATACCTTCTATACAGCATCCCCAAAGATGACATAGGCCCAGAGGAAAATTATTTTCTTTAGGGCTTTCTAATACCCTCCTAGAGCTAATATAATAAGCGATTTTTATTATGTACATAGATGCAGTTAACTTATAATAAATAAGTCGTTGCGTGTGGAGCAAGAGGGGCGAGGGAGGGGTAGTAGGGGGGCGGGAGGGGAAGGACAGGCACCCAACTAGTGTGGGAGGTTTCTATTTCAAAGTGTAATTTAATTAACACACGATTTGTGGCCACTCGGTCCGAGTGATGTCCCTCAGGGCCGGCCATGCGGGGCGTGTGGGGGGAGACGTGTTCACTCCTCAGTCAGTCCACGCGGCCAGTCAACTCCCCCTCCGCTGCGCTTCCAACTTCACAATACTTCCACTACTTAAATTATAATTGTTTTCCTTTCTCAATTCTCTTGGCTCAATTTAACTTCTCCTTTCAACTGAAAGTGGAAAGTAATTCTCGCCCCATATAAAGTGAGTACCTACATAAAGTGTTTATTGTAGGGCGGAGTGTTATCACTGGGCGGGGGTGTAAGGGGGTTGGGGAGAAGGCGGCTCTCTGGAACAATGAAGTAAAGTAACGACCTAACTTGGGATATATCGGCGCTTCTCTGAAAACATTGTACCGAAATTTTAGCGTAAAGCACTAGAGAAAAAGTATATCGTGAAAGTTTTTATCGTAAATCTTCAGGTACAAGCGTTAAGAACACCAATTCACTGAATTATGACTGCGTTAAAGAGTGATTTGATCACCTCCCACCACTGTGCCGTTTCTTTCCTTTCCTTCGTAAATTGAGACACAACACGTGGCTCAGTCGCCAGCCAAACAACTCGAACTGAATAAAAAAAAAAATTTAAAAAGAAAAGTAATACTAAGAATGCGAATCTAATTAACAAAATAAAATGAAGGGGTTTCTACTATCTACCTACAGCCGCTACAAAATATGGTTAAAAAAAATTATGGGATAAGTTTTGTTTTTTAATTATCTCGGGAGGAGCAGAAAAAATACTTTTTCGAAGTTTGCTTCTATTTCCCAGAAACTTTTAATCAAGATAAAACTCTCGCAGATCTATTCTAATTATTACAACGAGGAATTATGTTTTCTAAGACCTTGAAGCCCTCAACCATTTTTTAAACTTTTTATTTTCAAAGGATCGCTACGATCTTTTTTTAACATTAGCTTCACACAGGAGGCCTAGAGGAAAAAATACCTCAGGGCCTATGTCATCTTTGGGGATGCTGTGTACAGGGTTTTTTGTAGAAAGAGGGTGAGAAGTTCTGGGAAGGAAAAGGGTATTAGGGGTGGGTAGGAATCTGGGGTAGCGTAGGATTTTCATAACAGAATTAGGTATGAGGGGTGGGAAAAGAAATCATCGGCTGGAGAGGTTAAAATGTGTCCCTCAACCAGTTTCTCCTGATCTTGTCTACCACGTATTAGGTGGGCAAACACACCCGTCGCTAAGACCTAGACAAATATCACCCCATAAACCCGGGCACCCCTCTTAAGTCACAAAACGTAGCAAACCGCCTGGGGTGACCTATGGCACAGGTATTGGCTATCCAATAAATGTTTCCTGGAGCGGCGGTACGCATACCCGCCTCCGAAATTGATCCCAGTTCTTAAAACATTCTATCATGTTTTTTTTAA
Source organism: Limnephilus rhombicus (assembly GCA_929108145.2). Taxonomy (NCBI): domain Eukaryota; kingdom Metazoa; phylum Arthropoda; class Insecta; order Trichoptera; family Limnephilidae; genus Limnephilus; species Limnephilus rhombicus. The sequence continues at coordinate 56,117,458 of OV815280.1, read as the reverse complement.
ACATTTGACACCTTATAGATTATATTATCATTATCGGAAAAAATTACGAGTTAATCGTAGAGGTGCTCGTCGAAAGATGTTTCCTATTATTATGCAAGTAGCAGTGCGCGGGAACCGGTTTCGATAGTTTCCGATTGAAAAATGAACTAATTGAAAATACCTATTTATTCCGCTTTTTATCCCATCTAAGTATAAAACATATATATATATATATGCCCGTACATGGACGCCAGAAACCACCAAGTATACAGATAGATAATTATACATTTGAAACTGTCAACGAGTTTGTGTATCTCGGTACTATGGTGACAAATGACAACAATGTATCCAGCGAAATCAAAAGAAGAATAGTAGCTGCAAATCGATACTACTTTGGGCTACAGAAGCATATGAAATCTCGCCACCTTACCAGAAGAACTAAAGTCCTGCTTTACAAGACCCTTATACGACCTGTTCTTATGTATGGTTCGGAATGCTGGACAATCAGTAAGGGTGATGAAGGAGCCCTAGAAAGTTTTGAAAGGAAGGTGCTGCGAAGGATTTACGGCCCAGTCTTTGATAATGGAGAATGGCGTATCAGATACAACCAGGAGCTATACGATCTTTACGAGGACCCTAATATCTCCAAGGAAATCAAAACTGGAAGACTCAGGTGGGCTGGACATATCCAGAGAATGAGCGAAGGAGATATTCCAAAGCGAATTATGGATGGTGCACCTGGGGGTCGGAGAAGAGTTGGAAGACCAAAGCTTCGATGGCTGGATGGAGTGGTGAAGGATGCAAGCACCATCGGCATCCGAAACTGGCGCAACGCAGCACAACACCGACAGTCATGGAGGGAGACTCTGCTGGAGGCCAAGACCCGACCTGGGTTGTAGAGCCACAGATGATGATGATGAAGTATAAAACATAAGTGGGCATAGTTTGAATTTTCGGCAAATCAGAACCAAATTCGAAAACAGCAAATAAATAAATGTTCTGTTCAAAACGTTATCTTACAGATGGGCTTATCCTAACTTTATCAAACAAACACATCCAATTTTGAAAATGAAACTATAAATCATAGCAAAAGTTGTAGAGTTCATTGAAACGGAGTTAAAGACAGAAATGTGGTCAGTAGCTGAGTTGACATCGCGTTTGGGTCCCACCGGGCGTCATCTGTACGATTCCTCAGCTGGCTAAGTTTTCCATCTCGACACAAGCAATATTTTCCGCTTACTGTGGTGTTAGTAGGAGATTTTCAAAATTGTCTGGTTATACGTAACCGGGAATGTTTGTCTTTCTTTCTAAAATACAAAAATAAATAAATAATCGTAATTAGTATTTTTTATAAGCCTCAATGAAAAAATCCTCTAGATCTAGCTAATTTAAGCATTTTTATTATATATTTCTATGTAGGCAATATAAACGGCCAATGTAATTTGCTTGCGACTTGCGACTGTCATCCTTTCTGGCTCCTGGCGATAGGCAATTCACACAGCACCACTTGCCGGATATTAAACCAACACACTTTCAGCACGGAAAACAGCACGTGGATTCAGATTGAATCGTCGGAAAGCACGTGCAATGTTTATCTTTATAGGTTGGGCCACAGTTACCTGATTCAAACTTTTGCAATATAATAGAAACTAAATACAAACAAAAAGTGTACAAACTTACCAATTACAAATTGAGGCAAAAATAGTATTATGAATTTTTTATAAATTACGAGTTAGACAATTGAGTTTGAACATTAAAAATGTTTTTAAAAGTTATTGTTTAAGAGGGGAACTGTTGATTCTATCATATATGGTTGATTTTTGTGGTATAACTTTTTTGATTTAAGCGTTCGTTTTCGTTAAAATCGAGCCCAAAATTGAATTTTTTAATGGAAAATTTGAATAAATTCAGCTGCTCGATATTTAATGTCTTTTAAAATGCATCAAAGCGTTCGCCCGACTATATAAAAAAAAGGTTTTTTGAGTTTCTTTTGCAATATTTTTGTCACCAGTTTCAGGCTTGTACTACGAAATTCCGGACACCGTATTTAAGTAGATAGCACCGTATTTAAGTAGAGGATTGAACAACAATTTTTTTTGATTTTTTTCCTGAAATAATTATTTTATTTCTGGGATTGGTTAAATTTTTTATCTTTTATAGGCTTGTGAATTGTGTAAAAAGGATTCAGGTAAATAATTTAGAGGACGGTGAAGAAATGTGTATATTTCTTTGAAACGTCACCATTTTTCCACATTTGATAATTTTTCTTATTTTAAGGTCCTTGCTAACTAGGCGAGCCCGAAAGGTTTTGGGTCTTCCCTAACTTTAGGACAAAGCCAGTAAGAAATTGTCAGTTATCGCGGCTGTTCCGCGCGACCAACTTTGGCCTCCGCACTTCAGAGACCTTTTTTTATTGTCCAGATGAAAAACATGGCTCAACACTCTACAACTATTCTATCAGTAATTAAAACCATTTTTTTACATTAGCTCCACACAGAAGGCCCTGAGAAAAATAATGCCCCTCAGGGCCTATGTCATCTTTGGGGATGTTGTGTGGAGGGACTTTTTAGGAAAGGAAGGAGAGGAAGTACTGGGAAGAAAAAGGGTATAAGAGGTGGGTAGGAATCTGGAGGTCAGTGTTTGACAAGAGTGACGGACGTATGAATCCATCCCTCCCACTGGCGATGCGATGGCGATGGCAAGGCGATGTTCCGCGGGAGTACGGCAGGAGAAGTCAAAGGGACTCCCTCAACCACTCTCTCCCGATCCGGCCTGCCATGCAGCTGGTGGGCAGACGCATCCGCCGCCAAGACCCGCACAAAACTCACCTCATGAACCCGGGCACTGCTCTTAAGTCACAAAACGTAGCAAACCGCCTGGGGTGACCTATGGCACAGGTATTGGCTATCCAATAAATGTTTCCCGGGGCGGCGGTACCCATACCCGCCTTCCGAATTGTGCCAACCAATGCTTACATTGGATTGCTGTATTATTTCTATTCTCGTACATACAGTTTATAGTCAACAGATTATAAGACAGTAAGAATAAGAATGACACGAGTATTCTGTAGCTCGATATTAACAGGGGTTATGTTTTAAAGAGCTTTTTTCACAATGTGCATTTGTTACTTAATTTTATTTATCTGCTACCGGTTTCCACATATCCCTGCTATTCACTAGCGTTCTTAAAACTATCTTAAAAATTATACAAGTAGAGAAATGATAAGGTTTATTACAGAGGAGAGAGTTGGGCGGGGAGAACGATAGGATGAGTCAAAATAACAACGAAACATTGTCAATAAAGGTGACTTCTAGGGTGCTTTGCAATTATTTTGTTTACTAAATATTTTTTTATTTATCTCTAAGGTTCCTTTGTTTAAACTTTGTTTTTTTTTTTATTTAGGTTGTAAGGTCTATCTCTAATAAATGATTAGCTCACTTGGAATAGTTTTTATTTTTTAAACAGAGTTTATGTTTCCTGATTCTAGTTTTAATAAACAAAGTGAATATAACTCGTCAAAACAAAATGTCTAGAAATTGTTACATACTTAATGCCTAAGAAATACAAACAATTCTGTAACTAATTTAAATATTATATTGTTTCGTAAATACGTCACTAGGAGAACCTATCTTGAGATGTTCGCGTGTTTAGTAGGTAGTATTGTTGTGCAATCATCAAATTATTAGGTTTGAACATATTATAAGTTATTAAAAAAGACGAAAAATACAGATTATTATTAAGATAATTAGGAATATCTCTTCTTACTTCAAATTACAAACACTGTTTCATAACGCTTAATTGGATCTCGATAGGTTTGTTCTGTTTCATATACAAAGGCCAGAATTACTTACACTGGGTGCTTACGTTGGCTGATAATTGCCGTTTATCAGCCGTTGTTAAGGAGCCAAAACAAGTGTTTGTTTTTCTTCAGTCTTCTCATCGTAACGCATCTGTCAACATTACCGTTTATATCGTGTCAAGCCACCGTGACTCGCATAGTGAATTTACCGCCGGTAATTCATCCCCATCGTTATAAAACTGACTAACAACTGCCTGTGGACCATCCAGAAACAGCCAATCGACCACGAGGCATCCACAAACCGGGCAAGATTGCCATCAAATTATCGTAAGTCCCTTTGTGAAATACCTTTGCTATTTGTTTCAGTAAACGTATCATATCGAGATCCACATGCATAACTCGTATAGAGTGAACATTCAGCTTCACTCTAACCCTTGTAAGGTGGTGCCATCAACGTGCTAATTTTACAAACACAGTCTCCGTAAGCATGACATAATATAATAAAACACACAAAAAAATTAAAAGCTGTCTTTTTTATTGACTGAGTGTAGCGAAGTCCGTTTTTAATACAACCGTTTGGCATTTTATCTGTAAATTTGTTTGTGTGTACGTTTCCGTTTTCAAAAATCTGCTTCATCCACTTTATTATTTAAGAATGCCTGACTTTGACCAGGAATGATTATTTTTTTAATTGTAAAATCTTGGTTTTTATTTTTACTTTCTTATTCTTGTTTTTGCAATATTATGATACCCACATGCCCGAAGACAAAATATTAAAAAAATTGTTATTGAGATTGAGAAGTTATATTTCTTTGAACAAATTGAATGATTCGTTATTTGAAAAAATAAAGTTAAATAAAATACTCCAGAAGTAGGTGGGTATTTAATTATTAGTAAACTATTTACAAATCTTGTGATTTCGGAGAAAATTTTGTTCTTGATTTATTAAATAAGAGAAAATGAGAGATATATTTTTTTAGACGCGAGGTCCACTGTTCACAGAAATACTAGTTCATTAATAGGCGGAAGTACCAAAACTTTTCCTATCTACTATCTACGTCCTGTTGAGCCAAAACTCGCCTGAACCACGTCCTGTTACAACAAAACTCGCCCTATCTATCATGTTCTGTCAAAACTTGTCTTCTGCATTTTAAAACTTTAATTATTCAAAAATCATAAAAAAAACATTTAAAATTTAAGGTATTTCATTTCTGATTATTAATTTAAAATTTTATAATAATTCCATTTTGTAAAAATTAAAAAGACGGGTAAAACGTATTTTGATATGACCCACCTCATCCTGTACCATTGATTCTGCTGTATATATTTATCGCATACATTCAGATTATTCTGAAAGACGATAGACAAGAGTGGAAAACTTTTATATGATATGTATCATACACGATCCAAAAAAAAATTATAAACCTTGTAATGGTCCGCCACTCCTGGCTTTGACACCAATTGTGATGAACCCTACCTAATTGATTTACTTTTCTAAGCTTCTACCTCGTAGTTCAAATCTCGTAGCTGCGTTCATAATTCTACCCTTATGTCCTACTGATCACACCCCTAGGTATGATGGCCTGACTTAACCCTCTTTCCGGTTTGTTTCTACCTCAGGCTCGTGATTTTTCTAACCCCTATACTTTATAATCTAGCTGAACCTACCCTATTTTCTCAAATCCCTGCGATTTTCTCGCAGTAAACAAGATTTAAGATTTTTTGTTCACATTATTTCTATATTCTTCGTTGTGTATTTTTTTGTTTTAGAATTTACATCTGTTTGCATACTTAATATGCACACATATGTAGAGAAGATAATGTATTACGTGTGGTAACCCCTAGATTCTTTTAGAGAAAGTGTGAGAATTTTCCGATCTATTTAGTTATTATTATTTTAGTATATTAAACCGAGTTTGATAAACTAGCCTCACCCTTAAACCTCGTGTCTACTTGATTTCCGTAGGAATTTTGTTTGTTTATTTAATTCTTCCTATCACCGCTGATGCGTCGATAACATAAACCAACCATAGTTAATAAATTAAACATTTCAAGAAAGAAAACCTTACCATTGTAGGATGGTCGTATTCGAAGGTCCAGTTTTCTCACTCGAAGTCCTTGTCTGCAACTTCCCCTAACATAGTGTTTTGTATTCATGGTTAGTATTCATGGTTAGTACTCGCAAAATTGTAGAAAAGGTAGGAATGGATGGACATGGATGGATATGGGGATAATATGTTTGCTGAAAAGTCGGCTCCTCCGCTAACCAAGTGAACACCGATGAACAACAATTACAAACCGGATTCTCCCCAGTACGTTTGCTAGGCTTGTCCTTAGATCCGAGTTTTACCCTCTTCAACGGGCGTCTCATGCTATGAAAGGGGCCCTTCACGCCAGCAAGGGGAATACCTAGTCTTCATGCCGTTTTTCTGTCTTACTCCGACTTCCGTCTCCTCCGGATTGAATTTAACTCTACTGAGTCTAGAAGGGGTATTTCATGTCTTCCCTTATCATGCCTCTATCCGTTGAATGTGGCGTAAGCTTGTGACGGGCAGATCCATCCTCCCACGTGACCGACCCAGCGTTACACTCCACCTCTGACTAGCTGACATAAAACGCACCTCGTGAGCCTTATGTTTGCTTTCAGGTTCGACAAGGACTTACGGTATGCAAATAACCTGCAGCTTTAATGCCGCGTCAGCGTACTGTCCGCATACGTCCTTCCTCTTCCCCGTATGCCCACCTCGACAATACCGCCACAAGATCAAAGCTCTCCGACCAGAAAGGTTGACACTTACATTTCCGGATAGCCAACACTCACATACAGAAGCCTTGAAGTCTAGATACGTGTGCAAATTCGGATTTAGGACTGTATGAGTATTTGAACACCAGTGTTTTTTAAATGAGGTCACTAGTTCCTCGTGTGTTAGGTATTTAGGATTGCGGATGATTATGGATTCCTGGATACCTACTTCCTATAAGAGAAATTTATAAAATGAGGTAAATCATGTTTTCATTGAATCAATGACCTCCTGAATAATAATGATGAGCTCTTTTGAGTTTGAAGCTAGTCGCGGTACTTTACTTTGCGAAATTTTTGCATGCTGTAACAATGCTACCTATTGGCGATCGCTCTAGTATAATCAAGTTGTTTAGAATTGAATGAATTTAACGTCAATGTTGCTATCACATATTGAATGCAGATTTCGTCGTAAGCTATAATTGATAAACTTGTCCCTTGGCATTTATGCTTTGTTTTGTTTATCTATTGATGGGATCTAGGTGACTGTGTCAATGGATGACATTGAACTCCAATCGAATTTTTAGATACACAATCGAAGGTCATATCAACATACCCTAATCATGCTGGTGAGAGGAAGCTAATAGGTATTTGTTTTACAAGTACGCTAGGATATCAAAATTGATTTAGTGATGCGTTTCTATCTAATTATTTGTTAAGTATTTGTTTTATTTAATGTATGTGTTGTTGTTTATTTTTCCCTCATCTTATTATTGTCTTTATTTTGTAATTTAAAAATATGGAATGTATTGCATTGCACTTCCCCTGCATACATACTGGAATAAACCATTATTATTATTATTATTATACAAGTATGCCAATGTAATTACCTAAAATTGATTGAGAGGTACATTTCTTTTAAATCGTGTAGTACCTAATTACAATGCGCCAATAGTTAATTAACTCCGATGAACGAATGAACGATAAGGGATAGATACATCATTTTTTATGGTTTATTTGTTTACACTTCACATAGACGACCTTCGGTTTACTGACCTACTTTGGAGATTGTTTATTTCTACGGTCATTGTCCTTTTGAAACACGATTCATTGTTTAACTAATTCATTTATATTTTATTTGTCCTAGTTTTTACCCAAACATCGGTCGTTTAAGTAGGTACTTTGCTAACCTAAGGGGTACCTGGATGACCTAGTTTCAACTAAGGTATAATTTGCTTGACCTAGTTTTGAGAAATATGGGTGTTTCGGTTACGAATCAAACTGATATCTTAAGTCGCCGTATCCTTATGCGCGCTTAAATAAACAATAGACCTACCTAACTTAAACAAGTACTTGTATGACCTAATTTTTAAATAGGTATTTCCTGTGTGACCTGATTTTAAGACGCACGGTTACTCCCGCATACGAAATATAGAATAAGGGGACTCCTGAATAGTCATTCATTACGTTCTACGCGCCTCGATTCGTTTTATATGAGCTATAATAAATTAGCGTATTTCTAAAGCAGGTATTTCCTATTTGACCTACCTTCGAGCAAGTGAGAATTGTTATCAGTGTGTTAGTGACAAAACTTTAAAGCTCCGATTGGTTTTTTTTTTGGTGATGCCGCCCGTTCTCTGTCTCTGAAAATAATTAATAATTGGTTAAATCTTACCAGCCTCGATCGATTACAATTTTTCAAGTCGGGAATTTTATGACAACGACATTGTGATCAAGGCTTCCTTTTTTTTGTTTCCTAGCTAACGGTTTCCTATCGGCCTTTTTGAGAAATGACTCTGATGACGGGAAAAACTCTTCAAATATCTGTCTATTTAAGATTCACTTCGGTATTTCACTTAGTTTCTCAACCTCGTATTAACCTCGCTTTTATTTCATTCGATTCGAAAAATGATTTATCAAATTGCAATTCAGATGTTTTAATTTTAAAACCCGGAATAAGGTAAATTATTATTTATTCTCAATATTTTAATATCACTTTAGAATTAATAACCGTAGATACGTACGTTCTCTAAGTGTTCGGATTATTATCACTACTGTTTATTATAATTCTTTATTTAATTCACAATGAAATTTTAAGGCATATTATTATGGAAACACTGTCGCAAAACCATCACTCGAGAAATTCGTTATTGTTATTTATTTCACCGATGTTAAGTAATTTAAAGTAGAATTATACTTTAATTATTATATCACCTTTAGTAAGTTTTAAAAATAATCGCGTTATATGTTTTCTTTTATCCGGTAAACTGTATTTATTTTAAGACACTGTATTTTTGTTAAATATTAGAAAGTCAATAACTATATGTTGTAAAAGAAACACGAATATTATTAAATTCCTATTTACTGATTTTAAACACTTTCAATATAAAACAAAACACCCGAACTTTCATGAAGTATTATTTTTAAGCACCTTTTCGGATTTTTTATTCCTCAATTTAAAAGGAGATTATATACCGAATTTACTCCTTTGCAAACACTTGTAGAAATTTCAACTTTTAATAAAGAGTGTTAAAAATTGAGATACTACCAGCACCTATGGGTTGCTTGAGCAAGCTCCCAGACGTTGATATTTCGAATGGTGCGAGGCTTGGCTGGACGCTGAGTGTTCGCAGCCTGTTTTAACTACCAAGTACATACTATGGAGGAAGCCATTTTTTTTTGTAGATGCTTTCGAATTGACATTAGTATAATCGTAGATTCTTTAAATGTGTGCAGGTTTTTATGTTATAAAAGTGCTAGCATCCCATTATTATTGCTTCTTCCCAACGCAAGTTTTAACAGTAAACAACTGCCAGTGTTTGGCCCGGTGTATTGACACCGTATTATAATACATTTATAACATGTCCAAGTGAAATAAATAGTGAAGTTTTTTGCAAGGATAATTATTTTATTTAAAAGGACCCCTATCATTTTTGAACATGGGCCTTACGATCCGGATTGCAATCAGAGGACTGCAATAATATAAAAAAACAAGAACCAGCTGCCAATTAATACAGATGACCAATATTACAATTACCGGAATCACAAAGATGAACAAAGGAAGACTGGATTCACATCGGAAATGAGATAAGTTTTTAGTGCCTTCCCACCCATACCCATTCTTTAACATCCATACAGAACTCATTCGTAGTTTTTTAACAAGATTAATCCCATAAATATTGTATTGTAAAAAATAAAATCACTACCCACGTAAAGATTTTATGCAACTCATGATTTTCAATTGATTGAACATTAGGTTCTCAATTAATAATTGCCAGGAATATTGTCGTTGTTGTCTTTCAGGCGGGTAGCTTCTCAAATAAATAAATACGCATTGTCGGAACACATTTTATCAGGGATTAAGCTACGAAAAGGTATTTGTACACAAAATGGATAAGATCAAATCTTTAATAGCCAAGAGAGGCGTGATTAAAGGCATTGAAAATAATTAGTAATCTAGAAGTTTCGGAATTAAACTACCTATCGGCTTGGGAATTGTTGCACGACAGATTTGCGAATCTCAGGGCTACCGTACATAAACATATCCAAACTCTATTTCAATTAAAGGATATGAAACATGAAGAGCCTGTAGCATTAAGGTATTTAATTGATGAAACTAATGTCAATTTGAAAGCGTTACAAAACATCGGAGTTAAAGTAGATCATTGGGATCCTTTGATTATTTACATAATTTCAAATAAATTGGATATAGCTACCCGGAGAAATTGGGAACAATATACATTGCAAGGTGAATTACCTACATTAAAGGAATTCATAAAATGTTTATCTGCTAGGGCACAAGTATTGGAGCTTATGAATGCTTCAGAGAAAAAATCTTCTAACCTACATAAAATTCAAATAGGCAACAATAATAACAAAAAAGATTCATCGGTATTCTTGGCAATAAAGGCAAACAACTGCATTTATTGTAATGATAAAGGTCATCAAATTTATTTTTGCAAAAAATTTCTAAAATTAAAATTACAGGATAGGATTGATGCTACGAAATCAATCCGGGCGTGTTTTAAATGTTTGAGGTTGGGTCATCAAGTACAGAGTTGCAAGACAAACCTAACCTGCAAAATTTGTGGCAAGTATAGCCACAATACTCTATTACACAAGGAGGTACCTCCGCCGGAGACCTCAAATATGGATGCTAATAACGAGGTTATAGTGTCGAATTTTTCTGCATCGGAAAAGGCAGAAAAAATAATATTATTGTCAACCGCCTACATAGGAATTGTGGGGGCCAACAATAAAATGTTTAAAGCTCGCGCCCTGATTGACTCTGGTGCGCAGAGTAATTTTATGAGAGCTGATTTTGCTAATAAATTAAATTTACCATGTGAATGGATAAACAAACCCGTGTCTGGGATCCATAATAATATCACACACATAAAAAAGAGAATTTCAGTGGAGATGACTTCGCTTAATACGGATTATAAACGCGAAATATCATGTCTGATTTTACAGGAAATTACAACCAATTTACCACAAGTGACAATGGCGAAAAAAGAGTTCAAAATACCACCAGGACTGGAGCTGGCAGACCCGAACTTCAATATAGCTGCACCCATCGACATCCTGTTGGGCGCGGAGAGCTTCTGGGAGATGCTAAACAACGATAGATTGAAACTCGAGTCAGGACCAACGCTTCAACGTACGCAACTGGGATGGATTGTGTCCGGTCCTATCAACGTGTACCCCAAACAAAGGCCTGTATCAGATTTTTGCAGTTTATCTATAAATAAGTTGAGTCATCAAATAGAAAAATTTTGGAAATTGGAAGAGATTAATTCCACTAAAATTCAAACTCAAGAAGAAAAGGCTTGCGAAGCCAGTTTTGTAAGTACTCATACTAGAGAAGATGACGGTAGATATGTAGTAAGTTTACCGCGTCGGGCATGCATTGATCAGTTGGGAAACTCATTGCTCACTGCCGAAAAAAGATTTAAAAACATGGAAAAAAAATTTGTGTCACATCCCGAGTTAAAGACACAATATGTAAAATTCATGCGTGAATATGAAGAATTGGGACACATGGAGATGTGTGACCAGTCAAAAGGGGATCGTGACTCCTATTTTTTACCGCATCACGCTGTAGTGAAAGAATCCAGCACTACTACTAAAGTGAGAGTCGTTTTTGACGGCTCCGCCAAAACCTCAAATGGAATCTCCCTCAATGAAGCCTTGATGACAGGACCTGTTATACAAAAGGATCTATATAACCAACTATTGCATTTCAGGAAACATCAAATAGTCATGACTGCCGACATCGAGAAGATGTACCGCCAGATTAACATGTGTGAAGATGACCTGGACCTACAGAAGATAGTATGGCGCGAGTCGCCACAGGATGTGCTCAAGCATTATCGTCTGAAGACTGTGACTTATGGACTGGCACCTTCCTCCTTCTTAGCCACAAGATGCTTAAAGCAAATTGGTATGGATAATAATTTAATTTTTCCTAGAGCTAGTCAGGTCATAGAAAATGACTTCTATATGGATGACTTGTTAACGGGAGCAGATGAGCTGGAATCCTGTAAAAAGTTAAAAGAAGAATTAATCAGCATCTTGTCATCTGCGGGGATGACGTTGAGGAAGTGGAGGTCCAATGCGTTGGAATTGTCAGCCGAGTCGGGCCAAGCTAAGTGTGCCGATTCAGGCGATTCCGACAAAATTATTACTGACAATCCAAAGACTGAGAAAATATTAGGATTAACATGGAACAATGAATCTGATTACTTTTCTTATGTAATAATGAAGCCATCAGGTCCAACCGAGAGCAAACGAGAGATATTGTCTTGCATCGCATCAACCTTCGATCCATTGGGACTCCTAGGGCCGATAATAGTCATAGCCAAATTGATAATGCAAAGGCTGTGGCAGTCCAAAGCAGCATGGGATGATCAGTTACCTAATGAAATATTAGCACCCTGGAGGACCTACCTGCAAGATTTAATTCAGCTAAATGTGTTGAAAATACCAAGAAAAATTATTTGCAAGCAAGCAAAAGAGCTACAGCTACACGGTTTTTGCGATTCGTCTGAGAAGGCTTTCGGAGCCTGTATCTATATGGTGTCAATGGACCACAGCGGTAAGTGGCATTCACACTTAATAACATCCAAATCAAGGGTAGCACCATTGAAGTCTATTTCACTGCCTAAGTTGGAGCTATGTAGTGCTGTACTACTGGCAAAATTAATGAAAACTATAAAACAAGCATTAAATATAATGAAGATCAACACATATTATTGGTGTGACTCTACGATAGCGCTGTGTTGGCTGAAAGGTCAACCTACTCGTTGGAGCACTTTCGTGGCCAATCGAGTAGCCGAAATACAAGAACTGAGTGATCCAGATCAATGGAGACACGTATCATCATCCGACAATGCAGCGGATATACTTTCAAGAGGAGCTACGGCGGATAAACTGATAAATTCTACAATATGGTGGAATGGACCAAATTGGTTGACCGACGGAGTCAACGATTGGCCTATATCGAACATTTCCTGTTCAAACCCTCCGGAGCTCAAGAGTAAAAATATTCTTTTATCTACTGATATTCAAGAATGGGAAATATTTGGAAAATTTTCCTCATTTATCAAATTGAAAAGGGTTACAGCATATCTACTGCGGTTTGTGAATAACTGCAGAAAAATTAAAAGTAAAATTTCAGGTAATTTAAGTGTAGCTGAACTAGAAGCAAGTTTGAATTGTCTACTGAAATCAGCTCAGGCACATGCCTTTCAAAAAGAGTTGAAGACATTAAAAAACCAGGGAAATGTCAACAAAAATAGTAACTTAAAATCTCTTCATCCCTTTTTATGTGATGGTCTTATATATGTGGGCGGTAGATTAAGTTTAGCTACACACCTATCGTACCAACAAAGACATCCAATTATATTGCCAGCTAAACATAAGCTAACCGAATTGATTATACGTCACTATCATTATGTAAACTTACACGCAGGACCTCAAGCGCTATTAGCTGAAATAAGATTAAGGTTTTGGCCTATTTTTGGGAAAAATACTGTTAAAAAGATATTACATAAGTGTATTGTGTGTTTTAGGTGTAATCCTCGTATTGGTAACCAGATCATGGGAAGTTTACCGAGCGAAAGAATCACACCGAGCCGACCTTTTGCTATCACGGGAGTCGATTTTGCTGGACCGATTCCAACCAAAAGTGGGCCACTGAGGAGAGCTCCACTCGTGAAATCGTATTTATGTATTTTTGTTTGTTTTTCCACAAAGGCGGTTCATTTGGAATTAGTTTCGGATTTATCTAGCAATGCTTTTTTGAACAGTTTAAAGAGATTTATATCCCGTAGGGGAGAACCTGATAAGATCTTTTCCGATAACGCTAGCAACTTTCGGGGGGCCAGTAATAGGCTCAAGGAGCTGTATACCAGTTTGAGAGAGAACAACGACAAGATTCAAAATTATTTAGCTAACAGAGGTATTGAGTGGAGGTTCATAACCCCTCGAGCCCCTAGTCAGGGAGGGCTGTGGGAAGCTGCGGTCAAGTCAGCAAAGTTTCATTTGTATAGAGTCACTAGTAATTCTGCTTTAACCTTTGAACTTTTGTATACCTTAATTTGTCAGATTGAGGCCTGTCTAAATTCCCGTCCATTGACTTCCTTGTCTGATGACATCCACGATTACCAACCCCTCACCCCAAACCATTTCCTCATAGGCACTAAATCCTCTATCATTCCGGAGAGAGATGTCCGAGCCATACCAGACAACAGGCTGACCCAATATCAGAGAATCCATGCGCTAATGTTATCCTTTTGGTATAGATGGAAGCGAGAGTACTTGATGGAGCTACAAAAAAGGACGAAATGGCAAACCAGTAATCAACGGGCACTGCAAAAGGATGATCTGGTTATTCTGAAGGAAGATAATTTACCTCCACCATTATGGAAAATGGCGCGAGTTATATCTACACATCCCGGCGCGGATGGTGTAGTGCGAGTGGTTACCCTGAAAACCCCTCAAGGAATCTTTGTCAGGCCTATCACAAAGATATGTCTAATGCCTCTGGATCCGGAAGCTGAACCTGTGACGGACGCCCCGGACCCTTCAGTCAGTCCGGACACCCCGGACGACCATGATGAAACTTTTTAGGGTGAAAATATTTAAAAAAAGACCCTTTAAAGATACCAATCCCAGGAACAACATGACAACCAATAAATTGATGATTGATTGCACCCCGCGCTGTGGTGCTTATATCGTGGACTGCACCCGGAGAAGATCCTAACCAATGGACTTGAAAAAAAAAAGACAATTGTGTTGTGTTGGGTTGGGTTTTATTATAATATTATTTTGTGTTAGGTTGGGTTTTATTATAATATTATTTTGTGTTAGGTTGTGTTCTATTATAACCATATTTTGTGTTAAGTTATTATTTAAATATGTAAAAAAAAATTTTTTTTTTGGTTAATTGAAGTTTATATAATTAGTTTAGGTTAATCACCTTAAAATTCAACTTGTGAATGTACATTTTTAAATAATAGTATAACAAGCAGTGCATGATGACTTAGTTTTGGCTGCTAATTTATAATAGGTAAAATTATTTGTTAGTATTTGTACGGTATTTAGAGTTAGGATTTGTGTTTTTTGCCTTTGCCTTGATTGTCTTCCCCTGTTTTTGTTATGTTTTCTTGAAGGGTTCCTAAATCGGTATGGGCGATTTAGTAACCCCGAGGCGGAAGCTATGTTAAAAATTGAGATACTACCAGCACCTATGGGTTGCTTGAGCAAGCTCCCAGACGTTGATATTTCGAATGGTGCGAGGCTTGGCTGGACGCTGAGTGTTCGCAGCCTGTTTTAACTACCAAGTACATACTATGGAGGAAGCCATTTTTTTTTGTAGATGCTTTCGAATTGACATTAGTATAATCGTAGATTCTTTAAATGTGTGCAGGTTTTTATGTTATAAAAGTGCTAGCATCCCATTATTATTGCTTCTTCCCAACGCAAGTTTTAACAGTAAACAACTGCCAGTGTTTGGCCCGGTGTATTGACACCGTATTATAATACATTTATAACATGTCCAAGTGAAATAAATAGTGAAGTTTTTTGCAAGGATAATTATTTTATTTAAAAGGACCCCTATCATTTTTGAACAAAGAGTTTTACGTTTATTCCTGGACCCCGGTCTGTATCCCAACTGCCAACGGACTCTCAATAAAACTCTCAACGAACTCCCCGTTTTTTATCAAACCATGGCGTTTTAAAGACTTCTTAAAGCTCTCTTTTCGTAGGAAAATGACTTCTGATCACCCAGACCTTCATAAAAAAAAAACCAAATTCGGTTCCTCCGTATACGACCTTTTGTCAAATCTCTGATAATCTCCTATCTCATGTTTTAGACCGAAACCAGCCTAACATCTCTCTCACGTAGGAAATCACATAAATTTTCTCATTGACATGTATTTATTTAAAATTTTTATGTACTTTGGTAATAAGTCATTGTTAATGTGTTTGTAATAAAATTTTATATGAATTCTTTAGTCTAAACATTACGTTAGAGCAATGTTAATTTTTATGGCCTTTTTTAATCGCTAATGGGCCTTGTGTAAATAAAAGGCATGTTCGGATCTTCATTGTTTTTGAAAACAAAATACATGTGTGGTCGACAACCATTTCCTGCGTCCACTTTGTCAGTAACCAAGCTCAATTATGTGATCCTTTCAACGGCACAAATGACATAAAACGACCATTTCTGTTGAATAAAATCATCCGTAATTTGTCCGGTATTGTTACTTGACCCCAGACACTTAACAATACTAATTGTATTCCTTTGAGATTGCAACTAGCACACTCTATGCCCCCAACGAAACCACCATCTTTTTATTAAATTTTCTTCTAAAAATCGTCTTCCTAATATCTCCGCTTCATTTAGAATTGATAACAATAATTTTCCACTGTTTTATGTATATTTTTCATTTTTCCTTTCGTCAGACTACGTTAAGCATCTTTTCCTGCGATTTGCTTTAATTGTAGAGTGACCAAAATGTACTGCGGTCTTAGATATAATTTTCTCAATCTCCTGTTTTTTGTGAATGGTGTTGTCAGAACAGAGTAATCCTTATATCGGTACCTATTCAAGTAGTTCCAATTAGTTTTCTCTTGAGATATTTGGTTCTAATTACTTCGTTTCACCGTTCCATCACCATATAAATAGGGTTTTTCCCCTTTCCCAGGCTATTATCTTCAGTTTTGAAATTTTCCGAGATTCCACCCGGTTTTTGCGATCATTCCAGGTCGGTTTTAATTAAATCGTCCCCTGGGACCATTCATGTTACGTTTTCCGTGCTCTTATCGGTGATATTTATTTTCAACATTCCCGTCTAAGATTTTTTTGTTTACATTTGAAACTTTTGGCGCCCAAAACCTCCAGTTTTCGATCTCGCCTTATGTAAACACGATCCGGGGTTAATAATCCTTCAACTCTTTGTCTAAAGGTTTGTTTATTATACAGTTCGTTCACCCTACGTTCCTGTGAGAATTTATTCAAGACCACTCAATCTGATCAAAGTCCACTAGCCCTATACACGCCTCTATTTTCTCTGATTGGTTCAGATTATTATTAATCGCTGTACACAAAGGGATATTGGTAAGATTTAAACTTTCTTTGTTCTCGAGACAATTATGATACGGGGCTTCCCTCGCTTCAGTCTTTATACAGATCTCTGTAATAGTTCCGAACTGCTCGGACAGATGTCGCCGAATGTACCGAATTCTCTACATAGTATTGAGGAGAAAAAAAATTTTTCCTTGTGGGCTTCTCGTAGGTTGAAGGTTAGCATTCATCACAACCTACAATCTAAAAACACTGCGAGTTATAAAACTAAATAATTAATTTGTTCGTTGTAAGTTATAAAAAATATAGTAAGCTAAGATTGTTTTAGATTTTTTCTCGTGGCTAATTACCAAATGACATTCTATGGACTTACGTAATAGGTACATAACCATGTAATAATTTAATTTAACATACCTTATAATCTGTATTATAATGTACTGTGTATGGCTTAATAACCAAATAAAATAAAATTACTGTGATTCTATTACCGTCTGTATAAAATTAAGTGCTCACAATATGGTTAGCTATATGAGTTTTCGTGACGTTTTTATTGGTGTATTTAAAATACAAAAATAGTTAAAACAATTGATTTTTACAAACGATTTTTACATTAAATCACCATACGGACTGTTTCACGATAACCAATAGAAATTGTTGAATCGTATAAAATGAAAATATTATAAATTAACGCGATAGATAAACAAGTAGAAAATAAGTTTTAAAGTAAAACATAAATTAAACAAAACAAAATAAACAAAGAAATTATAATAGAAAAAGACAAGCGTAAGGCTTATATTCGTACACGCATGATTTTGTCTGATACACTAATATTTTTATACGTACACTTCTAATTGAGTATGAGAAATAGGTTAGCACATGATTCATTTCTTTAAAAAGTTCTCTAGTGGTTTTTTATCAATTGTATTTTGATATTGACTTTATATATATTTTGATTCCATTGAAGACTTTACAAGCAATAATGTTAAAGTATATGGTGACTCGGTCATTGAAGTTTAGGTTATTGGAATAATGTAGTTGGATTGGTTGAAATATCTTGTATTATTGGTTCGAAAACATGTTTTTATATATTTTTTATTTGAGAGAAGTGGATATGAGGTGGATATGACACAGGTGTAAGTATTTTAGTTATATTACTTTGAATTCCATAAATAATTCCTTCTTGGGGTGAGTATAATGTACTCCGTATATATTAGTCCGTGTTTATTAATTAAGATTTTATTAATAGAAAATGTATAGTGGAGAGTGAGCAAAGACCAGCAACCAAAGTCAATCTTTATTTATCAGCTCCTCATTACCAACAGCTGGAAACTGAACAAATAAAACCTCTTCCAATGTAAAAACTACATCACCGTTAAGTGAATTTCTCCGGGACTTCTGGAGTACTAGTTAACGTAAGAGCAAATAAACCCATAAATAATGTATTATATTTATCAGATAAAGGAAGAATGTATCCGAATCTAGTATAATTACCGAGCAAACAAGGAAAAAATACTTTTCTTCCTCACCCCGAATGATTATTATTTTTTACTTTCAACTTTATTTTCAAAATAATGAAAGATCATTTCGTATGTAAAAAAAAAATAGGTTCATAAAATATAGTGAAAATTAAGTAAATAACTAACCATCACGCCGTTTCCTCGCAGTGGTAGGCAGACGGGATAAACCGCCACACAGGTATGTCGCTATACATGCTCCTTAATCATTCACATCCATTTACGTCTTATACCTCGTTGTTTTGGCTCTTAACATAAGCCGACTCAAGAATTTAATCACTTGATCATGCCATATCTTTCCAACGGTTCCATGCCAACTCAGAATGAAACCAACTCAGAAGCACTTCAGAAAGGTCATTAAAAGCTATAAAAAAATAATTTAAAAATCGCCGGTAACCCTAACCTAACTTAACCTATTTAACCATTTTTTTATATTTTTATATCGTCACTCTTAATGAACTTTCTGAGACGCCTCTGAGTTGGTTTCATTCTGAGTTGTCTGGTCACCCTTCCCAACTTCTTCTACTATTGACTTACGTATCATAATAATCTCTTTCTACTCCATTCTTCGTTCATACGCCATACATACTTAATGAACTTTCTGAGACGCCTCTGAGTTGGTTTCATTCTGAGTTGTCTGGTCACCCTTCCCAACTTCTTCTACTATTGACTTACGTATCATAATAATCTCTTTCTACTCCATTCTTCGTTCATACGCCATACATACTTATATAATCGGGTTACAGGCACAACAGAATTTAGTATTTTAATTGATGAAAGAATTTCTGAAAAAAAGTCGAACCGACAACTTCAACCCCAAAGTTAAAAAAATATTATTAGTCGCTACTGATAGTTGCCTTCCCTTATGGTAACATTTTATGCATTATTTTGTTTCTGGGAAAATGTCATTATTACGAGAAAATCGTTCAGCAATTCGAGAGGCATTATCAATGATAACATTATATCCGCCGTTTCTCGGAATAAAGCACCTAAAGCTAAAGGGGTACTTCTCCTAGTACATTATTAAGAAGGGGGCTTTCGTCTGTTGGGACGTCCATTAATACCCGGCATTCTGGAAAGAAAGGCCGGCGGATGTAATCAAGGATATTAGTTAAGATTAAGTATTAAGTCTTCGCGTAGGTATCTTAATCTAACTTTAGATATCTGCCTACAAGTATTATATCCACCATTAAAGATTAAAATCTTCTGACTCTCAGAAACGATTAAGCGCCAAATTATGCGTAATATGATTTATTATTCAATGCGCAAATACCTACTATGAATTATTTTAAAAACAAAATACTATTTATGAAACTATGTACATCTCGCTTTAACCCAATCTGTTATCTAAATACCTGTCCCTGTCTGACAGTGTGTGGCATTTGCATCACTATTGCAAGTTATGATACAATCAGTCTATTTTTGAAGCCCGTGCAATGAACAACAAATTATTTATTTTTATTTTCAACTTAATGAGTAAAACTTTAAATTGTAATATTTAATTAAATGAACATAATATTAGCGAAACATTCAAAAATCTGAAAAGGGCAAAATTTATCGTTTGACATTTTTCAATATTTAGGAATAGTTCTTTACAGGTGCACCACTCTTGAAGATTTGATTGTAATACGTAATAGTCAATTTTAATAAGAGAATCCATAGTCCAAATAAAAGTACACAATCATCAAAAACTCTTATGTTATGTGGTTGATATATGGACAAGGAAAACAATACTGGCTCCAAATGCGACCCTTGTGGAACGCCGATGGAGATTTCAAGCCGGTGTGAAAAGTGCGCATTGAGTTGACTGATATTTTTCTTTTATGCATATAACTTTCGTACCGTCTCAAAATATACCCCATTTTTCCAAGGGTAATTTATTTATGAGAACTCTATGTGAGACTTTGTCGAAAGCGTTATTAAAGTCTGTGTACACAACGCGACGTCTGTTTGGGAACACTTTACACGGAATTACATAAATATTCCTGATAAATCAAAAGTTTGCAAGAGTAGACCTTTTTGCTAGGAAACCCTGTTGTCGATTTGAAATTACTTTATTGATCTCAGGCGAGAGTTTAGAGAGTAAAGCAAATTGACGACTGGATACATATTTATAGGTCTGTATTTAGAGATATCAGATTTATTACCTTGCTTAAAGATTGGAGACAAAAGGCTTGTTTTCCATTTATTCGTAAAGTTGCTAATTTTTATAGACAAGTCCCATCAGGTCTCTGGCATATTATGTCAGATGGTCAGAAAATTTCCGCATTGCAAAAAAATTCAAATAAATGAAATATTTCGAAATGTACACAAAAACTAAAAACGAGTTTTACTTTCAAATGTTATTGTTAGAAATAAACATATAATTTCTGAAATATTAAAATTATTAATACAGACATAAAAAAAGTTTTAAAAATGGCTCATCATACATTTTTTCTAATTAAAATTACTGAAAACGAAAAAAAACACACATATTTTACTAGGCAAATGTACTATTAACGCTATATTCACCTCATGTTTTTGTCATTAGATAAAAAAAGAATTAATAAAAAATTCTCGAAATTTTTTGCATTTTTCTCAAATTGCTATCGGAAACTTTGGTTTCATAGAGATACACATTAAAAAAAATTATGGTCAAATTCTAGATTTGAATATAAAGCATGGAATATATCATTGAAGAAAAAGATAACAATAATAATCCAAATGAAAATATGAAAGAGAACAAGGCACAGGAAAATAGCGAACATGGTTAACGCGTACGTCCCGGTCAGACGAGAGGTCTGGGTTCGAGTCCCAGTAGCGAATATTGTCTTTTCTGTTTCTTATTCTCTTTCATATTTTCGTTTAGATTATTATTATTATCTTCTTCCTCAACGATATATTACATTGATGGAAATAACCTTCAAAAGTTATAAAAATAGTGTTTTTATTATAAAAAATTGAATAAAGCATGGAGTTTTCTCTTTCTAAGACTATTCAGATCATATTTCTCACCGTGAAACTAAGGGCGATAGAATGATTTATACGAGACCTATGTGAGCTGAGACTAATTTGGTATCCTGTGACTATACGGGTTAAAAGTTTAATGCATAAGTCAAGACTGATACACATTTCAATAAGAAGATTGGAGGAATATTATCAATACCAGCCAATTTGTTTAGATCAAGGGATTTTATTTGAGTTTCAACATCACTTTCTAAAAGCATTGATTATTAGATGTTATAGTGTCGCACTACGGAGAGTTGTTTTTCTAGCAGCAGCCAATTCTTCGTAGTTATCAGTGAACTTTTTGTAAAATAACTTGGATATTTCGCGTGATCATTTGTAGACTTTCTAAGCATTTTTTGTTCATAATTTTTTTAGTAAGATCTTTACTAAATCATTTTGGGTAATGATTTACATCCATTTTAGAAACTGTTGTGTGTGTCTATTATTTTACGTTAGTTTGTAAGTTATCAATAAAAATAATTTCTAAAAAATATGCAATGATGGGGGCGAATATGTTTAGTAGTGAAGAAATTCCGACTACAGTCTCACGAATTTGGAAAATTTTGTGATAACAAGCGTTTATAGCGCATTAATAAAACGAATGACATTGATAAGCCACAAATAGAATATATTGGACTATTTATGTCAAAGGCTGTAGTTCCTCAGAAACAACCTGTTAATAATAATAATCATTAATCCTAATATTATATGGACCTTCATTGTTTTCTCTTAAATATTTACAAACCTAGCAAGTACTGCTTTTTTAATAATTTATTTATTTATTTATTTAAACGCCATAAAATGGCTTTTACATTCAAGTGATACATGAAATTACATAGTGGTATACAGGAGGATGTCAGTATTACATTAATAACAAAATAAGAATGTACGTTTAATAAAGTACAATGTAGATAAAAGCTAATAGATTTAGATACAGGACGCTATTATGTGTTATTATACTAAAAAAATAAATATAACATTTTCTAGTCTTCTTTATTCTGTTAAATAAATAATTACGTGAAAATTATGAATTTGTTTTATTTGAATGATTCCTCTTCATTGTGAAATATGAAATCCAATTATCCCAACAATAACATTTATCTCATGTTTCCACCCCTACATTTATACACCAGAGATATAGTTCAAATTGTACACGCCTGATGAAGTGAAATGCTGGTGAAGTGAAACTGATCCGGTCATTAAGTTATAACGGTGTTTTAATCCAAAAAAACATATTACATATTTAAATGTAAAACCAATAAATTTGACATCGATAGACACTGCTGGTCAATTAAAAGGGGTTCACTGGGCGTATATATATTATATACTTAGGCCTGTTGGTTTATATTATTTGTATTCCAGACAGCCAATAGCCACTTCACCCTTCGGAAGTATTACCAAACTCTCATCGGCCACTAACAGTTACAGTTGACCTATTTACACACATTTTACCTTTACTGTTTGTATATTTAACATTGAGTAAGTTTTAGTATGTTCTGAAATATATTGCGTATGGTTCATATTCGCCGAGCAAAGCGACTGTCGAAATTTCGTAAAGTTTATAACCAAAATGCGTTAATATAAGAACTTGTCGCGTGTAATCTGGAGTGTAAATTGCGATCTGATTTGAAACCAAAGTTTTGGCTTTAGAGACTATATAATAAGACTAGAATAGACTAATCAAATAGGTATATTATATTGGAGTTTAGGGAAAGCAAAATAGGCAGGAATAGAGAGCCTATTCGCTCCCAATTCGATCATTTTTCTCCTTTCGAAGCTCGGAGTTTTATTTTTACGGTGAAGCTCACGAACATATTTAGGGAAAATACCAGATAATCTATAACTGCCTCATAAATAAAATTACTCTCGTCAGATGAACTGAATTTTTTACGCCTTTTACAAAGGATTTAGCGATGCCTCATATAAAACATTATTCGTTTCAACTTTACACATAAAGTGAAGGTAGAACCATAGGGAGGAGGATATTGTTGCTCGAAATATGCAAAGTGAGCTCCCCTTGTGCACCCCCTCCTCCCCTTGTGGGGTGCGACCTCCCGGCGGGGGGGGCAGGGAGCGGTACCCCCTTCGGGGAGTACGCCCGCGAGTGATGGGAATTGTCGGGCACGTTTTAGTGCCCAAGGAAGGTAAATTATTTAATTAATTAGCACTTCCCAGTTGATTGCCGCTACCCCATTTCACGCCCTCATTTCCATATGCCCGGCCTGCTTACCGCCTTACCGCTTACCGCCACACCGCTTACCGCCACACCGCTTACCGCCACACCGCTTACCGCCACACCGCTTACCGCCACACCGCTTACCGCCACACCGCTTACCGCCACACCGCTTACCGCCTTACCGCTTACCGCCACACCGCTTACCGCCACACCGCTTACCGCCACACCGCTTACCGCCACACCGCCCAGTCAGACACCGTACAGTCAGTGTACTGCCAACTTCACACTTCACTCCGTGGTGACAGTGACACCTTTCGTCTTGCCGCCGGAAACTTCAACAAAAGTGTTGCCAACTACAAACAGATTTGTAACAGGAAATTATGCTTACGCCGCGGGGCGCTGATAAAGGACTACCTGAATAAACTGAAAACTGCACTTAATATTGGACATTATTTATTTATTTAATACAAACGGCATAAGTATGCCATAAACATTAATTACATGTCACAAATTCATATTCAAAATATTAGTAATGGTAAAACAGTGTATGTATAACAGTTAATTGTGACGATACATTGTGAAGTGACACCAGAGATACATTTACATGCCAAAATCTATAATACAAATAAAATTAATAGTCATTAAAAAAATATGATAGCATAGCCGTCTTGTACCTATGTTCCGTGCAGTTAAATAGATCTATCACATCAGCATATCTATTAGTAACTTCATGCAACCTAGGTAAAAGTGAGTGTTTCGTATACTCAGTACGATTATTGTTACATTTAAAAAGGATTTTAGAACGAGTAGTTCTCGTGGGAATATGAAATTCAATGAGCTTTAGATCAGGACTGTCTATTCTACCATTTACAATTTTGAACATTAATATTAAGTCGGATATAATTCTTCGATCTGACAGTCTTAGTAAATTTAATTCTTTCATCAAGTAATTATAATTTATGTTTTCAATGGGAATACCGAGGTTAAAATTAATGTGTCTTAAGAATTTGTGTTGAATTTTTTCGATTGAATCTGAATGTATTTTAAAATGGGGGGACCAGATCGAGGAGTTATATTCGACTTGACTACGTACTAAGGATGTATACAAAATTTTTAAAGTTGAAATATTCTTGAAACCTCTGGAATTTCTAAGAACGAAGCCAAGCATTTTGATACCTTTATTATAGATTGAGTTTATATGGGATATGAAGTTTAATTTAGAGTCGAAAATTATGCCCAAGTCACTAATTTCTGCGACAGAGGTAAGGGTAGAGTTGTTAAGTTCATAAGGATGAATAATTGGTTGACTTATTCTGTAAAAACTTATTGAATAACACTTATTTATGTTCAGATAAAGTTTGTTAATAGAGCACCAACTAATTAATTTGTTTAAATTATTTTGTAGACAGGCACAATCTTCAGCGGTTTTGATGATTTTAAATATTTTTAAATCATCTGCAAAAAGCAATACATCCACATCTTTATCAAATATGTCAACAATATCATTTATGAACAGTAAAAACAAAATTGGGCCTAAATGGGACCCTTGAGGTACACCACTGGTAGCTTTAAATTGATTGGAATAAAACAAATTAATTTTTACAAGTAGAACTCTATCAGATAGATAGCTTGCAAACCAGTCTAAAAGTTTTCCGTCAATACCGAGCTTACGTAGTTTAACCAGTAGAATTTTATGGCACACTTTGTCAAAGGCTTTGATAAAATCTGTGTATATGGAATCGACTTGAGTTTTGTTAGCTAATGCATTTGATATAAAGTTTTCATATAATGAGAGATTTGTCAGAGTTGACCTGCCATAAATATTATGCCTGCTATACTATACCTGCCATTATAAAATCATTTTAGATATCTGAAATAATCATTACAATGCGCAAACTGAAAGAGAATCCGGCTTCTTCCACTGGACCGTTTTTTCCACATTTTGACTACTATGCAAACACATGTGACCAATTTGAAGAGATATTTAAACATTTATTGGAAATGTTTCAAAAGCTCCAGCGCATTATATTTTAATTTATCAAAATAAAAAAATTTTCAATTTTCAATAAGTCTCGCTGCTCAATTAGAAATTATTGAAATATTTTTCATTACAAATCATTGAAAATTTTGAAAAATCCATGTTCTATTTTAATGCGCAGAATTCGTGCATTCACAAATTTAACGATTTTTTTAATAATATTTTTCCTAAAAAGTCCTAAAAATGTGGCATGAGCGGTCAAATATAGGTTCATTCAATGGATCTGTAATACTATAAATAGTTTAATGTTTCTGTATTTAAAATTCGGAGATAAGATTTTTTAATGACAGGCGGAAAATCTCCAAATCGGAGGTTCAAAAATCCCTGGCGTTGGATGCGTATTTCAATTATGAAGGTCAGCGCTCGAGTTGTTATGAGAAAGTCAGGAACTCAGGTAGCCACCTGAGTACATAGTATCTACTATCTGAGATAATTCCTCGGTGAATCAGCATTTCGGTCTCCGTTTGATGTTTTAAATAAAATAAAAGCACAGAACAAAAGAAAGGTTTTAATATTTAGTAAACACAATACTGGAAAGCGAGTGCGGACTTTAGATGCGTAGATAAGTCGAGAGCGCCTTCGTCTTACGGCGGAGTAAATCCCTTTGAGGGAAACGTCTCACATTAAGTGCTCTTCTTTTCTTTCCTCTGTTTATTTCTTATTTTCCTTTATGGTCGTCCTCCCCGAGAGCTTTATTTATTTTCTTCTGTAATAATGAGCCGCGGAATAATTCGTCGAGAGCTTTTATCCCGGCCAATTTAATTTGGGTTCGATAATGTTTTTTTCTTATTTAAAAGCAATTTGCTGAAAGTTGTCTCGTTCATCCCTCATTTCCGACAGTTTGGTAAGAAGTGTACTGGGAGCTGGGAGAGGGACCGCCGCTGAGCCCCTATTAGTAAGTACCGCTATTGCTGCGACAAGCGGCGACAGCTCTCTGCGGCGCGGGACTAAGTGAATAGTTGTGTAATTGTAATTCAATTAGCTCCTTACTTCAACACTCATATTCTACAAGAACCGCAGCTTGAAGAGCACAACTTTAGATCTTTCTCCCGCAGGTTTACAAACATTTAACAGTTTAGTGAAATGTTTGATGTGGAAATGTGCTGGCTAAATCAATTGCGCTCGGAGCTGCTCGCGGCGAGTATTGTTTCCTCGACGCTTTTCTTTAGCGCGTCCCTTTACCGGCTCCCTTTAGTGTTGTCCAGCGGACCCTACTCGAGTAGAGTACAGCTCAGGGATCACCAACCTAATCGCCTCGCCAATACGGAAACACTTTCTATCATAGCTTTCAATAAAGCCTGTGCAGAGAGTGGAGGGTTTGTAGGAAATTGTAAGTGATCGTCTGCAAAGTGTGCTTCAACTTCAATAATAATTACAGATGATCTGTATTATTGAGCCAATATTTTAACTCTTTTGAGTATTGAAGAAGTTTAGTTATTCCTTTGTTTTTTTCGGTAAAAGATTAAAAGTACGAGGTCCCTGCTGTATTTTTGAATTTGTTTGGTATTCGTTTAAAATATTTATTTTATCTAATGTTGATTCTAATCTTGCTAAATAAGATTATATAGTTAACTTAAACCGATTTCTTAACGTTTATTGTTATTTCTATCGGTCAATTCACATTCCAGCCTTCAAAGTCACTGTCTAATTATTATTAAGATGTCTTACAATACGCAATAGAAATAGAAAAATATTCAATATTTTAATCGTAACTACCGTCTTCATAGTTGTGTTGCTATATGCCTATTTTGACGGCCGGCGTAGTACAGCGGTAAGGCTCATGACTCGCACACCGGAGGTCGCGGGATCGAATCCCGGCATGGCAAATAAATTTTATTTGATTAATTTGTGTTATTTCACAATTAATTCATTTAAAATAATATATAGTATATTTGCGGAACGTTCCAGAGTGGAAGATACTCTCAGTATCGCTCTCGTGTAAGACCACCATTCAGAATTGAAGCGTTACTTGAAATGGCATTAGCCGTGTTTGTTGACCAGATCTGAATATCCAGGTACTTCCCCACCTTCCTCTTCTCGATCTCCTTCCCCTCCCCACTACCTTCAGCCTCACAACATACCCCAAATGGGGATGCCATAGTCCACTGGCTTCAGACGGGAGCAATTGGGACTCTTGTGTGGTATTCATATTAAAAAAGTGCGGAATTTACAAATCATGTGATATACTTATTAATTTGGTGGAACATTAATCGTGAGGCAAAATATGCCATTAAAATTGTATAGAACCCATCCAGAAGAAAAGTAGGAATTATGCTAACATTGTTTTATTGAGTACTTGGCACCATATATATTCATATATATTATGCTAACATTGTTTTATTGAGTACTTGGCACCATATATATTCATATATATTATGCTAACATTGTTTTATTGAGTACTTGGCACCATATATATTCATATATATTCAATAAGTTTGTAGCCCAACTACGTCGCATCTAATAATTTCAACTGGGTTTTCAAAACATTTTTAAACTGGTTGAATGTCAAGGAAAGAAGAGAGATAAGTAATATTCTTAATATCTAATATTATATATTTTCTATTTTCTACTCTGTTTTTAAATTCTGATTTTCCTCTTATTTTTTATTATTATTTTTACTATAATATATATGTTTCTTTTTTTTTCTTTGTTTTACCACTTATTTGTTTTTATGTAATTAGAAATTGTTAGTTACCAGCCTCAGAACAGACTTTGTCTAGTGAGGAGGGTAAGGAAAAGAAAATCATATTGTACATAACAAATAATAAATAAACGCCCGGGTTGCCGGCACTGAATTGAATTGAAGTATGTTATTATATCCTGTTGGTATTAAATACATATATTGTAGTAACTATATTCCCTCCGAAGGCATTTTCAACTGCATGCAATCTAGATAAAAGTGAGTATCTAAATGATTGTCTCGATATGGTTGTTGCAATAAAGAATATTAGATCGAGTACATCTCATTGATATAAAATCAGGACTATCTACAAAACCATTAACCAAAAGTGAAGTCGAAAAAAATCTTCTGAGAGTTTTAATAATTTTTATTATCTTCTCATCAAGTTGTTATAATTTATTTTTTCCATGGGTACACCAAATTTATAGTTAATACATCTTAGAAATTTGTGCTGATTTTTTTCAATGGAATCGGAGTGGGTTTTAAAGTGAGGTGACCAAATAGAAGAGTTATATTCTACTCGGCTTCAAACTAGAGAAGAATGTAAGATTTATAATGTTCAATTATTTAGTTAGTCTCTGCCATTACGAAGAATGAAGCCATCTATAATATTGATGCACATATAAATCTTATTGCACAACCTGCCACAGCTTAATAATACCCTTTTAAAAAATCAACAAACTGCATTGAACTATGATAACAAAGTGATTCGACAAAGGTGCACTTAGAGCGAGCACCAAATGGTTTTGCTATGCTTCTTAGATTTTCTGAAAAGTTTCACCACAAGACCCCTGACCGGGGGAAGGGGTGGTGTATGTTGGTAACAGATCAGGAGACAGGAGGGGGATACAGCGGGGAGGTGTCACCGCAAGGAGGGAGGGGAGATGGTATCGGTGCCAACTACTCCCCGGGGACAGGTCGGCCGGGCTATAAAACACTCGCACTAGATGCTCACACCTCACATCACACCACACACCCCTCACACACCTCACACACCTCTCACATCTTACACAGATCCAGGGACGGCTCTTATAGTGCATCGCATCAGCCAATTAATACTTAAGACGATCCCCTAGTCATGGACCCATTCGAAATTGGGCGGAGCTAGCGACTTTAGAGTTGACCAATCAATAGCCAACAACGGTGTTTTTTATAGAACAAAGCGACGCGAACAGCAAAGCATATAATCAAATCGAACAGCAAAGCATACGGGCGGCTACTCACTGGGACAATGATTTAAAAGTAGGAGAGTTTGCACTTGAAAGTGTTTTTTTTATAGACCTAATACTTTTTTTTCTTAAATTGACCAATTGCATCGACCTGTCTGGGACCTAAGAATCGAATGAACTTATGTTAAAATATGAGCGAAATCATATTTCTTTTAAATCAGTGCGGGGATTTTCTATGCAGCTGTTAGAAATCGAGGACTGTATGGATGTTACGTCTATATAAATGGTGCGTTTTAAATTATGCTATCAAGAACTCATCAATATGTACATATTAAAGAGAGACAAACACGACCAGGCCGTGAAACAGAAGATTTAATGAGTTTTAGCCAACGCACCCTTTAGGTACCTTTACGGCAAATAAGAACCGATCCGTTTCTATTTTTTGAGGTGAAAACTTCTTTAGCACCGACACTAAAAAGAGAGAAATACAGTATGTATACATCTATAGTATTTATCCTGCGAGAGAATAAGATAGTACAATTGGCCTCCTCTTTGTGCAGAGCTTCGTAGCCTATGGTCTCCTCCTCCTTGTGAGGTGCTTTATAGCCTCCCCACTCTGGTCTACTTTAGTTTTCTGAAGGTTTCACTTCTACCATGTGTGAATTGTACACTCTGTTTTTTTTATTTATTTTATTTAATATTATTTAATAGATATTTATCAACATTTGAACTTCAATGTATTTAAACATATTTCACGTAAAGCTGCAAGTCCTTCCAAAAGCGATGGAAAAAGTTAAGAATGACTGCATTATCTTGATTCTCCCCCCCCCCCCCCCCCCCCGCACCCCATAGCAGAGGCTCATTGAATAGCTGATAAATTTACAATATAACATATTATTGATCGAGAAAAATTATTTTGATCGCCGCAATCGTCAAAAAATGTGAATTATTTAATGCATTTAACAACAAAATGAAGTCACCGGCCGCCACTGTTCCCGCCTCACGCACACGCCCGTACCTCGATGACAATTTACTGCTTTTATTATTTAACACCGGGGAAAGTCAAACTACTCCTGTGTGGCAGTGCTTTATGCCTTGCGGTGGAAAATAAAAGAAATAAGAAAATGTTACGACTTTATCATTCAACACCCCGAAAGATTTACTTGAAAACGAAAGTACCGGTTCATGGGTAGGTACTGTACTGGGTAAGTACTGTACTATACTGGGGAAGTATTATACTGTACTGGTTAGGTACTGTGCTGGGTAGATATTGGGATCGGTGTTCTGGCTATTTGTTACTGGATAGGTTCTCTTGGTTACACTATTGATTGATTAATGCATTAGTTAGTTGTCCAGCTATACTCCACAGTAACTGTGGGTGTGAGAGTTTAGTTGTGCAAGGACCACTTTTTCAGTTTTAAAGCTTAATAATATTTATAAGTAGGAATTATTAAAATGAATTGTATTATTGAAGTGAAAACTTCTTTAGTACCGTTGTAATTTGAAACTACCGTTGTAATTCGAAGAAACGAAAAAGTCACACTAAAAAGAGACAAACACATACATCTTAAGCCGCCGCTACACGAATTTCTGCCGATTTCTTACATATCTCCGCTAAACACGATAAGTTTTAAAGCTCTTAAAAAATTATTTGTAATTCTTGAAGATAATATCTAGACATGTCTCGCGCCAAAACGCAAATTATATAAAATTCTCTCGATAGAAAAAAATCGCCAATTATGCTCCAAAAATTATTATAAACACTTTTGTTTCAGTTATTTTACAAGTTATATGTATGAAAAAATTCACAGAGTTTCTTTAAATACTTTTAAAGACAACCCCTGCGAGATTTTTACTCTATTTTAAACGAGTCGTGTTTTATTAAACATTTTCACAATTTTTGCATCGATTGTGTCGCTTTAAATACTAGCGCACTCCTCTAACATTCGTATTTTCATATCTCTCCATCTTCTTCATTTTGAGCCCGGTTGCGGCGCCTTAAGGATTTAGCCTACGAGAGAATCAGATAGATAAATCGATCTCTTCTTTGTGCGGTGTTTCGTAGCCGCCCTCTCTTGTCTACTTTAGTTTTCTGAAGATTTCGCTTCTTCGGCGTGTGAACTGTACACATTTTTTTCAGATAAAAATATAAAAATAAAATAATATTTATTACTTATAAAATACACGCTTAATACGAATATTTTTTACAAAAATCCTTTTGATTCACCTTACTTACTATAAAAGACAACTATTTGCATTCATTCGGGCGATGGAAAATATTGCATTCACAATTTCAATTACGTGAAATTAAAATTAGCTTTCGTCTTTTAGATATCGGCCATTTAAAATAATTTCCGTCATTTTGTTTCTGGTTTTCCTGATACTATAGCGCAAGAAGCATGAGTCACCAGTCACAGTGTCGCGTCGGTGCGTGAGTTTTCAGTGAGTTTTCAGCTAGACGCTAAAGGCTAGAAGAGCGCTGAGATTGAAGAATACGACGTTAAGCAAGAAGCATGAGTCACCTGAGTGTCGCGTCGGTGCGTGAGTTTTCAGTGAGTTTTCAGCTAGACGCTAAAGGCTAGAAGAGCACTGAGATTGAAGAATACGACGTTAAGCAAGAAGCATAAATCACCTGAGTGTCGCGTCAGTGCGTGAGTTTTAAGTGAGTTTTCAGCTAGACGCTAAAGGCTAGAAGAGCGCTGAGATTGAAGAATACGACGTTAAGCAAGAAGCATGAGTCACCTGAGTGTCGCGTCGGTGCTTGAGTTTTTAGTGAGTTTTCAGTGAGTTTTCAGCTAGACGCTAAAGGCTAGAAGAGCGCTGAGATTGAAGAATACGACGTTAAGCAAGAAGCATGAGTCACCTGAGTGTCGCGTCGGTGCGTGAGTTTTCAGTGAGTTTTCAGTGAGTTTTCAGCTAGACGCTAAAGGCTAGAAGAGCGCTGAAATTGAAGAATACGACGTTAATCAAGAAGCATGAGTCACCTGAGTGTCGCGTCGGTGCGTGAGTTTTCAGTGAGTTTTCAGCTAGACGCTAAAGGCTAGAAGAGCGCTGAGATTGAAGAATACGACGTGAAGCAAGAAACATGAGTCACCTGAGTGTCGCGTCGGTGCGTGAGTTTTCAGTGAGTTTTCAGTGAGTTTTCAGCTAGACGCTAAAGGCTAGAAGAGCGCTGAAATTGAAGAATACGACGTTAATCAAGAAGCATGAGTCACCTGAGTGTCGCGTCGGTGCGTGAGTTTTCAGTGAGTTTTCAGCTAGACGCTAAAGGCTAGAAGAGCGCTGAGATTGAAGAATACGACGTTAAGCAAGAAGCATAAATCACCTGAGTGTCGCGTCGGTGCGTGAGTTTTAAGTGAGTTTTCAGCTAGACGCTAAAGGCTAGAAGAGCGCTGAGATTGAAGAATACGACGTTAAGCAAGAAGCATGAGTCACCTGAGTGTCGCGTCGGTGCGTGAGTTTTCAGTGAGTTTTCAGCTAGACGCTAAAGGCTAGAAGAGCGCTGAGATTGAAGAATATGACGTTAAGCAAGAAGCATGAGTCACCTAAGTGTCGCGTCGGTGCGTGAGTTTTCAGTGAGTTTTCAGCTAGACGCTAAAGGCTAGAAGAGCGCTGAGATTGAAGAATACGACGTTAAGCAAGAAGCATGAGTCACCTGAGTATCGCGTCGGTGCGTGAGTTTTCAGTGAGTTTTCAGTGAGTTTTCAGCTAGACGCTAAAGGCTAGAAGAGCGCTGAAATTGAAGAATACGACGTTAATCAAGAAGCATGAGTCACCTGAGTGTCGCGTCGGTGCGTGAGTTTTCAGTGAGTTTTCAGCTAGACGCTAAAGGCTAGAAGAGCGCTGAGATTGAAGAATACGACGTTAAGCAAGAAGCATAAATCACCTGAGTGTCGCGTCGGTGCGTGAGTTTTAAGTGAGTTTTCAGCTAGACGCTAAAGGCTAGAAGAGCGCTGAGATTGAAGAATACGACGTTAAGCAAGAAGCATGAGTCACCTGAGTGTCGCGTCGGTGCGTGAGTTTTCAGTGAGTTTTCAGCTAGACGCTAAAAGCTAGAAGAGCGCTGAGATTGAAGAATACGACGTTAAGCAAGAAGCATGAGTCACCTGAGTGTCGCGTCGGTGCGTGAGTTTTCAGTGAGTTTTCAGCTAGACGCTAAAGGCTAGAAGAGCGCTGAGATTGAAGAATACGACGTTAAGCAAGAAGCATAAATCACCTGAGTGTCGCGTCGGTGCGTGAGTTTTAAGTGAGTTTTCAGCTAGACGCTAAAGGCTAGAAGAGCGCTGAGATTGAAGAATACGACGTTAAGCAAGAAGCATGAGTCACCTGAGTGTCGCGTCGGTGCGTGAGTTTTCAGTGAGTTTTCAGCTAGACGCTAAAGGCTAGAAGAGCGCTGAGATTGAAGAATATGACGTTAAGCAAGAAGCATGAGTCACCTAAGTGTCGCGTCGGTGCGTGAGTTTTCAGTGAGTTTTCAGCTAGACGCTAAAGGCTAGAAGAGCGCTGAGATTGAAGAATACGACGTTAAGCAAGAAGCATGAGTCACCTGAGTATCGCGTCGGTGCGTGAGTTTTCAGTGAGTTTTCAGTGAGTTTTCAGCTAGACGCTAAAGGCTAGAAGAGCGCTGAAATTGAAGAATACGACGTTAATCAAGAAGCATGAGTCACCTGAGTGTCGCGTCGGTGCGTGAGTTTTCAGTGAGTTTTCAGCTAGACGCTAAAGGCTAGAAGAGCGCTGAGATTGAAGAATACGACGTTAAGCAAGAAGCATAAATCACCTGAGTGTCGCGTCGGTGCGTGAGTTTTAAGTGAGTTTTCAGCTAGACGCTAAAGGCTAGAAGAGCGCTGAGATTGAAGAATACGACGTTAAGCAAGAAGCATGAGTCACCTGAGTGTCGCGTCGGTGCGTGAGTTTTCAGTGAGTTTTCAGCTAGAGGCTAAAAGCTAGAAGAGCGCTGAGATTGAAGAATACGACGTTAAGCAAGAAGCATGAGTCACCTGAGTGTCGCGTCGGTGCGTGAGTTTTCAGTGAGTTTTCAGCTAGACGCTAAAGGCTAGAAGAGCGCTGAAATTGAAGAATACGACGTTAATCAAGAAGCATGAGCCACCTGAGTGTCGCGTCGGTGCGTGAGTTTTCAGTGAGTTTTCAGCTAGACGCTAAAGGCTAGAAGAGCGCTGAAATTGAAGAATACGACGTTAATCAAGAAGCATGAGTCACCTGAGTGTCGTGTCGGTGCGTGAGTTTTCAGTGAGTTTTCAGCTAGACGCTAAAGGCTAGAAGAGCGCTGAGATTGAAGAATACGACGTTAAGCAAGAAGCATGAGTCACCTGAGTGTCGCGTCGGTGCGTGAGTTTTCAGTGAGTTTTCAGCTAGACGCTAAAGGCTAGAAGAGCGCTGAGATTGAAGAATACGACGTTATTGATGTTGTTGTAGCTGAAAACAAATCACTTTCAGTTACAACAACATCAATAACGTCGTATTTTTTAATCTTATTTTTATTTTTCAATTTAGAAAAAATATTCACTGAAAACTCACGGACGGCGATATGGCGACTAAATTGTACTGTAATTGGAATAATATTCTATTGTACAATAATTTATTAAAGAAATAAAATAATGAAATTCCAGAAAGAGACATTATTACTATGCGTGTTAGATATGCATTAGTAATAACGTCTTTAGTGTCCGACCAAAGTTTCGGCCAAAAAACGAGTTTCGGCTTAGTTTCGGTTTCGGCCGCCATCGAGCCGAAACTACGCACGAAACCGAAACTGAATTCGGGAGGTTTCGTTTTGCGATCGGACATGTTCGGTACACTGAACTACGGGTCACAAAGTGTCATTTTTCTGAGTCCGCGCTCATAGTCGTGTCAGGACTTGATTCACTTGTTTGCGTTCGCTCCGCGACCTTTGCGGTAGTTTGGTTTATTTGTTGTGAAATTGGAGTTGTTTATACTTAACATTATTTCGAAATAGATAAGTTTTATTTCGCTATTGAAATGATTTAGTTCATGATAGGCCCTGAGGAAAATAATTTCCCTGGGGGCCTATGTCATCTTTGGGATGTGTGTGGAGGGTTTGTTGGGGAAAGGAAGGAGAGGAGAGTTCTGGGAAGAAAAGGGGTGGGTAGGAATCTGGAGTTCGGTGTGTCCTGGTCATCCACCTTCAAGACCTCATCCCGTGAACCCGGGCACCCCTGCTAAATCACCAAACGTACCAATCCACTTGGGGTGACCTATGGCAGAGGTGTTGATTATCCAATAAGGGTTACCGGGGCGGCGGTACCCATTCCCGCCTCCCAAATTATTTTGTTGTTAAGATGAAAGAGTATTATTTGTTAAGTGTACCTAAACAAATTAGGTTTAAAAAAAAAATTCTGTTTTCTACCTTTTATTTTATATTATTTGTTAATAATGTTCAAATAGGTTATACCTACTATTTTTTAATATTATTTATGAAGCGATTTACGATTACGATTTCAAAAAGCATAAATAAATTTATTTGAAATAAGGAGTGACAATTATGTTAGGTTTATTTTTAGTTCAAATATCAGACTTAATATACGATTTTAAAATAAATGCTGATTGATTAAGATTGACTATTTTTTTCCACGAAAAACTGAACTTTTATGGATGTTTCGGTTTCGGTTTCGGCCGTAAAAACTAGTTTCAGTCGGACACTAAACGTCTTAGCATTAGGACGGAATTCTGAAAATAAAATTTTTTAAAAAAAGTTCGCGTTTTTTTGCACAATTTTAATGCAACATTTGCCATCGCCCCGGATGCAAATAGTTGACTTTTATGGTAATTAAGGTGAATAAAAAGATTTTTCTAGAAAGTATTCATAAGAAGCGTCTTCGCGGGTTTCCAACTTTACCTATATTTTATTTAAACACATATTTTGTACATGTATAATTTTGGATAGTTCATTATTCAAATTCTGTTCTTATAATCTACTAGCTGGTACCCGGCATGCGTTGCTAAGCCATTTAATAAAAAAATTATTTCTCCCTGCGTGTCCTTTCAAATTCGTCCCGTTCCCCTTCCGCCCCCCCCCCCCCCCCCCCCCATTCCACTCCCGCGTCCCCTACCCCTCTCGCGTTTCCACTCCGCCTCTTCCACCTTCCCTCTCCCCACTCCACTCCCCCCCTTCCCCAAACCCCTCTTCCGAGTTCCCCTCCCCCCTCCCAGGTTCCTTTCCCCCCTCTCTGGTTCCCCTCCCCACCTACCGCGTTCCATAAATTAATTCCCGGTACATTTAGTTTTCAAACAGCTCGCGTACAACCTATTGCAATTTTTTATACAAATTTCATAAAGCCTGAGCTCACCAGACAATAACAAACACAACAAAAAAGGAATTATCCAATTTGGTGCATTCTTAGGAAGTAATGCTATATTTGGTGCAGTCATTCATTTTTATTTATATAGATGTAAAAGCCCACCTGGGCGTAAAACCAATCCAAAACAACTCCAATAGTGAGATATTAACAGAACTTGAATAGAACCTTCACAGCAATTGAATTTTATCAGTGAAATTTGACTAATTGTTCAAATTCTGTGAAAGAAACTGTCCTCAATAATAAGTATTTGTACATAATATACGTTAGCTTGTCTCGTGATTTCTAACTACGATAACACATTTAGGTAAAGGTATTTACCCATTATTTGTCTGAAATGTTTGAAATCTGATCCCGTGGAGCCGCTGCTCCGGGCCAAGGGGGAGTGGGGGGGGGGAGAGGGGGATGAGGTAAGGTCCCGTCTGATGAGCTCACTGAGGTTAGCCAGAGCCAACCGACCCCTCCCTGTCTAACAACACAACACTATAACAACACACCGCAACGCCATATCCATAACACCTCACCGCAATACCCTAACACAGACAATGTTATAGACTTTTTTTAATTAATCCGCTAAGAGCGCTTGTTTCCCCTCTCGGCGCAGTTACATCGGGAAATCGCGTATCACATTTCTGTTTAGTCACAACTTCTTTTAATTAGTACAAAATTACAGAACATACTTCCAACATAAAACTTTTGTTGCTGAAGGCGATTAGACTCTATCAGCAAGCGCTAACAAAGTGGCAGGACTTATTACATCTGTGATTGCTTTCGTTCTCTACGTTATCTAATTGAAATTACCGACAAATTGATGAGATCGCTTAAAAATGATTTTCCTTTTGCATTTTTTGTCTTTTAGTTTTATTGTTTTAACTCATTTGGTTTATAGTTTGATGACTCTTCTGAAATTTTTGGAGTAAAACTTTGGGAGTAAGCTGGTGAATGCGTGACGAGAGCGTTATGAAAAGTGTGATCGGGCGAGGCGAACGGAAGTTGAGAGGGAGATATAAGTTAGTGAAGTTTTACTTCAGTCTATAGACTCACAGAAACACACATGTATTTATGAGCAATATTATCAAAAAGAAGAACAAGATCAGTGGAGGTGGTTTGAAATAGAGTTATCTAAGTACGATTAACAGAGTAAAAGTGCTAAAAGTTTATAATTAATCGACGTCAGCAAAAGCAAAAACATAAGCTACTGTTGTGAATATGTATAATAAAACAGGATTTAATTTTAAAAAGAACAAAATCTGTCGACGTCTTAATTAAGTAGCATTTAAAAAACTTTATGAATTTGTTCGCAGTTGCAGCATTTTAAATAACTGAATCAGGTTTTCTTTTATGATTTTCGGATCATAGGTACGTACTTTATGATTTTTTTTGTTATCGTATGAATTTCACATAATAAGGAACTCCAGTGAAAAATATTATGACTTTAAAAATATATGTTCATATAGAATATAGACCAATAAACGCTGATTCTGAATATTTTTATTTAATAATATTAAACGCAGAGTTTTTAAAAAATTATTAAAAAATCCTTTTTTAATCAGGTCATAGAAACACACCGTCAAGTTGGTATTATTGAAATGTTTAGTGGTGACGTCACTGACCACCATAAAGTCATTGTATGGGAATGTAGGTATGACACAAGCCATCGTATTAACAACGTTTCATCTTATTCGTTTATTTACATACTGTTTATAGAGATTAAGTTGTTGTGTCTATTGAAATATTATTTAGGCCTAAATAATTCAGTTTAAAAAATAAAGGTATCTCTTAATGGTTTATCTCTACTATCGAAAATATTCAAAAACTACTGCACAAAAAAAAGTAGTGCTACTCTATGGAGAATACTTCGAACTCTGAATTTCAAAATGACGCCAGTTGAACAGCTGATTGTCCGATTTTATAGTAACTTTTCGGGAGTGATAACGTCGCACGATTCACTACACATACGATGGTTTTCGGAGGATCTTGAAAAATTAAAACTTTGTCAATTATTGTAACTATTAAAACTAACTCTAAAATTAAAATAAAAATATGCAGCTATTTAACTTAGTCATTATTCATTCAAAAAATGGACTGGAGTTCCTTATTACTTTTTCAAGTCAGTATCTGAATAGGGATTATTTTAATAAATAACATGTTATGCGAGGTCTTAAAAAGCACCCTCATAAATGAAACCTAATGTACGTTGTTACAGAGTCCCACGGCGGCGTGCCCCCGCGTCTAGTGCTGCGGCCCCCGGCAGAGGTGTCGGTGGTGCGCGGGCAGCCGCTGGACGTGACGTGCGCCGGCCAGGGCTCCCCCACGCCGAGCATCTCGTGGCGCCGGGGCGCGGGGCCCGAGCGGGCGGGGGCGCGGCTGGCGGCCAGACAGGCGGGCCCGGAGCACGCGGGGCGCTGGGCCTGCCGCCTCTCCTCGCCGCTGGGGGAGGTGGAGGCGCACACCACCGTCACGCTGCTGGAGCCGCTCAAACTCACTCTCACTCCTAGAGAACAGGTAACTCAACTCTTCGTCTAGTGCTGCGGCCCCCGGCAGAGGTGTCGGTGGTGCGCGGGCAGCCGCTGGACGTGACGTGCGCCGGCCAGGGCTCCCCCACGCCGAGCATCTCGTGGCGCCGGGGCGCGGGGCCCGAGCGGGCGGGGGCGCGGCTGGCGGCCAGACAGGCGGGCCCGGAGCACGCGGGGCGCTGGGCCTGCCGCCTCTCCTCGCCGCTGGGGGAGGTGGAGGCGCACACCACCGTCACGCTGCTGGAGCCGCTCAAACTCACTCTCACTCCTAGAGAACAGGTAACTCAACTCTTCGTCTAGTGCTGCGGCCCCCGGCAGAGGTGTCGGTGGTGCGCGGGCAGCCGCTGGACGTGACGTGCGCCGGCCAGGGCTCCCCCGCGCCGAGCATCTCGTGGCGCCGGGGCGCGGGGCCCGAGCGGGCGGGGGCGCGGCTGGCGGCCAGACAGGCGGGCCCGGAGCACGCGGGGCGCTGGGCCTGCCGCCTCTCCTCGCCGCTGGGGGAGGTGGAGGCGCACACCACCGTCACGCTGCTGGAGCCGCTCAAACTCACTCTCACTCCTAGAGAACAGGTAACTCAACTCTTCGTCTAGTGCTGCGGCCCCCGGCAGAGGTGTCGGTGGTGCGCGGGCAGCCGCTGGACGTGACGTGCGCCGGCCAGGGCTCCCCCACGCCGAGCATCTCGTGGCGCCGGGGCGCGGGGCCCGAGCGGGCGGGGGCGCGGCTGGCGGCCAGACAGGCGGGCCCGGAGCACGTGGGGCGCTGGGCCTGCCGCCTCTCCTCGCCGCTGGGGGAGGTGGAGGCGCACACCACCGTCACGCTGCTGGAGCCGCTCAAACTCACTCTCACTCCTAGAGAACAGGTAACTCAACTCTT
Organism: Limnephilus rhombicus; assembly: GCA_929108145.2. Taxonomy (NCBI): domain Eukaryota; kingdom Metazoa; phylum Arthropoda; class Insecta; order Trichoptera; family Limnephilidae; genus Limnephilus; species Limnephilus rhombicus. The sequence goes on along the minus strand of OV815280.1, from coordinate 56,077,058 downwards.
CGTCTAGTGCTGCGGCCCCCGGCAGAGGTGTCGGTGGTGCGCGGGCAGCCGCTGGACGTGACGTGCGCCGGCCAGGGCTCCCCCGCGCCGAGCATCTCGTGGCGCCGGGGCGCGGGGCCCGAGCGGGCGGGGGCGCGGCTGGCGGCCAGACAGGCGGGCCCGGAGCACGCGGGGCGCTGGGCCTGCCGCCTCTCCTCGCCGCTGGGGAAGGTGGAGGCGCACACCACCGTCACGCTGCTGGAGCCGCTCAAACTCACTCTCACTCCTAGAGAACAGGTAACTCAACTCTTCGTCAATGTCAATCTCACTTCTCTATCATGAAAGCATACGGCTGAGAGAATTGGGAAGGGGATGGAAAAGAGCAAGAGGAAGGTGGGGAAGTACCTGTCATTTCAGGTCTGGTCATCAATCACGGCTATTGCCAGGGCGATACGGAGAGTATTTTTTACTCTGGAATGTGCCTCAAATACGCGACGTATTATTTTTAATGAATATATTGTGAAATAACACAAAATTAACAATTGAAATTTATTTGCGCAAGCCGGAAAATGCACCCGCGATCACCTGAATGCTAGTCGAGAGACTTGCCCTTTACCACGGAGGTCTCATAACCACCCCCCCCCCCCTCCCCCCCTCCCTGATGTGTAGGCTCTTTAAAATAAAATTAAGCATATCCCACATGTCATCCAATCTTCTCTGCATACTTCTTCGGGGACACTATCGTTATCCAAAATATTTGTGTAGCGGATTTCCATTCAAGACGCCAGCAGATATAAGAATGAATATTGTTTTTTCTTGTACAGCCGTATATCCTGTTTGCATACTTACCTTTACTTTACCGACGAGGACCTGCAATAGAAATATAATTTGTTGGATCAGCATACAACTGTGATCAACCGTGTCATAGAATCGTAATTTATACTTATTTTTTCAGAGTTTCGCTTTGTGATTCACTTTCATTAAAATTCATCCTACCCCATCTGTCTTTCTCCGCTGGTTGACTAGCCGTGCTAGAAGAGCAAATAATCAACCATTGCTTGTACTGTAAGGTTTTAATCCCTCTCGTTGGTCAGGTGGTGAACTCGGGCGACACGGCCATCCTGAACTGCAGCGTGTCGGGCTCGGGCTTCAGCGTGCAGTGGGTGCGCGAGGGGGTGGCGCTGCGCGGCGGGCTGGGGGCCTCCCTGCGCCTGCCGCACTTCAGCCGCGAGGACGCGGGTCTCTACCAGTGCCTGGTGAGCGTGGAGGGCGGGGACTCCGCGCAGGCCGTGGCCGAGCTGCGTCTGGGAGGTACCTACCTTTTTTTAACCCTTTAACAATTCGGTACAGTTTCAGTGCCGGCAACCCGGGCGTTTATTTAATTTTTATTTATGTACGCAGATTTATTTTACCCACCGCACTAGACAAAGTCTGTTCCGAGGCGGGTAAATAACTATTGTTATTTGGTGAAAAAGATAAGTATCAAAGTAGACATGGGTATAAAAATATTAAAAAAATAAAATAAAAAGGCAAAATAAAAGATAAAAATAAACAAATAGATATTTAAAAAAAACACTTCATATATTTCCATAAAAAGATTGCGTATGTAATATAAAATTCACATGGAAATAAATATATATACAGTAGGTACATCATAATTAATTAATAAGAAAGTATAAATACAGCGGGAACATAATAATACTATAAACAAGCAGTACCCTGCGTATTTTGATATTTCGTGAGGAAATTGTGTAAAATGTGTCTATAATATGTACTGTGTTAGTTATTTTTAAAGATATTCAAATACAGAAGAGATATGCTATGGTGTCCGCGCAACTGTCGCCGGACTACGCGCTAATTAGCGTAGTTTTCATACATAAAGAATTTGTTCATTTCGTTGATTTTTTGAAAATGTGCATTAATATTGGTTAACAATATATTTTGAATAAGGAAAGAATTCGTTCATTTAGTTTAACGTTCGTTTGGTTTATTCGTTAATTATTTGTTATTTTAGTTTATTTGTTAATTGGTAAACAATATCGGCGACACCCGGAAGCGCAAACCCACATATTAAATACAGCAGATAGCACATCTACTTATATTTCAATATCTTTGGTTATTTTGGATATTTTGAATATCTGTTCTTTCCTTTTCAGTCAACCATATTAAAAATCTTTTGAACAGCTAGTTCGAGTTATTGGGGTTACGAAATTTTTTGTTTGTATTAGGAAGATATTGAAAATGTGTGTAGCCAGGTACGATTCATGTTTTTTTGCGAAAGTTGATTTGATATAGGGAACTAGAAAATGATTATTTGTAGCGCGCCGTTTTTACGCTTGCCACTACACCATCTCTTTCCCCCGTACAGCGCCATCCTGCTCACCCAAAACTAGGCGAACCAGGCTGCGCAGACGCCTTCTGCGCATTTCCTACTCTCGAGTCGCTACATAAACCACGCCCCGCAACAAGGAATGGCCTGTATAAAGAGCTGCGAGCCCTAAATTAAACCAGTTCGTCTGTAGCTCGCTCTTGACTAGTACGCTCTCTTAGTTGCGCTTCGTCCTTTGGCACGACCCTCTAATGAGTATTCTACTACCATAAGTAAAGCACCAACCAGACCCCGACTGCTGCCTTAGTTGCGCTTCGTCCTATGGTACGACCCTCTAAGCAGAACCACAGTCAGTTTTGTTGTTCCCAAAGCCTAAACAGCAAGGTTCCCTCCGATCCCTTGCTCAGTTAATTATTATTATTGTGAATTGATACATTGTGACTATTTTTACTATACGTGATCTGTGAACTTACTTTAAATAAATAACATTTTACCAACAATTGTGTTATAAAACTGGCGCCCAACTTAGTGGCCAGATACATAAAGTAGAAATTAAAACCAGTGCATCTACAAAATTTCGTCGCTACCACGTCGAAGCCCTTGTTTCACAATGCAGGCCAAGGAAAGTGCTGGCATCTGCTTCACGCAGGAACAGTTCGCGGAACTAATGAACTCCATGAAGCGGATGCAGTCGGAACCAAAACGTACGGGTACATTCACCACCTGTACGGCACGCTTCGATGGTACCAGAGACAGGAGTGCGGTCGAGAGTTTTATTGCCGCCGCATCCATCTTCACTGCTGCTTACGAAAGACGCCGCCGCATGGTGGCTCGGCATAAAAGGAGAAGTACGAGACTGGGAGAGCGCAACGAACCTCCTCAGGCATGCTTTCGCCCCTAAGAAGCCAGCGTACAAAGTGTACACAGAAATATTTTTATGCAAGCAAGACGCATTAACATCAACCGATGTGTTTATTGCTAAGCAGCGGGTGTTACTCGCGGAGCTACCGCCGCCCAGCCATCCAGAGAAGGTCCAGATAGACCTAGTATTCGGACAACTGAATATCCGGATACGAGACAGAGTGCCGCGCGAAGCGATCAATACCTTCGCTGAACTACTGCAAAAAACCCGTGCAGCGTAAGAAAGCCTGTACGAGAGCACGAAGACCGTCCCACTACGCGCGATGGAAAACAGAACGGACGGCCGCCTACGCTGCACTAACTGCCGCAAATTTGGGCACCGTTCCGAGGAGTGCCGTTCCCGCTACGATACAGGAGCGTACGTAAAGCACACTCCTCCAGTCAAGAACCTGGAGACACCCGGTGATGCGAAGTTTGCATGCTACGGTTGCGGTAAACCAGGCGTTGTAAGGAGCAAGTGCCCGCAGTGCAGCCAAGGGAGAATAGACACCCCTCACCCACGAGCCGATTTTTGCTCGATACATGAAGTAGGCCTTCCCCGAGCGAGACCTATACTACACATCGGGATTGGAAACTTCCTGGGCACTGCTCACGTAGACACCGGAGCAAAATTGAGCGTAGCGTCAGCTGAGCTACACCATCATGGATATCCTATTGGCGGATGGAGTCCCTAAACGTCAGGAGGTCGAGACAATAGCCGCCACCTTGACACTAAGAGGCCGGAAGATACCCACCAGTTTTATCGTGCTCCCAGAAGGACACGAGAATCGAACACTCCTAGGCGTCGATTTTATCGAAGACGCGGGGATCGATATAAACATTCCCCAGCGCGCATGGGCATTCACTGACAGCCCCGAAATACGGTATATGCTGCACATGGAAGATGACGTCATACCACCAAACCGAGGTATCCGACAACGATAAAAGACTGGTGAGATAGGAGAAGTGAGAGCACATAAACTTCCTAAGGTTCGCCTGCCCGCCCCACCAGTACAGGACAATGAATGCGAGATCTACGTGCCGCCGTTCATGAGTCCTCTCCCACAGACACCGCCTAAGGTTCGCCTGCCCGCCCTACCAGTACAGGACAATGAATGTGCGATCTACGTGCCACCGTTCATGAGTCCTATCTCACAGACACCGCCTCGCACTGACATTTGGGCTAAGATGATAGCCCTGAAAGAGCTGTTTCCTGAGGATGCGATGGAGGAAGACGCTCTAAGGGAGGTAATGATACGCTCTTATCGGCTCTTCGATGACTCCCCAAGAAAACCCAGAAATGAAGTGGAGCTCTGTACCTTGGACTAATACTAAGCCTCCGACCAGATGAAGCCACCCACCTTATACCTACCCAGAGGGACCAGCTGGACCACCTGCTGTGTGACAACGCCGCTGTCTTCTCGGCCACCCTGTCATCTACGACAAAAATTGAGCACCGAATCGAGACCGGATAACACTCGCCGATTTTAGTAGCCCCTTACAGGCTCTCGCCAGCCCGCCAAGCAGAACTCCGCGCCGAGATTAACAGTATGTTAATCCAAGGTATTATAGAAGAAGCAGATTCACCGTGGGCCGCACCTGTGGTTATGGTGCCCAAAAAAGACGGAAACAAGCGCATCTGCATTGATTTTCGCCTCCTCAATGCAATAACGGTACCAGATGTGTACCCCCTACCCAGAATGGATAACCTGCTGTACTCAGCAAAGCAGTCAAACTTTATGTCTACAGTAGACCTAGGATCTGGCTACTGGCAGATCAAGATACTGGTGAAAGACCGTGACAAGACGGCCTTTATAACCCCATTTGGACTCTACCGCTTCTTGAAGATGCCATTTGGACTTCGCAATGCGCCCGGGACGTTCCAGCGCATGATTGACCGACTTAAGATCGAGCTAGATGAATTCAATATCCTAGCATACCTGGACGATATAATCATACTTTCGCCCACCTTCGATAAACACCTCGCCGACCTATAATAAGTGTTCACCAAACTACGAGAATTTAATCTCACTGCAAATCGAGTTAAATGTCACTTCTGCTGTCCAAGCATAAAATATCTAGGACACGTAATAACCCCCGGAGGAATCAGCACCAATCCGGAGAAGATAGAGGCGATCTCTAAAATGAAGGAGCCAAACAATGTCAAACAGCTACAGACATTTCTTCAGACATGCTCCTGGTATAGGCGATTTGTACCCGAGTTCGCTAAAACCGCCAAGCCACTCAGCGACTTGATAAAGAAAGACGCCACCTGGGAAAGAAATCCCCACAGTAGAATGCTTTCGACACCCTGAAAGCACTACTCACTAGCGCCCCCATACTACGACAAGCCGATGCGATGGAAGCAAGGAATTCATCATAAAATCGGACGCAAGCAGCTACGCAATAGGAGCAGTTTTGGTCCAGGGGGAGGGACTAGAAGAACACCCGGTAGAATACGCGAGCCGCCTGCTACTACCAGCGGAGAGGAACTATTCTACCACAGAACGAGAAGCCCTAGCAGTCGTATGGGCAATTCCAAAGTTCCGAAGATACATTGAAGGGACAGCAATCACCGTGGTTACCGACCACCAAGCTTTAAAGTGGTTAATGACATTAAAGTCTCCCACAGGTCGCCTTGCAAGATGGGTTCTGCAGCTTCAACCCTACAACCTGAAAATCCAGTACACACCTGGACGCTCAAACCTGGTGGCGGACACACTATCACGGCCACCATTACTGGAAGACCCACCCTTTATTTGCGCACTATGCACGATAACCGGCTACGTCGGCCGCGACACTCGGATCAGAAGCCGACTCCTTATATAATCGTCTCACCAAACATTTTGATGACAAAATTTTTGAAATAAAACAAATGTTTGAGGAGGAAATTAATGACCTCAAAAGAAGCAGTGAATTCATCTGCAAACAATATGAAGACCTGCTATTAAAATTCAAACAAGTAGAGGACATTCATAAAGAAGCAAAATTCCTACGCGAGGAAAACGAAAAAAAAAACAACAGAATCTCTTCCCTGGAAAGTCGACTCGCGGATTTAGAACAAGTCAAACTCTCCGACAGCGTGGAAATGGCGGGTGTGGACTTACGGACGGGAGAACAACCCGCGGAGGCCGTTCTTCGGGTAGCTGGCTCGCTGGGACTGTCCCTCCAACAACAAGACATCCGCATGGTGACCAGGACACAAGATCGCAGGCGGAACACCCCGGTCAAACTACACATTGCCTTCTACAGCCAAAAAACAAGGGAATCGTTGCTCTCGCTAAAGAAAGAGGCCAAAACCTTAAACCCAAACTCTCCTATCTTCATCAATGAAGTACTCTCTCCTTACTTCAAGGAACTGATGTGGAAAACGAAGCAAAGGGCCAAAGAAACCCTTTATCCATTCGTATGGTTCAAATCTAATAAATTGCTTGTCCGCAAAGCAACTGGGGAAAAAATAATTGAAATAAAACATGAAAATGATTTGAAAAAAATGGGGATTCAACTGTAGATAACTAAGCATTCTACTACAAACTTCCTGTATTGCAATAAATCATAATGGCAGAATTATTTAACACATTGCAATCATTGCAACTATATTATTCCCCTACAAGTCCCATTTCATTAATTATTTCTACCGATTCTGTTTACAAAAATCTTTCTAATTCTTTCTATTATCCAAATTATTTTAACACCAAATTTTACTCCTCTAAATGTTTTTATTACCAAAACCATTTTAATTATTTTAACATCAAATATTCTAAATGTTTTTTTTACCCAAATTATTGTTATCTTATCATAAAAATTGATTGTTTTGAATATTTTTAGTACCCAAATTTTTTAAATTATTTTTCCATCACTTTTTATTATAACCCAAATTATTTTAATGACTTTTCCATCATTTTCTATTATAACCTAAATTATTCTAATTATTTTACCATCATTTTCTATTATAACCCAAATTATAACCTAAATTATCTCTACATTTTTACCTTCAAACTTTATTGTTTTAAAGGTCTTTCAAAGTATTTTAATTATTTTTACTTCAATTTCTATTTTTCCAATGGTTTTTATTACCCAAAATTTTTTAACTATTTTACGATAAAATTTTATTTTTTTAAATGTCTTTACTACCCAAACTTTTCTAATTATTTTATCATTAAATTCTATTATTCTAAATATTTTTATTACTCTAATTATCTTAATCACTTTACCATAAAATATTATTGTTGTATAGGTTTTTATTATCTAAAGTTTTTAAAGTATTTTACCATAAAATTTTATACCTTTAAAGGTTTTTATTATCCAAAGTATCTTTATTTTTTTACCATCAAATTTTATGGTTTAAAAGGATTTTATTATCCAAATTATTCTAATTATTTTAGCATGAAATTCTATGTTTTTAAAGGTTTTTATTATCCAAGGTATTTTTATTATTATACCATCAAATGCTATTGTTTTAAATGTTCTAATTATCCAAAGTATTTGAATTATTTTAACATCAATTTTTATTGCTCTAAAATTTTTTATTACCCAAATTATCCAACTAATTTTTCCATCAAATTACATTGTACCGAAGGTTTTTATTATCCAAAGTATTTGAATAAATTTACTGTCAAACTTTATTGTTTTAAAGGTTTTTATTATTCAAAATACTTAAATTATTTTCCTTTAAAATTTTATGCTTTTCGAGGTTTTTATTATCCAAAGTATTTTCATTATTTTACAATCAAATTTCATGTGTTTAAAGGTTTCTATTATCCAAAGTACTGTTATTATTTTACCATCAAATGTTACTGTTTTAAATATTTTTTATTATCCAAAGTTTTTGAATTATTCTATCATAAAATTTTAAGGTTTAAAAGGATTCTATTTTATTATCCAAAGTATTCTACTTATTTTACCATGAAATTTTATATTTTTAAAGGTTTTTATTATCCAATGTTTTTTATTATTATACCATCAAATGCTATTGCTTTAAATGTTTTAATTATCCTAAGTATCTGAATTATTTAACCTTCATTATTACCATATTACTTTATTGTTCTAAAAGTTTTTATTACCCATATTACTCAACTTATTTTTCCATCAAATTATATTGTACCAAAGGTTTTTATTATCCAAAGTATTTGAATAATTTGCTACGTGGGTTTTTCGCCAAGTGGCAAAGCCAAGTATACTTATCGTAAAACAACTTTAGTGTTGTAGTGCTGGTCAGGATCCCACAGATTTTATCCCGTAGGAAGCGCCAATTCTGGACGGGTTATGGAACCCGTCAAGAATACCTGTGGTTCCCAAATATGCTCAGGGTGTGGATCTTAAACCACGATATGTGTCGTTCTCCAAAGGGATGGTTATTGCAAGGTACATAATTTAAAGGCGGAATTGTGAGATCAAACATATAATTTTAAATCAAATGGCAAACATGGGTGGAGGCCTCACTCGACAAGGTTTTAAATATTGCATTTCACTTACCCCCATGGAACCGACCTCTTTTTTACTATGAATTCTATCGCTAGCTAACTAATAAAATGTCCGTCTAGTAGTTGCAAGGCACAGGCAGCCTTTCCTCGTGCATGATCCGGAAAGCCATCACCGAAGCCGAGATCTGGAGTCAGTTCCGCCGTCAAAGGGAGTTCGTCAAGCGGCCTTTCGCCACGTCCAAAATTAGCAAGTCACCCCGCCGCCAATGGGGGTGTTTTACGTTCAAGAAGGTTTGGCATGTAGGTAGGCCGCCCTCGGTCCAGACGAGAGTCAGGGTCGGCGTAAAATTACTTTCCCGCCACAAAGAACAGCGAATATCATCGCGGGCTAACGGAACCCCAAATCATCCGTCAAAACGGGGCTCTGTCCTAGTGTGATCGGACGTATTTATCATGGATTGAATCTTTCAGGCTCCAACAACGCTTGGCCGCCGTACAAGTTTCCTTAGGATTGCAGGAATCACAGCTAATCCTACCAAGGGGAATTCAAACTATCGATCACACAATACGTACTCGTTATCACTTTTACCGCCCGGCATTATCTAAAGTAAAAAGGATTTTTTTCCCGTTCAAAACTCAAATCTCACAAAAACTCCATTGACTGTCGCGTCGATAGGTTCCGGGCCCCGACTCTCCGAAACCTACCCACGCAAAAAGTGACGTATTGCCACGGAACTGCTCCAGAGGTCGCTCCGGGGCGTCGATAAAGTCAGAGCTGGCACTCTAATAATTAATAACAAGTTCCTACCTAATTACGATTTCGACGGGTAGAGTTGTTAGGATGCAGTACAAATAATAAAGATGTTAATAATTATATTTAAAGTAATACGGATTTGTACTGCATCATAACAAATTTTACTGTCAAATTTTATTGTTTCAAAGGTTTTTATTATTCAAAGTACTTAAATAATTTCCCTTTAAAATTTTGTGCATCTCAAGGTTTTTATTATCCTAAGTATTTTCATTATTTTACCATCCAATTTTACGTTTTTAAAGGTTTCTATTATCCAAAATAATGCTATTATTTTACCATCAAATGTTACTGTTTTATATTTTATTTATTATCCAAACTCTTTGAATTAGTCTACCATCAAATTTAATGGTTTAAAAGGATTCTATTTTATTATCCAAAGTATTCTAATTATTCTACCATGAAATGTTATGTTTTTAAAGGTTTTTATTATCCAAAGTATTTTAATAATTTTACTCTCAATTTTTACTCCTATATTACTCCTAATTTACCACCACTAGCAAAATGTGTGTACTTTGTATGGATCAACTTATGTATCTTCGCAACCGCAACATGATAACTCAACTTAATATTGATACAGAAACATTTAACAACTCAGAACACACTTTTGACAAAGCGACAGATTGTAATTTTCTGTTCACAGAAAAACACAACTTAAACATAATATCCCAAAACATTAGAAGTATTCGAAAGAACTTCGATAATTTCTCGATCCTCCTAAACGAAATAAACATAAGCTTCGACATTATTATCTTGACTGAATGCTGGTTAGATGACTCGTACACAAACCTAAACTTAAAGGACTATACAACTCTCCATTCCACAAAACATCTAAATCAAAACGACGGTATAGTAATCTTTGCCAAAGATTCACTAAACTCATCAATAACAGAAATCAACCTAATCGAAGCAAACTGTATCCAAATCTCCCTCGGACCAGACATCTCCATATTTGCCGTCTACAGACCCCCATGCTATAACAATCTCTCACCTTTCTTCAACTCCTTAAATAAACTTCTCGAAAAAAATAAAAAAACACAACAATTAATTATTGCAGGGGATATGAATATTAACTTACTAAACGGGCAACCAATAACCACAGAATACTTAAGTCTACTTACTCACTATGGATTAAATTCGACAATCAACTCACCAACAAGAATTTCGTCAAACTCTGAATCCTGTATTGACCATATATTTGTTAAAACTAGGAAAAAAACATCTTCATCCATTATTCGATCAACGGTCACAGATCATTTCACTACTACACTAAGCATACATCTTAACAAGAAACAAAAATATGAAAAAAACAACTCCGTACAAGACAAAATCAATTTTAAGTCCCTAATAGAGGACATACAAAATGAATCTTGGTCAAATGTAATAAATGAACCCGATCCAAACAACGCGTTGAACACATTTATGACCACAGTTGGAACCTATATTGCTAAACATACAACAAAAAATTCCCCGAAAAACTACTCACATAAAGAAAAAAAATAACACCCTGGATCACGAAAGGATTAGTAAACAGCATTCATAAAAGAGACACAATGCACATGCAAGTACGCGAAAACCCATATGATGACAAACTAAAAAATAATTACCTGCTATATAGAAACCTTTGTAATAAATTAATCAAACAAGCCAAATACAAGTACTACAAAAAAGAAATAAAATCCGCCAAAAATGACCCCAAAAAAATCTGGAAAATCGTCAAAGATATTACTTTCTCCAATACGAAAAAAGACTCGAAGATCAAAGTACTGTTAATAAATGGAAACAAAACCCTTACAAAAAATTAACCTGGTAAAATAGCAAATTTTATTAACTCCCAATTTGCAAAAGTTGGATCTAACTTGGCTGAAAAAATTCTTTTAAAAAACGGCACAACAGAAGACTCTTTAACCAAACTATCCTCTACCATGCAACCAAATTATTCGTTTTATGCTCACAAAATAGGTACAAAGGAAATATCGGATTTAATTATTTCTCTCAAACTAAATTGCGCTGTGGGCCCAGATAACCTCTCCAATCATATACTGATTAGTCTCCGAGAACATATACTTATACCACTTCAACATATTTTCAACCAAAGTTTCAGCCTCGGCTTTGTCCCCGATCATCTAAAAATAGGTTGTATTACTCCAATACATAAATCGGGAGACAAAACGCTGATCTTAAATTACAGACCAATCACTCTCCTAAATTCGCTATCGAAACTACTAGAAAAAACTATGAAAAAACGACTGCTCGCATACCTTGACAAACACAAACTGATCTCCACCCGTCAATTCGGGTTTCGGGCGAAAATGGGAACAGAAGACGCCTTATCGGAACTAACCACCTACATAGTGAAAAACCTAGATGGCGGTTCAAAGGTGTTAGAAGTGTTCTTAGACCTAGCAAAAGCTTTCGACACCATCTCACACAAATTACTCCAACAAAAACTCAAAAACATTGGCATAATAGGTCCACCACTAAAATGGTTCATCAGCTACATTGAAAATAGACAACAAATTGTAAAAATCAATAATCAAGAAAGTGACAAAGTAGGCAACAGGTATGGAGTACCCCAAGGCAGCGTCTTAGGTCCCATACTGTTTCTCATCTACATTAACAGTCTAACTGAGATAAGCCTAGGGAACATAGAGTACAAAGTTATCAGTTATGCAGATGACACTGTAATTTTATTCAAAGCCCAATCATGGGAAAAAGTCTTCAAAAACACGGAAGCAGGGATGACTGAAGTAAATAAATGGCTAATAAATAATCTACTGACACTAAATATCTCTAAAACAAAATACTTAACTTTCAGTAAAACATTAGCTGGTCAGCCAGATAGTCGCCCACAACTACATCTTCACCCCTGCACAGTTACCTCATTAACTAACTCACGCTGTGTTTGTGACAAAATTGATTATGCGCAAAATATTAAATATCTTGGTTTAACTGTTGACAATAACTTAAAATGGGATCTCCAAATTAACCTAATTACAAAAAAAATACGGAAACTCTCTTACATCTTCAAAACAATTCGAAACATTATGTCACTACCTCAGCTAAAAATTATATATTATGCACTCTGTCAAAGTATTCTAATGTATGGTATTTCAGTATGGGGAGCAGCAGCAGAGACTCACCTCAAATCACTTAAAATTAATCATGAAACAATAATCAGAATTATGTTTAGAAAGCCTTATCAACATCCGACAGAACAGATAATGATCAACAATAACCTATTAGACATAAATAAACTATTCATAAAGAAGATCATCTACAAAAACTGCATAAAAATATCACCACACTTCATAACTCACTCGCAATACACAAGAGCAAACACACACAATCAACTACAAGTACCATATATCAAATCAAATTTTGCAAAAAAACATGAATCTTACTTGGCACCATATATATTCAATAAGTTTGTAGCACAAACAAAGACCTACGTCGCATCTAATAATTTGAACTGGGTTTTCAAAAGATTTTTAAACTGGTTGAATGTCAAGGAAAGAAGAGAGATAAGTAATATTCTTAATATCTAATATTATATATTTTCTATTTTCTACTCTGTTTTTAAATTCTGATTTTCCTCTTATTTTTTATTATTATTTTTACTATAATATATATGTTCCCTTTTTTTCTTTGTTTTACCACTTATTTGTTTTTATGTAATTAGAAATTGTTAGTTACCAGCCTCAGAACAGACTTTGTCTAGTGAGGAGGGTAAGGAAAAAAAATCATACTGTACATAACAAATAATAAATAAACGCCCGGGTTGCCGGCACTGAATTAACCCTCGACGTTCCAGTACGCAACGCGGCTGACATCCGCAGAGAACAATTGAAAGACACTGTATTGAAGAAAATTATCGAGTGTTTTGAAGCCAACAATCCAAACGAAGACCTTAGTTACTGGACTACTAAGGGCTACCTGATGCAAAACGGTGTATTGTACCGATATGCACCCGATATCGAAGAAGAGGACGCTCAACTAGTCGTCCCCGAGCATGAGCAACACCAAATACTCATGGCCTATCACGATGCCCCTACCGCTGGGCATTACGGAGTAGAACGCACGATTCGACGAATTGCCAGACGATACTTTTGGAAGAATATGCGGACCTACATACAGAAATACGTCAAGAACTGTCTGGAGTGCCAGAGGTACAAGCCATCAAACCTAAAACCCGCCGGCCTCCTACAGACTTCAGTAATGAACCAGAGGTTTGAAACAGTAGCCTTCGACCTCTTCGGACCACTCCCAACTTCCGAGGATGGGAAGAATTGGATCTTCATCATTGAAGACGTGGCCACACGCTGGATAGAGCTATTTCCCCTCAAAGACGCGACTGCCGAGACCTGCGCCCGCGTCCTGATTGATGAAGTATGCCTACGCTATGGGACCCCACGCCGACTGATAAGCGACAACGGTACCCAGTTCGTGAGTGCCGTGATGCAGCAGATGGCTTACTGCCTGGACATCAAGCACACCTTCACACCAGCCTACCACCCAGAGGCCAATCCTGTCGAGAGGAAAAATCGAGACCTCAAACCACAACTAGCCATCCTGGTTGGCACAGAACACCGAAAATGGGCCGAAAGCCTACCATCAATACGCTTCGCCATGAATACCGCGTTCTGCCAAAGCACCGGATACTCCGCTGCCTATCTCACATTTGGACGTGAGCTAAGGTCAGCCGATGACGTCGGAAGATACTTGAGAAGCATTATCTTATCGGAAAACTTCATTCCCGAGATAACGCCGCATCTGCTACAACTAGCCGATACCCTACGTCTTGTCAGGACCCACAATGATGAGAAACAAGACAAACAAAAGAATTACGTGGATAACAAGAGGCGAGAAGACCCCCATTACCAGCCCGGGGATCACGTTTTTGTCCATTCCCACGCTCTTAGCAAAGCCGCAAGAGGCTTCAGCGCAAAATTAGGACCACAACGCGATGGCCCCTACCTGATCCTGAAGCAACATGGACCAACGAGCTACGAGGTAGCTTCAATGGAAGCACCAGATGTCTCGCTAGGCACCTACCACACCTCAGCACTGACTCCATACCACGGGCACTTGACACCGCTGCCCGCTCCGGTTATTCCTCTGCGCAAACGAAGTCGACCAAAGAAGAATAAGTAGCCGCCACGCTACTACAGATCTGGATCTTCGACGGGACGTTCCTCGATCCAGAGGAGGAGGATGTAGCGCGCCGTTTTTACGCTTGCCACTACACCATCTCTTTCCCCCGTACAGCGCCATCCTGCTCACCCAAAACTAGGCGAACCAGGCTGCGCAGACGCCTTCTGCGCATTTCCTACTCTCGAGTCGCTACATAAACCACGCCCCGCAACAAGGAATGGCCTATATAAAGAGCGGCGAGCCCTAAATTAAACCAGTTCGTCTGTAGCTCGCTCTTGACTAGTACGCTCTCTTAGTTGCGCTGCGTCCTTTGGCACGACCCTCTAAGGAGTATTCTACTACCATAAGTAAAGCACCAACCAGACCCCGACTGCTGCCTTAGTTGCGCTTCGTCCTATGGTACGACCCTCTAAGCAGAACCAACCACAGTCAGTTTTGTTGTTCCTAAAGCCTAAACAGCAAGGTTCCCTCCGATCCCTTGCTCAGTTAATTATTATTATTGTGAATTGATACATTGTGACTATTTTTACTATATGTGATCTGTGAACTTACTTTAAATAAATAACATTTTACCAACAATTGTGTTATATATTTAGTTTTGCTCTTGCGTTTTGCGAGGGAAGTATGTGGTGAGATGATGTTTTGATACAGTTTTTATTGACGATCTTTCTTATGAATGGTTTATTTATGTCTAGTAAATTGTTTTTAATCGTAATTGCAAAAACATTAATACAAATAAAGTAAATCGACCAAAAATTAATTTACAAGAAGGTCGATAATAAATCGCTAATAATTAATTAAATAAATCAACTTTTTCTATTGATTTTTCGTGTAGTTATAACTTACTCATAACTATCTAGCGAATTATACTGCGGTGTTCTGTTATTTTCTCCGGTGAACAATACAACTCTGATTTTCGTAACGAAGCCCAAAGCCTAACTTTTCTTTCTCATAGCCATGCGAATGTTAGGTTTTGTAATCTGCAGTGCAATATCGTCAGTGCTTTCGAAGAAAAATTGGAATAGTGTTAGTGCACATAAGCTGCTAAATGGGCACATTTGCAATCCTGATGTTCTTGGAACGGATTTCGCTTTATGTCCCGGAGATAGCACAAATTTTATTTTTCCAAGAGACGGGACCAACCTACCGAAGATCATGCCTTTTTAGAGAATGACTATACTATTAAACCACCTTTCTGCTGATGTAGACATTTTTCATTTAAACCACAGTGACTTCAAGATCGCAATATTTTTTTTTAGCACAAGCAGCTTCTCAAGAAGTGATATAATTAATTTAGTATGTAATTAACTTTTTGTTGGAAGGTCAAAATATTTCGGCTTTGCATTAAAATCCAAATAAATGGAGTAGATATTTTTGAACGCATCCAAAAACTAAATACTGTTTTTGAAAGGTGATGATTTCAAACTATACAATTCAAAATAAACTTTTTTTTTAAATACAAGAATTTTTAATGCAAGCATAAAAAGTTTTCAAAATGGCTCACCTTACGTTTTTTTAAACTAAAATTACTGATAAAGAAAAAAAACGCACACATATTTTATTAGAGAAATGTATTATAAACGCTCCTGGTAACTGGTAACTCACTGTTTTGTCGTTTTATGTAAAAAAATGAATAAAAAATTCCCAAAGTTTCATAATTTGTTTTTTCAAATTGCGGCGGGAAACTTTGGATTCTTAAATGTGTACAATTTAAATATTTTGTGGTTGATTTTAGATTTAAATACAAAGCGCGGTGTTTTCTCTTTCTAATACCGTTTAGATTATATTTCTAACCTTTATAGTACGAGAGGCAACGATTTCTATGAGACCTATATGCGTTGTTCCGAAAACTGAACAAATTAACTTGAGGGGTTAACTGTTTCAACAATGAATGAATAAATATATTTTTTATTATTTATTAATATAATGATACAATTAATTACATTACATGTGAAAACATCAAGTAATGTTTTTCATTTAAAAGATACTCGTACATTGAATAAATTCGTTTTACACCTTTTTTGGAGCAAAGCCATAGTTAAAAAGGCGGAAAATAGGAGGTATGTTCTTTTTATTTTTAGAACCAATAATAAAAAACCAAATAAATCAGAAAACAGAATAATAATTTTTAAATATAATAATATTAATAATTTTTTTTACACATATAAAACAAATAGAGAAGAAGAGAGGAGAAGTAAGAAAAAAAGGATATCTAATGTAATAATTTAGTTGTATCATACAAGTTGAGTTTTTATTGAAATTTTGCATTTTTTATAATTTGTTTCCAATCTTAATTTCATGGGTAATTCTTTTTTTTTAATTTAACTCCAATATATTTGTAGAATTGTTGGGCTGTGGTGGTGTAACAGCGCGGTATAGTCATAGAGCCAAGGATATTTGTTCTATTGCTATTCGAAAAAACAGTTGCTCATATTATTGAAACAATCTTTGTGGATTTGTAAAGTGTAATTTTTTTATAAATAATATGAAGTGAAGCGACTTTAAATTCTTGAAATAATTTAATGGTGGGGTAATCGTACTTTTTTTAAAAATTATTTATATTAATATTTTTTGGATAATTTCTGAAGGCAAAAGAAAAGTTTTGAATGCACCACCCCAGCCAACAATTCCATATTGTAATACTGATTGAATTAGGAAAAAAAAGAAGTTCTTAATAGTCCAAAATGAAAAATTTTTCGTTTTCTAATAAAAATGTGCATTAATATTATTAACCTTTCTTCTATTGTATTGATTTGTAATTTTCACTTTATGTTACTAACCATAATTACACCGAGGTATTTTACATTTGTTTTAACAGTGAGTATAGAGCAGTCAGGTTTACATATATATATGCATTTGGATTACAATAGGCCACTTGCAACACATTTAAAAAAAAATTCCGGTTTAGGCAAATATTCTAAGACATTTTGTATTTTTTTAATTTTTTTTTTTAAACCCTTGCGATTTTTTGAACATTTCAATCCGAAAAAGCATACCATTTTTTATAAATGGGAAAGACGGGACATAATTTTATAGGTGCGAAAAAACGATAAATACATAGCCGAAAATCATTTTAAAAAATGAACATTTTCCACAAGAAAGGGCACAGGAGAATAACGAGGCATACCAAAAATATTACATCTCATAAATATTTTTTCCTTGATCCATCTTATTGATCATAAATCATTAACGTTCAACGTCTATATTACTAAATCCAATGTAATATACTTGTAAATTATAATAATAATAAGAATATTATAAAATTTTGTTTTGTTAAAATTAGCACCACAACTATTATACCTCTAAAACACGTACGGACAACATTAAATGTACGGGGTTCTCTTCATTACATCTGTCAAAAAGTCAAACCAAATGATAAGTTCGCAGACAACAAACAATAAATCTAGTGAACGTTAAATGTCAAATTCAAAAATTCGCCTGAAATCAAAGTGATGCCATATAAAAAAAAAATCAGTGTGGAATTTTACAAAATTAATAGGAACATTTTCGGAGATGGGACATTTTCATGTAGTGACGTCACGGGCCAAAATAATGGATTTATTTATTCAAAAATAAAAGAAAATGTGCATTTCTAAAAATTATTACTACCATTTTCGTAATCTTAGTAAAAAAATCTATCCAAACGATTTTTTCTAAGTCGTTATGAAATCCATGCATGTGGCCTATTATGAGTGTATACGTTTTTACATTGTTTTACATATATGTTTATATTCTCAGGGGTAGTATTTTTATTCAGAGTGAATGGTATTATAAAAGTTTTATGTGTATTTAGAGAAAGTAAGTTTTGATCAAACAATTTTTTTATTAAATTTATATCTAGTTCAGCCGTTTTCAGTTCGAGTTTCATTCCAGTTTAATCCCTGATTTAAAATCGCTGTGTCATCAGCATATGATATTAGTTTTGACTTTATGGTGCGTTTAAAAATATCATTCACATAAATGATAAAAATAATTGGTCCTATACCGTCCCTTGCGGGATTCCAAAATTACCGGTGTGGGGATCATTCAAAAAACCATTTAACTTGACAAATTGCTCTCTATGAAATAGGTTTTTTTTTCAAGTTAAGGCATTATTGGTTACACCAATTTTCGTTAGTTTAGAGATAAGATTAGAATGTGATATACTGTCAAATGCTTTTCTTAGTTGACAAATATTGTGTAATTTCAGACACGGCCCCCGAGCTGCAGTACACGTTCATCGAGCAGGCGCTGCGCCCCGGGCCCGCCGTGTCCCTGCGCTGCTCCGCCACGGGCTCCCCCCCGCCAGCCTTCTCCTGGCAGCTGGATGGGCAGGAGCTGCTGGCTTCGCACCGCCACGCCATGGGACAGACCCTGGACACGGAGCGTGGGGAGGTGGTGGCGCACCTCAACCTGAGCTCCAGTCGTGCGGAGGACGGCGGCCTCTATTCCTGTACCGCGGCAAACTCGGTGGGACACGCCACGCACACCGCGCGCCTCAACATCTATGGTAACCCTTCTATAAGATTTGTAAGCCACGCCCAATAAAGGTAGATGATATCATTAATACAAGTTTATTTTGTAGGTCCTCCTTACATTCGCTTCGTATCTCCCATCCGCGCTGTTGCTGGGGACAACATCACAATCTACTGTCCGTATTCTGGATATCCCATCAAGTAAGTTATTATTACACCGAATGCCACTGACTCCAAGAGCGGTGCGTGAAAATATATGTGATGAAATAATACTGCAGAGCAGCCCTTAGGTTCAATTGAGTGTATATTATTATTATTATAATTTTTTTTTTTAATTTTTTTTTTTTTAGTAGATAAATACAAACTAAGTAGATAAATACAAACATCACCCCTAACTATTACACATGTGCCCCAATGATGGACACTGCAACGCTGTCCGAAACGTTGGCTAAAGAAGGAGGTAGCGTAACACGGCATAATACCATAATACGAAAATCTAAAATCGTATCTAACTTTATTTCTGTTTACGAAATAAATTAAGCGTATTGGCGCCAGCGTCCTGTGTGTTTATTTATTTATACAGACATTTATATAGAAATTTACATTGACTTTACATTGACATTTACATATACATTGACATTTTTACGCACCAGATTTAAATGTCCGGGTTTAATTATCCCCACAGGAAAAACTAAACCCTTTCACACACTTCCCAAATGATCACCTGGTCAATCCACGTTATGCAATTGTACTATATAAGTATTATAATTACAAAACAATACAAGAACAACATGTCAACCTACCAGAGACCAGATGGGAAAATAATTCACCGACTCCAGATATTTTCATATCAGAGGGTTCAGCTCTGTGGAATTCCTAATTGAACCTATAAATCCTACTGATCCCTCAATATAAATATTTAAAAAATCTTTTGTAATCCTACATGTATTTAAAATTACCGATTTTTGCAGTTTTATATATAAATTCTTTGACAAATCTAAAACGCCTAAATTTTGAATCAGAGACCTAGGTATAATGCCAGTAGCCGAAATAACAAAGGGTAATATTTTTATAGTCCGAGTATGCCAAATTCTTTTAATCTCATTTCAACAGTTTTTTTAATATTACAGGAATTTGGAATAGCTACATCAATCATATAAGTTATTTTTTTTAATTTTGTCATGTAAAACTATATGACTAATTATGACTAATTGTTCTGTCTGTTAGTATAGTTTTATCATAATATATTTTATAAAATTCATTTTCTAAAAATGAATTTGGTTCATATTCATAATATGGTACTATATTACGGCAGTCAATCAAGTTATGTTTAATTACCAAACTTTGGTGGATTATTTTTAAAACCTGATTGTGCCTAAATGTATACTCGGACGGCGCTAATATAGAACATCCCGATATAATATGTTCTATAGTTTCCGGAAAAGCCAAACATTTTCTACATAAATCATCAATTTGATTTATATCTTTGATTATATGCTTCCTATAATTTTTAGTATTAATGACTCTATCTTGAATGGCAAGCATTAATCCTTCTATTTCTGCGCTCAACTCTCCAATACTCAACCATTTTTTTTTATGAAAGTTTGTCAACATACGTTTGGTTGAGATAATTGAAGTGTTTTGAATGAATAATTTTATTTGACCAGGAATCTAATAATTCCTGGTTAGTATTTATAAGAATGTTGGCATTCTCGTCATATAAATTTAAAGGTGTAATGTTTCTATCTGCCTTGCAAATTATTTTGTGCATTTCTGAGCTATTTGCTTTCCCATGGAAAAAATTTCTAAGCATTTCTACCTGATTGTGTTTCAAAGATGTTATTTTGACTACACCTCTACCTCCTAAATTTCTAGGCAAATTAATTCGTTCTATAGCTGAATTTGGATGATGGCAATTAAACTTTGTTAACGTAGTTCTAATTAATCGTTCTAAACTATCTAAATCTGTATTGGACCATTTTATTATGCCAAATGAGTACGTTAATAGAGGTTTTGCTCAAGTATTTATTGCTTTTACTAAATTTTTAGCAGATAGATTGCATTTTAAAAATTTTCTGATCCTAGTTTGAAATTTAATCCTAATATCATTTTTAATACTAGTGTGATCTTATCTATTCGATTGCGGGTATCCTAAATATTTATAAACCTCATCCTCATCATTGATATTTACATTAAAATCGACATTTACATTGACTTTTAAATTGACGTTCACATTGACATGGACATTGATATTCACAGTTACATTATTCTATACACATTTGACATTATATTAATGTTTACATTTACATTATATTGACATTTACCTAGATGTTTACATTGACATGGACATTGACATTCATATTGACACATACATTAACATTTTTTTATTGTTTAATTTATAACATTGTTACAGCATTGAACATAATATTATAGCAAAATAAAATAGTGAAATACATGCTTTGGTGTTTCTTTACCTTGACATTTAAATTGACGTGTAGGTACATTGACACTTACAATGACTTTCACATTGACATTTACCTTCACATTTTCATTGATATTTATATTAACTTTGACATTAAGATTAAGTTGTTTTATTTATTTATTTCAAAAACATACGGCACAACATGTGCCATTGACATAATTATATTTATACATATTATAATATAATAACATAAGAAAGTGACATATAAATGTAAAGTTAAATATAAAAACAAAAGGTAAAAGAAAGGAGTTAAGGTAATGAGTAGTAATAGAATTATGATGTGTTGCGCTGTAATTAAGGGTTGAGTATAGTAGGGATAATACTGTATGTACTATGGTTTCACCACGAACTTTTCGGTTAAACCGAGCGCTAAAATACTGCTTTTGTGCAGAATTATGCCCGTGGTGAAATAAAACATGAAATTTCATCTCAGGAGTGAGCATATGTATGTGATCTCCAGCGTGTTTGGGAATTAAATAACAACAAGTATCTCATTTCCAATTTAAATGTAAAAGAACGTATATATTATTTCAATAGTGTCAGGTACAATAAACGAAAACAGAATCTACTCACCCTCAGGGACCGATTGAGGTTATACTAACTAGCTAAATTCACAATATTCCTAACCGAACCGCGTCTCGTAGTTCGCCACAGGATGATTGGCAGGACCTCCAGCCGATCCTCATCTCGGCCAGTTCGCAACAGGATAATCGGCAGGACCTCCAGCCGATCCTCATCTCAACAGATCGCAACAGGATAATCGGCCAGTTCGCAACAGGATGACCAGCAAGACCTCCCGATACCTTCGCAGCAAAGCAGGGCTCCAAGGGAAGTGGAACTCCAAGGGGGCGATGTTACGGGGCTTACATAGCAAGCAAGCGGGACCGTTAGTATTACCGTACGTGTAATTTTTTTAATACAAGCCGGTGAGCGGAATTATTTTTCTCCACGTGATTAATGAGGCATTCTTATTGTCGGCACCCGACAAGTACATTCCGGCGCGTCTCGTGCAGCGTAAATACTATTACCGATCGCCTCGATAATTTTCGGTAAACTTCTCGAATAATACGAACTACCGCGGAGACCAATCTCGCGACATTATTGATTGAAATCTTTGGTGCACTTTCGCATCACGTATCAAAGATCGTTCCACATTAATTTCACGCGCCAATCGACTGAATTTTAAAACTTCGTCCCTTATAATAAATTAATACTACACGACTGTCACAGCCATGATCTAGCCCAAAAGATCATGCCGGCGAGAGTGCATTCCATTCCCGGACCCGGAAAAGAAAAAAGCTCCCCCTTCCATAACGACTTGTGTTGCCAGTCCTCCTGTTGTAACTATAAACAATTAATTAACTCAATAGTTCGTGCCGCTAGGTTCGACGTTATAAAGCAGTGTTCATATTTTAAAATGAGAAAGGGTAATGATTTCAGCACTGCTTCATAACAGATGTATAAAATGAAAGTATAAAGTAAAAGTGTAAACTATAAAATATAAAATATAATGTAAAAGTAAGAAGTTAAGATAAAAAGTTGAAAGGCAGGAAATAATATAAACTATAAGTTACCTTTGTAATAATATAAATTACAAAAGTTATAAATATAAAAAAATATGACAACTAAACAGTAAGAAATGCTCTTAGGAGCCAAATATTGAAGATAACCAAAAATTTTAAAAAAATATATAATAAATAAAAGGAAGGTATTACGGAGTATACAAAGCGATATGAAAAGTAGGTAACTATGATATGTTTCTAAGCCATAGGTATTAGAGTGCATACTGGTAGGACATAATATTATGGTTACATGATTATTTATTTATTATGATTACGTGGTAGTACTAGCAGATAAATTTTGTCTAATGCATCTTTTGTATGATGACAGACTTTCGGCATGATCGATATGAGCAAATTCATTACCTAAAGTGTGTAAACGATGTATTATTAAATTTTGTTCTGCATTACTGAGAGTGTTGTTGCAATAATAAGGTGTTTTGAGTCGAGTTGTTCTACTAGGTACATGATAATTTATTAACGATACCAATTCAGGGGAGTCAAACCAGTTATTGTTTATTTTAAATAAAAAAATAAGATCATTGAGTATTCTTCTATCTTTTAACGATAAGAGTCGCATTTTTTGTAATAGAGAATCATAGTTTATGTTATCCGCGGGAATTCCGAATTTGAAATTAATTGATCTGAGAAATTTACGTTGGATTTTTTCAATGGAGTTTGCATGGTTTTTGTAGAGAGGGTTCCATATGGGCGAATTATATTCCAAATGACTCCTAACCAGAGTTGTATATAGTAATTTAAATGTATGAATGTTTTTGAAATCTTTACATAGTCTTAGAATGAAGCCCAGCATTTTCATAGCTTTATCAGTAATGATATCAATGTGGTTGATAAATAGTAGTTTAGTGTCGAAGGTTATTCCGAGGTCCCTTATTACAGGTACTGACATTAAACTGTGATTGTTAAGTGAATAACTGTATTTGATGGGGTTTTTTATTCTAAAGAAACTCATGATTTGACATTTCTTAATGTTAAGTGTAAGTTTGTTAATGGTACACCATTCTGCGAATTTTACAAAATTGGATTGAAGGGACAAGCAGTCGTATATATTTTTAATGATTTTGTAAATTTTCATGTCATCAGCAAATAATAATATCTTAACATCAGAGAATATGGAAGTGACATCGTTTATAAATAGTATAAACAATATTGGACCAAGGTGCGAACCCTGAGGCACACCACTAGTTGCTTCAAATTCGTAAGACAAGTGTTATTTAATAGAGACAGTTAGTACACGTTTTGATAAATAATTCCTAATGCAGCATAATAATTTACCACTTATTCCTAGTTTAGACAATTTATTTATAAGAATTTTAATGCAAACCTTATCAAAGGCTTTACTAAAATCCGTATAAATTGAGTCAACTTGTTCTCTATTAGCAAGAGCACCTGAGATAAAATTTTCGTACAGTGTAAGGTTAGTTAAAGTAGATCGTCCAGAGATAAAACCATGTTGAAATGATGAGATATTAAATTTTATGCAAGAACATATTTTTTGAAGAATTAACTTTTCAAAAATTTTTGGTATCGACGATTGTATGCATATTGGTCTGTAATTTTCAACTAAAGATTGTCTCCGCTTTTAAATATTGGAGTGAGAAAGCTATTTTTCCATATTTGCGGGAACTTGCCTGATAAAAGTGATTGATTAAATAGTAGGTACAGTGGGTAAGAGACACTAGCCCCACAGTTTTTAAGAAAT
Organism: Limnephilus rhombicus; assembly: GCA_929108145.2. Lineage (NCBI taxonomy): Eukaryota > Metazoa > Arthropoda > Insecta > Trichoptera > Limnephilidae > Limnephilus > Limnephilus rhombicus. The sequence goes on along the minus strand of OV815280.1, from coordinate 56,052,244 downwards.
ACGGGGGGAATTTTATCTGGCCCTGAGCAAGATTTAGGTTCCAGTAGTTTGATACATACTGCAATTTCTTTAATCTCAATATGTATCTGAGATAGTTGTAAATTTATATCTGACTCGAAGTTTGGAATGTCTTCATCAGGGATATCGGTTTCATACACATCCTTAAAAAAGTCTGCAAACAAATTGACAATTTCATTGATTTTACAGGAAGTTTTCAGTTTGTAGTGCATAGTTTCAGGTATGCCAAGGTTATTATTATTTTGGGATTTACAATAGTTAAAAAAACGTTTTACATTGTTAACAATCGAAAATTCAACATTCTTAATATAATTATTATAACAAATGTTTGATAATTTATTACAATCTTTTCGAAGCTTGCTGAAAATTGTAAAATCAGAAAGACTTTTTGTTTCTTTGTATATTTTATGGGCTTTTTTATTCTCAATTACTATGTTAATGAGGTCCTTGCTAAACCAGCTAGGGAAATTTGAAGATAATTTATAACTAATCGGAACAAATTTTTCTATGGCTTTATATAGGTGATCATAAAAGACTTTAATATTTTCATCAAGGTTTCCTCCTTCTAATATAGACCAGTCAGTTTTATGTAGATAATCGCGTATTGCAACATAATTGGCTTTATTAAAGTTGAGAAATTGAGTCTGGTTTTTAATTTGGCATTTTATAGGGTTACATAGTATAGTAATGTCTAGAGGTGGGTGATGAGAATCAGGGGTAAGAACTGAGTCGAGTGACTTATCAACCGCAGTTGCCATGTCGGTACAAAGAACAAGATCTAGTAATCTATTATTGTCATTTTTTACATTGTTTAATTGAACTAGGTTAAGGAAATCGCAAAATTCAACTATTTCTTTTTCTGTTTCAGATAAGCTAGAGTTTTGTGATACTGTAAAATTGTCACGGGTGCCCCAATTAATTTTTGGTAAATTATAGTCACCGATGATAGTGATTTTACTGTTTGGAAATTTGTACGATAGTTGTTCAGTATCCTCAAAATGACTCTTGTATACACTTATATCCGATGACGGTGGAATATAAACACTGCCTATGATATTTTTTTGATTTTTACCGTTTAGTAAGATGTAAACTTGCTCCACATTACAATTTTTGGTTTTCAGAAGTTTTGAAGGATGTGCCTTGTTGACAGCTATCATGACACCACCGCCTCTAGATTTATAGCTGGTATGTTGACTTCTGTCAGACCGGTAAATATGATGGTGGGGTAGACCAAGCTCAGCAGAGTTAATTGATAGTTCCAACCAGGTTTCCGTTAGAATGAGAATATCATGTTGCAGTGTCGGGTTCATGCCTCTGACATTTTGATAATAGCACTTCAATTTGTTTTGTTTTGTGTGGTTCCAGTGGCGTAAAGTGGGAGCGGCAAGGCGTGCAGCTGGGCGCGGACCCACGGCACGGGCGCGACGCGCAGGGCGGGCTGCGCATATGGGGCGTGCTAGCGGCGGACGCGGGTGCATACACGTGCTCGGCCGGCAGTCCACAGGGAGAGATGGCCCGCCGCGAGCTGCAGCTCATGGTGCTTAGTGAGTTTATTCTCGCTTACCTATGCTGGTGGAAGTAGAAGTGGGAAGGCTTGCAGTGCAACTCTTTACTCCATGCCGCAAGATAACCTGCTGAAGACTGACCGACAGTGTTTCGTTGCAGAGCCCCCCCAGCTGGCCCCGTTCCAGTTTCCTCCCAACGTCGAGGAGGGCAGTGACATCCAGGCCACCTGCAGCGTCATGTCCGGGGACCAGCCCATCTACTTCTCCTGGTTCAAAAATAACCTGCCCATCCCCACCACTCTCGATGTGAGCACTCTTTGGCTTCTTTCTTCGTGTCTCACTTTATCTTAAATATATTCTTCCGTACCGGTTTTCTCTAAATAATAATAATAATATAATAATAGTAATAATAAGCAGAGTAATCTATAATATAAAAATGAATCGCTAAATGTGTTGGTAAGCGCAAATCTCGAGATCGGCTGAACCGATTTCACTAATTCTTTTTTTAGAATATTCCTTGAAGTACGAGGATGGTTCTTACGGAGAGAAAAATTAAGAAAATTGCGCAAAAAATTAGATAATAACAGAAAACATCGCACGTTTGACAGTTCGCGTGTTAGAGAATGACATTTTGCAAAAAAAATAAATGATTGTTCAATCAGGATTCTATTTTTGAAAAGTTGAAAAATTTATTTAAAGTAGGTACTCCCCTAATATTTTGAATCGAATCAAGAATTTCAGATATTTTAAATAGGTACCTGTGTTAGGTACCAAATTTAATATACATGAAAAATGGAAATTTGAATAAAAATTGTAAAAGGTGGCACGCGGGCTGTTTTAAAACTGAATGTACTGGGATTGAATATAAGGAACGCGGGTGAGGTTGGCGGGACTAGGGAGCGGGAAAGCGAAGAGGGAAGGCGGGGAAGGTGATAGGGAAACGCAGGATGGGGGAGGGGGGAGGGGAACTCGGGAGGGGGGTTCGCGGGACGGGGAAGGGAGGGAGGAGTGGAGTGAGGAGAGGGAAGGTGGAGGTGACGGATTGGGAACGCGAGAGGGGAAGAGGATGCAGGAGAAGAAGGGGAGGCGGAAGGGGAACGGGACGAATGGGAAAAGACACTCAGGGAGAAACAATTTCTTTATTAAATGGCATAGCAACGCAGGCCGGGACCAGCTAGTTGAATATAAAAATGGGAATAGAAGTAGAAATATTTTGAGACATGTAGATGAAATTGGGAGAAAATTTGGTTATAACATTGGTAGTAATAATAATGAAAATATAATCAATGATTTATTAAAACAAAAATTAGGTGTAAAAGCTAGTAGATTAAAAAGATATCATTATACGTATAATAAAAGAAATAATAATAGATTATTAATTTCAGAAAAATGAGAAAATATTTTATTCCAAACTTGATGATAAACAAAATATTATTTCGAATAATAATATTCCGTTGCCATCTGAATCAGATATGCGCGATTTTTGGACAAACATTTGGAGTAAAGATATTTTATTTTTTTTTTATTTATTTATTTTTTTTATTTATTTATCTATAATAAAATATGTTTACAATGGTTTTATTTGTATGCCTGTCTCACTAGGGTATACCTGTGTCGAGACAGGCGTACAGGTATATAAATGAATATAGTAATTACAAGGATATTTCAGGTAAAATACATATTATGAATAGAATTAAAACAGAAGAGTGATTGGAAGGGTAATAAATCTTTTAAAGAGAGTTATTTTATAAATGTTGGAGATGGAGTAATGAAATCAATTCTGCCTAGTCTATTTATAGGTTAAATTTGACAGGATTCCATTATTTTCATTTGTTTTATATGGGTTAGGTTGTATGTGAATAGTTATTTATGTCTATGTGTGATTTATTTTACAGATATTTGTGATAGTGTGGCGTCCAATACTTATAATCCATTTTTTAATATCTTGTTTGAATTTTGTAAAGGAGTCACTTTGTCTGATCGTAGTTGGTAGTGTATTGTATAGTTTGCAAGCTATGTATTTAGAGTGTCTTTGCCCGAAGGTGGTTTTGAAAAAAGGAGTTTGGAGAAGTTCGTTGTTTTTGGCTCGGGTATTGTGTATTGTTTGTGTAGCTTTGTATGGTGTTTTGTTGTTTTTGTGTAAATTAAGTAATATGGATCTTGAGTAGAGCTGTTTTATGTCCATAACGTTGAAGGAATTGAAGATAGTATCAGTGCTGGTAGTAAGCGGCATTTTAAGAATTATTTTTATGATTAGTTTTTGTGCTTTCATTATGGGATCAAGGGCATTGGAATATGCATTACCCCATGCTAGAATTCCGTATTCGATGTGAGATTGGCACAATGAGTAATATACTGTTTTTAAAAGTTTTAGGTGAAGGAAATTGCGTGTTTGTTTGAAAAAGTATATAGATTTTCGGATTTTGTTTGTAGTATTATGTATATGTTGCTTCCAATTCAGGTGTGTATCGAAGGTTACTCCTAAATATTTGATAATGTTTACTTGCTCTAGGCATGGGCAGTCACAGTTTCGGTTTAGAGATGAATTTTTACATTTGTGTATTTTTAATGGCGGGGCTGGGTTTGACTTTGGGATATTGGTGAGACTAGACAGTAAGTATTTGGTTTTCTGTACATTTAGAGTTAATATGTTCGAGTCAAGCCAATATTTTACCTGTTGAATTCCTTCCTCCGCTTTGGAATATGCGGTAAGCCAATCTTTTGCTTGGAAGAGTAGGACAGTGTCATCGGCGAAACTGACAATAGTGGCATCGATATCTAGGTTGCATAACTCGTTAATATATATTAGGAAGAGCGTTGGACCTATAACACTGCCTTGAGGGACCCCGTAACTAATGGGCAAATTCTGGCTCTTTGTGGTATTGAGTTTAACGCATTGGGATCTGTCAGATAAGAAGCTGGAGAGGAGGCCTAATTCTTTGTTCCTAATACCTATATTAAACATTTTGCGTTTTAGTTTGCTGTGTGAGATTGTATCAAATGCTTTACATAGGTCGAGAAATACAGATAGACATTTCAAGCCCTTATCCAGGTGGCCAGAAATATGGTCAGTGACCGTGGCTATAGCATCATTGGTGCTTTTATGTTTTCTGAATCCAAATTGCCGCGGCGATATTAAGTTATTGGTTTCCAGATATTCCATGAGACTATTATTGACGATCTTTTCGAATACTTTTGAGAGGGAATTTAGCAACGTAATAGGACGATAATTACTAATATCAAGTTTGGAGCCAGTTTTAAAAATAGGGATAATGAGACCTTGTTTTAGAATGGTGGGAAATACCCCTTGGCGGATGCTAATATTAAGTAGATGCGTTAATGGTTGAAGTATACCAGGGGCAATTTTTTTAAGAACATTGTTAGATATTTCATCAATGCCGGTTGATGAAGAGTTTTTGAGGGAGTTTATTACTCTAGAAACTTCTTTCTCTGTAATCGTTTTAAGAACAAAGCGGGTTGGGAAATCATCATCGGTCGCGTGGTCATTTGGACCAAGCGTATCGTTATTTATTTGGATTTTTTTTTGCTAGTTCCGGACCTATGTTTGTGAAGTACTGGTTTATGTAATTGACAATTGTGTTGGGGTTCGATGTAAAGTCTACAGTGATATCTTTGATATTGAGAGAGTTTAATGTGTCGGTGGCTTTATTTGAATTGGTAGCTTCCTTGAGGACTTTCCATATTTTTTTAGGGTCATTGTTGCATTCGGAAATTTTTTTGTTGTAATATAGATTTTTGGCTTTCCTAATGACTTGTGTGCAGATATTACGGTATCTTTTATAGAAATTATGGAGTGTGATATCATATGGGTTTGTGGCACATTTTTTGTGTATGGAATTGCGTTTCCGAATGCAGTTGATTATAGTATGGTTTATCCAAGGTTTGAGAGGTTTGATCGCTTTAGGAATGGTGTTTGTGGTGATTTTGGTGTTTTGGACAAGGATATCTTGTAGGTAGGTAGAGAAGTAGTTCCAGGCCTCCTCTATGTTAGTTTTGTTATAGAGTGTGTCCCACGATTTGGAGTTAATCGTTTTGTTAAGATTGTCATAGTTAATTGTTTTCTTCGTTGTTTTAGTTGGAGGTTTGCTTTGTACGTTGTGTTTGGAACTCATTGTGAAAGAGGTAGCGTAGTGATCTGTGACTGATGACATGTGGATTTCGGAGGTGTATTGGTTGGTTGATTTAACCATAATATGGTCGATGCAGGAGGAGGAGTTTGGCGTACATCGTGTTGCTGAATTTATTGTGCTTTCCATTCCGTGGAACATCAGTGTGTTTAGATAGTCTTGGCATTGGGGATGTTCGTTGTTTTTTAAAATGTTAATGTTAAGATCCCCCATTAGAATTAAGTTCTTTATTATGTGTAGATCCGTGAGATAGCAGTTTATGTCGCGCAAAAATGAGGAGATGTTAGGTTGAGAAGGAGAGCGGTAAAGTGCAATGATACATGTGTTGACATTGTACGTTATTTGAAGACAGTTTGAGTTAGTAATATAAATTTCTTTGACATTAAATGAGTTAAGAGTGTTGTTTAATGTATATGCTACTATGCCATCGTTTTGTCTGTAGTGATTTGAGGTTTGATGGTGGGTATAGTTGGGGATGTTTTTAGGAGTATAGTAAGGTGTTAGCCAACATTCTGTCAGGATAATTATGTCATATTTGATTTTAGTAAGGTCGAGTTCGATGAGGAATTGGTCAAAGTTTTTGTTTATAGATCTAATATTTTGATGGTATATTGATAAGTTTGTTTTGTTAGATGTTGTGGTAGTATTATCCATTTTGAATGATGTGTAGATTGTGTGGAAATATGTAAGGGTAATTACCCGATATTTTATGTAATTTTTTTTAAATCATCTACATGTTTAATATAAATAATTTTATCGTTCGTGATGCGCCTCATCATGATTCTCCCTTCTTTGTACCAGACATAGGCATAGTTTTTTTCTTTAGCAAATTTTTTTGTATGCCATAGAAGTTCTTTGTGATATGGGGAGAGTTCTTCTCCAATGTAAATCTTGTCGTCTGTAAGTCCTTTGATGGAAGCGTAGTTTATGTTTCTTTTCGCGGCGATGAGGTTGTCACGTGCAGTTTTGTTCTTGAACTGAACCAGCAGTTTGGGGGGGGCATCAGTACGTCGGTCCGGTATTCTTTTAGCTTCGGTTATTTCATTATATTTGATTTCTACGCCAGCCGCTGCAGCAACTCTTATAACTATTTCAGCCGCCTCTTCGCCACTTGAATGTTTAATCCCGGCTATTTCCAAGTAATTTGAGCGGAATTTTGTTTCAATTTCAGAAAGTTTTATTTCCAGATGTTTTATAGTGGTATTTTTGTCTTGTTGATCTTTTTTGATGATTGCTATTTCATCTTCAATTTTTTTGTTTTGACTAAGAATTAGGTCTATCTTTTTTATTAGCTCGTCATATTGATTGCTTATAAATTCTATGCTTTTTTGTGTTTCAGCTGTGATTTTTTCCATTTTGGATATAATTTCTTTTTTAATATTTTCCATATTTTTGGCGATGTGTACGATAATTTGTTCCATATAAATATCGCCTAATTCAGGTGCATTTTTTCCTGTAGATTTGGTCGTCTTATTTATATTGTGATTATCCTCTTCTGAATCGCTAGATGTCACTTTTTTTTGCGATTTCTTCTGCCTATTCATCTTGGGAAGGTTTGGAGCTCGGATATTTATTTAGGAAAAATAAAAATATCAAATTTCTTCTGGATTAGGTAGGATTCGATCTCGGTCCGTTAGGTGTGTCTGAGCAATCGCGCTAGCCACTACACTATTGACCACATATAAAACATAATGAGGCAGGTCCATGGATAGAAAATGAAGAACTGAATTGTTCAGACATTGAACAAATGAGTTTTTCTGATATATCGGTTGAATTGTTAGCCAAAATTATAAAAAATACTCATAATTGGAAAGCCATGGGTTGCGATTGGATACATAATTTTTGGTACAAACGTCTAACTATTTTCGTTATTTGTTTTTGGGGTGTTATGCCGTGTTGCGCTACCTCCTTCTTTAGCCAACGTTTCGGATATCGTTGCAGTGTCCATCATCAGGGCAGATCCGGCAGATCCGGTAGATGTGTAATTTTTAGTCGTGAAGTGTGTGCTTATTTACTTCGAAGCGATACCGTGTCGCCAGCACCACTAACTTTCACCAGTACAAAATACTCGTGACCCGTGCTGGATCTGCCGGATCTGCCCTGATGATGGACACTGCAACGATGTCCGAAACGTTGGCTAAAGAAGGAGGTAGCCCAACACGGCATAACTCCCCAAAAACAAATAATGAAAATGCTTTTGGCCGTGAAAATCTTAAAACTTATCAAACGTCTAACTACTTTACATCCTCTGTTTGCAAAAAATCTTTCAAAACTTGTCAAACAACCTCAAAATTTTCCTAATTTTCTAACGAAGGGCATTACTTATATGTTACCTAAAAGCGAAAATATTAATAATCCCTCTCAATATAGACCCATTACATGTCTACCGACAATATACAAAATTTTAACCTCTTGCTTGACAGATTTAATATATACTCATTTGGATGAAAAAAATATTTTATCTGAACAACAAAAAGGTTGTCGCAGAAAACATATGGGATGTAAAGAACAATTCGTTATTGATTCTGTAATTTTAAAACAAAATCAAAAGCGTAATTTACATACTTGTTATATAGATTACCAAAAATCTTTAGATAGTGTCCCGCACTCGTGGCTAATCAAAATATTAAAAATATATAAAGTTAACCCAATTATAATTAGCTTTTTCAAAAATATTATGTCCTTTTGGAATACAGATTAACTAGTAAATTTAAAAGTTAATAAAATAGTAGTACCGGGAATTTCAATAAAAAGAGGGATTTTTCAAGGAGACTCATTGAGTGCTCTTTGGTTTTGCTTAGCATTGAATCCTATGTCTAAAATGTTAATTAAAAGCAAGTTTGGAATAAAAATTAAAGGTAATACAAGAGAGAGTAGTATAGTTTCACATCTATTATATATGGATGATATAAAATTATTTTCAAATTCTGAATCAAATTTAGAGAAAATGATTAAGGTAGTTAAAATTTTTTCAGATGATATTAAAATGACTTTTGGTTTAGATAAATGTAAAACGATCCATATAGAGAAAGGCAAAATTGTAGATGGAGACGAGGGTATATTTAGAAATTAAATGTATGAAAGGGGAAGAGGTTTATAAATATTTAGGATACCCGCAATCGAATAGATTAGATCACACTAGTATTAAAAATGATATTAGGATTAAATTTCAAACTAGGATCAGAAAAATTTTAAAATGCAATCTATCTGCTAAAAATTTAGTAAAAGCAATAAATACTTGAGCAAAACCTCTATTAACGTACTCATTTGGCATAATAAAATGGTCCAATACAGATTTAGATAGTTTAGAACGATTAATTAGAACTACGTTAACAAAGTTTAATTGCCATCATCCAAATTCAGCTATAGAACGAATTAATTTGCCTAGAAATTTAGGCGGTAGAGGTGTAGTCAAAATAACATCTTTGAAACACAATCAGGTAGAAATGCTTAGAAATTTTTTCCATGGGAAAGCAAATAGCTCAGAAATGCACAAAATAATTTGCAAGGCAGATAGAAACATTACACCTTTAAATTTATATGACGAGAATGCCAACATTCTTATAAATACTAACCAGGAATTATTAGATTCCTGGTCAAATAAAATTATTCATGCAAAACACTTCAATTATCTCAACCAAACGTATGTTGACAAACTTTCATCAAACAAATGGTTGAGTATTGGAGAGTTGAGCGCAGAAATAGAAGGATTAATGCTTGCCATTCAAGATAGAGTCATTAATACTAAAAATTATAGGAAGCATATAATCAAAGATATAAATCAAATTGATGATTTATGTAGAAAATGTTTGGCTTTTCCGGAAACTATAGAACATATAATATCGGGATGTTCTATATTAGCGCCGTCCGAGTATACATTTAGGCACAATCAGGTTTTAAAAATAATCCACCAAAGTTTGGTAATTAAACATAACTTGATTGACTGCCGTAATATAGTACCATATTATGAATATGAACCAAATTCATTTTTAGAAAATGAATTTTATAAAATATATTATGATAAAACTATACTAACAGACAGAACAATTAGTCATAATAGACCTGATATATTTACATGACAAAATTAAAAAAATAACTTATATCATTGATGTAGCTATTCCAAATTCCTGTAATATTCAAAAAACTGTTGAAATGAGATTAAAAGAATTTTGCATTCTCGGACTATAAAAATATTACCATTTGTTATTTCGGCTACTGGCATTATACCTAGGTCTCTGATTCAAAATCTAGGCGTATTAGATTTGTCAAAGAATTTATATATAAAAATGCAAAAATCTGTAATTTTAAATACATGTAGGATTACAAAAGATTTTTTAAATATTTATATTGAGGGATCAGTAGGATTTATAGGTTCAATTAGGAATTCCACAGAGCCGAACCCTCTGATATAAAAATATCTGGAGTCGGTGAATTATTTTCCCATCTGGTTTCTGGTAGGTTGACATGTTGTTCTTGTATTGTTTTGTAATTATAATACTTATATAGTGCAATTGCATAACGTGGATTGACCAGATGATCATTTGAGAAGTGTGTGAAAGGGTTTAGTTTTTCCTGTGGGGAAAATTAAACCCGGACATTTAAATCTGGTGCGTAAAAATAAAAAATGTTCCAAGCATACAGAAAATCTACGCCAAAAACATTCTAGCACATCACCACAAAAATTATTCAGAGGCAGACACCTCACATGCTCATAAAACCAGAGCCAAACAAACAGACATACTTAATATACCAAAGTGTAACTCTTCATTTGGACAAAGAAGTTCAGAATTTTTAGCAGTAAAGTTATATAACAAACTCTTACTTAGTACCAAACAAATTAAAACAAAAATTGCTACATTAAGGACATTAAATGTTGGCTGAAGGATCTATCGGAAAATGAACTTACTTGTATACTAAAAACAACGTCATAGAAGTTTCTGGAAAACCTTATCCAAACAATGAAGTTAAACCATAGAAGTCGCTGAAAACTTATCCAAAGCACAGTCCCCCTCAGCACAGGATCTCCTAGTGAGGAGGACTACGAATATATTTTCTATTTTATATATGTTTCATATAAAAATGTCAAAAATTATAAATGTATAGTTACTAAATAAAAATAAATAAAACATACAACATATTATTTGACAACTGTTTCATAATTCTTATTTTCTCTGATTATATTGATTTTATTGACAAAAAGGGTTACTGTACATCTGTAAATTGCGGATTTCTTCCGGAATGACTGCTTTCATTATTCCTTCGGTATCGCACGGCAGCGGCACACAGCGCCTCATTTCTTTAATACGAGTGAGGGAGATGCAAGAAAATGATTTATTTTTCCTTTGGATGAAGCATTCCTTGTTTGTCTCAGAAACAGGTGCAGCATAATTGTCATAATTAATGTACGGTTTTTGCCTTTTTATATAATAAATAAATTTAATTTAATTAAAATTAAATTAAAAATAGATAGGTAATCTCCTACACAAGTTGGTATCCCTTTCATTGTAAATTATATTAATGGTGATGTTGTACAGTCGATTACGCAGTCGGCAACCAGTCGCTGCAGAGCTTCTCGAAGCACTGAAATAGAAAATTGCGCTTGTGCAGCAAACTCACGTAAAATGATGAAAAAAATATCCTTTAGGTGCGTTATGAATATCAGCAATTATGGGACCTTTCACCATATATCTTAGGTTCATAAAAATAATACTCGTGGTGTTGGAGCGGTAGACTAACAAGCCTATGAATTTTGTTAACACCACTAAATTAACATTTGCACGGATTAGTAATTAGCAAGAATACAGATTTTTTCTGTGGTTATTAAAGACCGACTTCAGAATTTTTCATATATCTGTGGGAATTTAGTTTTTCCTTTTTTAAACTACGATGGAGCTCTCGATGAAATCAGGTCACGAACCGCCACTAGTTCCACGTCAAGTCACGACATGGGATGCCCTGTCAGTCCAGAGACGGTACTTACTAAAGATTTACCTAATGAAACACTTTTACCTGGCGCAGTGAGCCTTACCCAAGACTCAATTTAGATACCCACAGTACACACCCTTTAATAAATAATCCCAATAATTTCTGAAAATGCTTTCTATACTTTTTTACAGGTCGAAATGAAGAACTTGGAATTTTTCAGCATCCTCATCATTAAGAAAGTATTATCATTTCACAGCGGAATCTACAGCTGCGTTGCAAGTAACTCCGCGGCCAAATCTAACTATTCAGCTCCCCTCGTTGTCAGAGGTAAATTATTGTCAGTTTTATAACACATTATAGCATCATCCTGACATATACTTGAAAAGAATATGTCAAAAATATATATTTATTTATTTAAGGCCTACGACGTAAATATATCAAAAACAATAATTGCGTATCGCAGAAAAGTCCTTAAGATAATTAAGTAGTACAGTCCGATAATTTCAATGTTATCTCCGTGGAATGTTTACTGATTCTTGTGGTGTTGCACGGTCCAAAAAATGTCGATTCCTCCTCCTAGAATCAAATGTTTCAGACTCCCTTGCAGTGACCATCATCGCGGCAGATGACATTAGACACTGCAAAACCGATTCGCGAAAAGTATCAGGCTGTAAATACCCTCAAAGATGCGTTGAATCAATGATCGTAAAAAACCTTCCGTGTTCTAGTGGCCCCCCAGTGGGTGCAGGAGCCGCAAGATGTCTCCGCCTTAGTCGGGAGCTCGCTGTCCTTACCTTGCTCCACCAGAGGATTCCCGGAACCGCAGGTCACTTGGATGAAAAGTCAAGGTCGGTGCTAACTTATTGCAATTTTATTCGACAGCCAATAAGACACACTTCTTATTAGCCTCTTGAGTTGCTGATGGTTTATAAATTTACCCGAGTGCCCTATGAAAATATATTTTTAATCTTCAATCTTTCTTTAATTTACGTATGGAAGGTTTTAACATAGTGTATTTCAGGTCCATCTCCCCAGAACTACCAGGCGCTGGAAGAGGCCTCTGTGGCTGAGAACGGCAGCCTGTCGCTGAGCTTGGTGAGTGCGCGGGACGAGGGCTACTACCTTTGCAAGGCGGTCAACAACATCGGGCCTGGTCTCAGCAAGGCCATCTTCGTCAGGGTTAATGGTACGTCAACCACACAACCAGACCATTGGCCGTAGATGCCTTATAAGTCGAAGGAATCGTGCTCTTGTATTTTTAAATACATCTATTTGATTTTCGATTTGGTTTTCGTGATTTTTTTACTTTTGTGCTCCACACAGGAGACCCTGAGGGAAAAAAGCCTTCAAGGCCTATTTCATCTTTGGGGATGGTGTGGAGAGTATTTTTAGGGAAAGGGTTGGAGAGGAAGTTCGGGAAGGAAAAATATACACTCGTAAGTGTCTACGACGTATGAATTCATCCCTTCCATTGCCGCGAAAGGCAATGGGTCGTGAGAGTCCGCCTGGAGAGATCGAGGGTGACCTATGGTACGGGTATTGGTTATCTGATAAGTGCTTGTAAGTGAAAATTAACCCACTTATCGACATCTGATCGAGTTGAAACTTGGCAGATAGATTTTTTAGAGAAAAAAGAGAAGACTCGAAAATTGAAAATAGATGGATAACAGTAAAAAAACTTCGTTTTTATTACGAGTTGATTTTTTTCTTCTATTAACTCTACACTGCGGGGGTGCTCAAACGGTCGATCGCGATCGACCGGTCGATCGCGAGTGCTTTTTGAGTCGATCTCGAGAAAAATTCTAAAGTAGATCTATTCACAGTTTTTATCAGACGCGTTTCGAAGGAAAACATTATCTTATTCGAAGTGCAGTTATACAATTTTTGTTGCAGACTATGCATATGCTGCCAAAAAAAAAAAAAAAAACATTTTAGTGTTCTGAGTGTAGTTTTAATTTGTCGCGTACAGCTTTAATTTAAACCAGTTTTGTGTTCACAATGTAAAATTCGAGTTGTGGATTCATCTGCTGACACATTTTGAAGGAAAACGTTCTCTAACGCATTCGAAGTGCTGTTATAAATTTCTAGTTGCAGGCTATTCATGTACTGCCAGAATAAAGAAAAATCATTTTCATCTAAGTGAAGTTTTAATTCGCTGCACACAGATTTAGTTTAATTTGTTTTAATATTTCGAGGCAAACATTCTCTTATTCGAAGTTCAATCATAAAATTCAAGTTGCAGACCATGTATGTGTTGCAAGAATCAAAGAAAAACAATTTTTATGTTCTGAGCGTAGTTTTAATTAATTAATTTATTGGAAGAATGCTCGTCACATGATGTGGCATAAGATGAGGTCGTAATAAGAAAGGGATTTCTAACCCCCAGCGCAACAGCCTTTCAGAGTCGATCGATCGGAGTCTAATAATATTGAGGTAGATCGCCAGCAGTTCAAGTTTGAGCACCCTTGCTCTACAGTATGGTGTGATCCACTAAAATCGTTTGCTATTGTTATATTATAAATTATCGACTCAAAAAAGTGGTGTAAGTCAGTTTGTTGTTAACAAAGCGCTGTATTCCCTTAGAGCCCCCGCGTTTCGAGCACGGCTCCAGGAATGTGTCCACCAGACGAGGGGACTCGGTGAACCTGGTGTGCGAGGTGTTCGGAGACGATCCCATCCAGATAGTCTGGACACACAACCTGCACCGGCTGGATGCCAACAACTACAGGTCTAAAACATCCTTACAATACTGACATACCCAATTATTCGTTAATAACTTCGTTCACGTGTAGTGAGGTATGCCTTGTGCAGTATGGATTTGTCTCAGGTGCACACCTCGCTGAAACACAATACGTGTGAACGAAGTTATTAGCCACTGGAGCATTCAATTAATGCACCTATATTTTATTATTTATACCATATTTTTAAGATTCATTAGAAAATCATTAAATTTAATACTTTAAAATTGGCGTACGGGGTACCTATTTGGAGAGTATTTAACATAATGACTTCTACTTGTAGTCTATAGTCTAGTTCAGGAGTCGGAAAACTTTTAAGTGAGAAGAGCAAATTTGTCAAAGAAACAGGATAACAAATATATCAGAGCCATATTATAAGGGGTGGGGGGGGTTAAACGTACGCGGCTTCATCTCCACTCAAGGCTGGTTGAGTAGAGGTGAAATTGCAGTTGATGTCTGAAAGCATGCGGCTTGCGAGCCGCAAATTCTGACCCCTGGCCTAGTTGATAATTACATATACAATTTTATTAAATTCAATCATGCATGTTTTAATGTGCATATAAATGATCAATGATATGTGTGAAATTATATTTCAACAATTTTGGTTTGCGAAATTTGTCAATAATAAATACCTTAATCAGAAGAGATACGAGACATCTCTTGTTGAACGCTGAATCTAGGAACTACTTAGTAATTTTTGCGATTAATCGAAGTATGCAACGCGCGGGAACTTTTGAAATATTTCCAATAAATGTTTTAAAATATTTCTTTAAATTGGTTACATTTTTGCCAGCGAACGCTCGAGAGTGTTTGCAAATTTGCCAAAATATGGTCAAAAACGCTTAAGTGATTATTAGTGGACTCATTTCTAACTTAAATAATGGTCTGGTATAGAAAAACGCTGAGTGAGATTTTTATTTATTTATTTATTAACGCCGATAATAACGGCTTTTACAAAATAATTACAATTATTTTACATATGAATACAGAATATACATACATTAAAAAAAAGAATTATATAAATATAAAATTCATAAAAGAGAACAATAGAAATTGTAGTATCAACATAAAAAAGTACAATGAGTAGGTTATTATAAATACAATACAACATATTATAAATCCCGTATATTATGTATTAAGAAATTAATACTTTAAATCTGTATTTGATTATAGTCAAAATGAGAAGCGCTGACAGACAGTTTTAATTAAGTAGTGTTTGTATGAGGTTAAACTAGCAATGTTTATAGATTCATCCAAAACATATTTATTTCCAAGTGCATGCAGGCGATTCATTGTGGAATTGAGTTCAGCGTTCGATCCTGTATTGTTGCAATGATAAGGTAATTTGAAACGAACTGATCG
Source organism: Limnephilus rhombicus (assembly GCA_929108145.2). Lineage (NCBI taxonomy): Eukaryota > Metazoa > Arthropoda > Insecta > Trichoptera > Limnephilidae > Limnephilus > Limnephilus rhombicus. The sequence goes on along the minus strand of OV815280.1, from coordinate 56,036,548 downwards.
ACTAGGTACATGGAAACATATTAGCGAAAGAAGTCCAGGGGAGTTCAACAGGTTGGTAACGATTTTAAATAAATAAAATAGGTCTGAACAAATTCTCCTTTCTTTTAATGTATCGAGTCCCAATAATTGTAACAGAGAGGGATAATTAATGTTTTCTATGAATATTCCCAATTTAAAATTAATATAACGTAAAAATTTATGTTGGACTCGCTCAAGAGAATTCTCATGTACACTGTAGTAAGGATTCCAAATGGTGGAGTTAAATTCTAGTTGGCTTCTAACAAGTGAAGTGTAAAGTAATTTGACAGTTTTTAAATTTTTAAAATCCTTTGAAATCCGTAAGACAAATCCTAACATTTGCATTGCTTTACTGGTTATATTATTAATATATTTAATGAATGTTAATTTAGTGTCAAAGGTTATACCAAGGTCTCTAATTTCATAAACAGATAATAAGATGTGATTATTGAGAAAGTAGGTGAACAACAATGGGTTTTTTTTTCTGTGGAATCTCATAAGTTGACATTTTTTTACATTAAGAGTTAATTTGTTAATAAGACACCAATAATCGATATTATCAATAATTCTAAAAATCTTCATATCATCAGCAAACATTAGAATGAGAACACGGGTGAATATGTTTGTTACGTCGTTAATGAATAAATTAAAAAGTAAAGGACCAAGATGCGAACCCTGGGGTACGCCACTGGTAGCTTCGAATATGTAGGATAAGTGATCATTAATACAGACAATTAGCTGACGCCTAAGTAAGTAACTCTTAAACCGAGATAAAAAGTTTCCATTAATGCCGAGTTTCAAAAGTTTATTAATGAGATAATTAATAAGAGTTTAATAAAGAGATTGCGCTAGTCTGCCCATGTAACCCTGCCGTACAAATTTCGATATCTTATAAATAGTTATAAATTTTAAAAGCACGCAACGGCAATACTTGTAAGGCATGAGTTTAAGCTGAAGGAATGATTGCAGGCTAATCATATCGGAGGCCAAGACAGAGGGGGGCGCGCGCTCGCAGCTGTCCGTGCGGCAGGCGGAGCGCCAGGACTCCGGCCTCTACAAGTGCCAGGCCGGCAACTCCTTCGGCCGCAGCGAGCTGCTCATCTATCTGGCTGTCCAAGGTACCTTTATACTTCTACTTCCTACTCATCTACCTATCTACCCGGCTGTCCAAGGTACCTTCACACATCCACTTCCTTCCATCCCAACTAACTTACTAATGCTTCTACCGACAACAGCTGCGGAGCCTTCCCAGAATGTCAATGAGATTATATTCACAATATTATCACGAAACGAACATTGTGTGAAGTTTCTTGGAAAGCTTTTCAAAGGCTACTATCCCAATAACAAACTTTGTAGTTGTTCGCAATAACAAACTACACTCGGAGGACACAACTAAAAACTGAATTTTCACCATCCTCGGAAAGTATTTGGCCCCTGTAAAAATATTTTAAGCTTGGAATATACTATACAGGGTGTAACGGCACGTTTCCGAAGGATTTTCACCAGCGTTTCCTGACGTATTTGGAATTAAAAATGTATGTACCTATATAGATGCCAATTTGCAGTCGGATTATATTTTTAAAATATTAAACAAAGCAAATTTTTCTATTACACGTGATCACAGATCACACTGCTACATGTCGCGACGGATTGCGTAATACGCGCCATATCTCATTTGCTACCGTGCTGCTGGAACGAGATGAAGAGTGCATCACGTGACCCGCTAGGCTGTCCCCATTGTGCAAATATGTCGCTGGGTATGAACGATACGTGCTTTATATATTTGTTTAGTGTATATGTTTAAACTCATCTACCAGGTTTTAAGGGACACACCTTTAATTGTGTTTTTTTATAGTACAAAAATTGTTAAAATTTAAGAAAATTGTAACCAGTGATGAGTTTTTTTTTTTAGTTAATTTCCAAAATAAAAGATACTCTCAGTATCGCCATGGCGAAAAACCACTATTCGGAATTGAAACGTTTAAAACGTATTAACGTACGTACCAGCTCTAAATATTCAGGTACTCCCCACCTGCATTGTTTACAGGTTGCAATGGTAGCGGCTCACAAACTGTCAAGTTTTGACATGTCAGATCAGAAAAATATCGATTTTGTTAAGGAGGTTGACTGCAATTGCGTTGAGAACAGGTTTCTTTTCAGTTTCTCCATGAGCGGAAACCCTGTGCCTGTGCAAGTGTGCCTTATTTCGCCACCATAAAAATCGCTCGGAAAACGAAGTTTAGAGGTCACGATTTCAGAAGCAAAAGTTATTTATTTTTTTAATAATTGAACAAAAAAAATATTTCATAAATGAAAAAAGTCACATATAATTTCTAAAAGTGATTTCGGTGATTGTATACTTTCACGGTCACCTGATTTTTTTGCCGATAAAAAATCCAAAATTGAAACGACCTTTACGATTTTTTTAATGTTGGTTTTCGCGGCGGATTTTTGAAAAAAAAAATATTTAAATCATTTTAATTAGGGATTTCGAATAGTTTTTCACTTTGAATGCTAAAAAAATAACATTTCCATGAATTATCTTTTATAACCTTTCTTCGCGCTTCAAACTCGACTTTTCATAATCTATGCAAAAAAATACAAAATTTAAAAATAAAATTGCAATTAAATTAATGCTAATAAAGGAAAATACGTATTCATCAATAACTGGGATTAAAAATGGGATTTTTTTTAATTAACACTACGACAGTAATTAATCACTAAAAATTTCCACAACTTTACAAAGCTAAAAAACTAATGGAAATATTGATTTTTTTCAATTTTTTTTTTTAATCCGCCGTCAAAACGAAGATTCGAAAAAAAGTTCAAAAAAGTTTGAAACTTCAATTTTTTGCAGCCGAAAAAGTAGGTGACCGTAGAAGTGTACAATTAATGTAATTTCTTATATGCGCATTCATACATTTCTAATGAAAAAACACATTGTTTAGTAATTAACAATTTTATTTTAATTCTACTCAGCGGAAACGATTAGAAATGCGTCAATTTATCCTTTGCATATTTTTGTTGTTTTTATAATGTAAACCGATTCGTAGTAAAGATTAATTGAAAATAGTGATTTTGCATTAATCTTCGCCTTAACGAGTATCAACATCAAAAACCTCCGTACAAACACTTTCCGTTGATGGTGTACATACTCGTATTATTGTACAAACACAGTGTATAATGTAGGTCAAAGTCGAATTGAACAAAATAAAACTTTGTCAAGTCTATTGGGATTTTTGTGCTCACGTAATAAAGTTAGTTAAACTTTGTAAATATACAAGTCTAGTGTTGTCGAGTTCTCTGGAAATAAACACCACCACCCACACTCCAGCTCTTCTGTGTCCACACGATAAAATCCAAATAACGCAAGTTTTGTAACAAAATGTTTGAATGTGGATAAATTAAAACTTTTTTGTGGGTAGGTACTGTAAATGCTTTTACAGTTTTTTTAAGGATGTTCCGGAAACGGATTCTAGCGACGAATGAAAAAATAATAACTTTTAACTTTTTTGCGAACTTTTTAAGAATACGCATTTCGCACAATCTCACTCACAGATAAAATAAACGATAAAACTTTTTCAAATTAAAATATGTAGGAACAGAAATTCTTGGATTGATGAAAAAAGCAAAGTATAAACTTAGACGTTCCCTTTTTCTGTTATTAGTTTTTGGGGGTATTATGCCGTGTTAAGCTACCCCCTTCTTTAGCCAACGTTTCGGACAGCGTTGCAGTGTCCATCATCAGGGCAGATGTGTAATAGTTAGGGGTGATGTTAACTAACTAACTTAACTATTACACATCTGCCCTGATGATGGACACTGCAACGCTTTCCGAAACGTTGGCTAAAGAAGGAGGTAGCTTAACACGGCATAATACCCCAAAAACTAATAACAAAAATACTTTTGGCCGTGAAAATCTAAAATCGTAGATACGATTTTTAGATACGTAGATAGATTAGAGGTTCCCATTCCTATTTCTTTTTTATGTGAATACCGAACAAGAGTCCCAACTACTCCCGCCTGAAGCGAGTGCGACTTTGGCATCCTCAATTGGGGTATATTGTTAGCCTGAAGGTTGCGGAGAGGGGAAGGAGATAGAGGAAAGATTTGGAAGTAACTGACTATTTAAATCTGGCCACGTGTGTCCGGGTTTTAGTTGAAAAGTTTTGTTTCATAGCTTTATTGTGTTTTATTTGTAGTTCGTTTAGGTACGTACATTTATCCATATTTCTATTGGATAATAATCAGTGTGTCTGGAGGTAAAGTGCACAAACAATTTTCCATACAAAAAATTCAACTCTTTTACCTGAAAAAGTTATGCGACTTTTTTACCGGTACTATTCACCTCCCGAAGTTTGTGAACTTTACCTCCGGAAACCTTGTATGTATATGCGACTGAATTTCACTGAAGTGATGACTGGAAAACTCAACAACATTGACTTCAATACCTCCTTTGTAAGTCATTAATGATGTGATGAAAAAATTTGGTTGAATAGGTTATATTATGTTGTTATGGGATATGTTTGGTTTTGAAATAATGACAATATGCACAGTTCCTACCAAAATGTAATTTTTCCTTCCTACCCTCCCCAACCAATGTCACCATGGTGAAACAAAAAAGGCTCAATAACATCCAATACAACGCAATGAGATGACTTGAAATTTTGCAACCATTGTGTTTTAATGTGTTCGCCGTCGTATTTTGGTAAGTGCCTTTGGTTTTCCTTGTCCTTGCATTCCAATATTTACCAATACATTCATTCATCCAACTTCAGAAACATTTTCGTATTTGTTATTTACAGTCCATTTTTCGCCAGTTGCATTTGAGGCTGTAAGTTCGAAACAGTCTCGGATGCAACACATTTTGATCCAATCGTGCCTGATCTCTTGAGGTTTTTGGAGTTGGATGCTTGTATGTGCTTTCCAATTACCTTGATCCCATGTTCCTAGTATTCCTGGCATTTCGGCCTTCGAATTGGGCATTTTGTCACTTTCAAAGGGGTTAAAATTCGTGGTAAATTTCGCATTTTTGTTTGTTGAATTCTATTAAAATATTAGCAAAATATATCATTATTATTCAATCTTTGCTTATAAAACAGAATACTAATATATTTAAATAAAAATAATTTTCGATTGTCACAATAGTTGTGTTGATTGTGAAAAATGGCTGCTTCTGCTATTGTTCAGAATAAATTGGCAATTTTAGGTCTTCGTGATATCCATGATTCATCGATCAGAGCAGTTATTTCTGGTAATTTAACAGATAGAAATAGCTTACTGGTTAGAATTAAGGATATCGAAAAACAAAGAAATGACTTTGTTGAATCTTATGTGATTCTAGAAACGTCAAAAAGTAAAGAATTAGACTTAACCGATTTGGAAAATAAATACAAAACTTTTATGAACATGTATTTTGAAATTCAAACGAATTATCTGGCAGTTTTTCCACCAAGGGAAGATTCTATAAAAACATCAAATAGTCTCGGTTTTTCACCTCCAAAAATTAGTTTGCCAACTTTTTCGGGTGGGATCACTGAATGGATCAATTTTATTTATTTATTTATTTATTTATTTTATTTATTTATTTAAACGCCCATAGGGCTTTTACATAGAATGCAGTACATTTTTTTAATTACAGTGAAAAGAATGGGTTTACAAAATACAATACACAATACAAGTAACATAATATTTGTTAAAAACAAAATATAGGTTACATAAAATATAAGCGTTAACAAAATACAGGTAACATAAAATATAAGAAACAAAATATAGTCCATAAAATATAGTAGTTGACATAAAGTAGGTAATTTTTAAAATTGTTGTTCTCATTAGTTTACGGGATAGGTAGAAATAAATAGTTGGCACATATGGCGTTTGAAGTTTGCTAATTTCAAATTATTGTCAAATACATCCAGATTGTTTAAGTATTTGTTACCAAGACTATGCAAACGTTGTATTGGAGAATGTAAATCATAGTTCGAATGAGATGTACGTATATAAAATGTCAATGTTTGTCTAGTTGTTCGTGTAGGTACATGTAGATTTATTAATTGCAGGAGTTCACAACTGTCGAATTTAGAGTTTAATAATTTTAATAAAAAAGTTAGGTCGTTTATTTTTCGTCGGTTTTCTAATGTTGGAATATTTAAAGTATTCATTAACGACGGATAATTTATGTGCTCTAAAGGGATGTTAAGTTTAAAATTTACAAAACGTAGAAATTTTCTTTGAATTCTTTCAATAGTATGAATATGAATTTTATAGAAGGGCGACCAGACTATGGAGTTATATTCTATTAGGCTTCTAACAAGGGATGTATACAGTAGTTTAATGATTTGTAACGATTCAAAGTTTTTAATTGTTCTTAACACAAATCCTAAAGTTTTCATACCCTTATTTGCAGTTTGTTGAATGTGAACCGTGAAGTCTAGTTTCTCATCCATTATTATGCCAAGATCCCGCATTTCCGATACTCTTTCTAAATTTATTTTATTTATTGAATAGTCGAAAAACAGTGGTGTTTTTTTTCTGGAAAAGGTCAAAGTTTTGCATTTTTCTACATTTAAATATAGATTGTTTTGTGAGCACCAAATTTTTAGCATGTCTATATTTGATTGAAGAATTTCACAGTGATTATGGATAGTTATCTCTTTATATAATTTAATGTCATCAGCGAAAAGCAACACTTTGACGTCTTTAAAGCAGTTGACTATGTCGTTTATAAAAATAAGAAATAAAATTGGGCCAAGATGACTACCTTGCGGTACTCCACTAGTGGCAGAAAATGGTTTGGATATAAAAGATTTTATTTTTACAAATAAAGTTCTACCTGATAAGTAACTACTTAGCCAGTTCAACATATTTGCTCTGATTCCCAGAGCATGAAGTTTTCGGATCAGTATTTTGTGGGACACTTTATCAAAAGCCTTCGAGAAATCAGTATATATACAGTCAACTTGTTTGTTTTTAGAAAATGACTCCAATATATAGTTTTGAAAGAGTAATAAGTTTGTTGAAGTTGATCTACCTCTAATGAAGCCATGTTGTTTGTCATTTATTATCTCTGTTAACGTGGGATATATTTCATCAAGAACTAGAGATTCAAAGATTTTGGGTAATACAGATTGTATGCATATAGGTCGATAGTTTGAAATGTCAGTCTCATCGCCTTTTTTAAGTATTGGGATAATATAGCTGGATTTCCAGTAGACAGGAAAATGTCCAGAAGATAGTAGCTGGTTAAAGAGAATGGTTAGTGGTTTAGACAATACAGAGGAGCAATGTTTTAGGAAAATTGGCGGGATGGAGTCTGGGCCTGCAGATTTGTTAATGTCTAAGGAACATAGTTTCTTTTTGCAAGATTCTTCTGTTATGTAGCAGTCTGTTAAATGTATGGTTTTTTTAAATGAGTATGAAGGAATTTTTTCTTCTGGTGTTTCCTCATCGTAAACATTTTTAAAGAAATCTGAGAAAAGATTTACGATATCTTGTGTGCTGTTAGCACATTTGTCATCCATATGCATTTGTGGTGGATAGTCTGTGCTGTCATTGTTTAGTGTTTTGATAAATTTCCAGAGATTATTTGAGTGCAAAGCTGTGTTTTCGATAGAGTTTATATATGCTTTATAACAGATTTTAGAAAGATCTTTGCATTGTTTTCTAGTTTCACTGAAAATTGCATAATCGATCATCGATCGAGTTTCTTTGAATTTTTTATGAAGTTTCTTTTTTTGTTGAAGTGAGGCTTTTAGTTCTGGTGAGAAATAAGTCGGATATGTATGTTTTTTAGGAGTATATAGTGGTACATATGATTTTATGGTGCTAGACAATATTGAATATAAATTATCTAAGGATTTGTCAGTATTCACGTCCGATAAAAAAGACCAGTCGACACGGGAAAGATGATAATTTATAGATTCAAAATCTGCACGTTTGTAGTTGAGAGTCTCTTCAACGTGTTTCGGTTTGACGCTACACACATTTAGCTTAATATAAAGAGGGGGGTGGTAGTTATCAACCGGTAAGAGAGGATCATTACATTTGTCAATGACCAATTTAGGATAATTTGATATTACTAGATCTAGTAAGCGATTATTTGCATTGTATATAAAGTTATGTTGGAAAAGATTTAAAAAATTTGTCATATCCAAAATCTCACGTGCACGATCATTCTCGCCCTCATTTACAATTAAACCACTATCACTTGATTTCCACTTCAGGTTAGGGAGGTTGTAATCCCCAAGAATAATAATTTTAGAGTTAGGGTATTTGTATAGTAGATCTTCAACGTCTTCGCTGTGACTTCGGTAGATTAGAGCATCAGACAGTGGCGGTGTATACACAGTTGCAATTATTATCTTTTCTACGGTGGTATCAATTTGTATAAATAGTTGTTCGAGTGTATTATTTTTTGTTTTGAGTTTTCTTGATAACAATTTTTTTTTAATTGCAATTAGCACTCCGCCGCCCCTTGTTTTGGAACTGGATTTAGAGTTTCTATCGCAGCGAAAGATTTTGTAGTTGTTAAGTCCTAGTTCTGTTGATTTTATTTCCGAGTCGAGCCAAGTTTCTGTCAGCACATAAACGTCATAGTGGTGTGTAGATATGGTAGAACGTAGTTCGTTTAATTTAGTTCGTAGTCCACGGACGTTTTGATAATAAATTTTCATAGTACTCAGTTTTTTGGATGAATGTTGACGATTTTGGGAGACGAATTTACGTATTTAATTGTTATATCTGTCTCACCGTTAGCTTTTCGTTTTTCTAGTTCTACTCGTAGGTCCGTTAGATGCTTTTGCTGAGCTGGGGTCGAGTCAGAGTAAATGCGTAGGTTGTCCTTTAAGAGATGTTTTTTTCCTTGTAGTGTTCTTGCTGTCTGGGAATTATCAAAATGGATTTTTATAGGTCTTGGTTTATTGCTGTTATATTTACCAAATCGATACATTTTTACAATGTTGTTTATTGCAGGTGTGTCAATTTTGGAAATTATTTCTGTTACTACAGTTTGATCTTCCATAATTTTGTCTGTAACTGCTACCTTCGTGCTTTCGGGCACGTTGCACAAAATTATGTTTTTTGACCTCTCATTAATTTCGTTAATTTCATTGATAGCTTCACAAATATTGAAATTGTTTTGGGGTGGGATGTTTTTTTGAATTTCTTTATAGGCCCTCAGTTCACCTTCCAAGGTGCCAGTTTTGGTAGCTACCGCTGCCGACATGCTGCCAATTGACGCTAATATTTCACATGCTATCGGAGTAATTTTTGCTATTTGGTCCTTATTAAATTTGTTACCAGGGTCAAGAAGCACTTTGTTGATAGCATTGACTGCCTTTTCTGCGTTTGATATAAATGACTGGATATCCATTGTGGTATTAAAAATATGTTTTTCAGTTTATATAATTTTTTGTTGAATAAATTATTAAGCTATATTTTAGAACCACTGGTTGACCTTCACTGTCCCAAGTTTCAAGTATGTAGTTCGTATAGGTACTTTAACTGTCAGAGTCTTGTGTTTAGTTATTGTGTTTTAATTTGCTGGTAAAGGGACACTAAACATAGAGGTTTTAACACTTTATTTCACAAATGTTTGCACTACACAATATTGCGTATAAGTTTTAGGTTCAGATTTGCTGTAATTAAGTTTTTGTTTATAATTTAGACTGGAGACGAATATTTGACGTATGCACTGCTAAAGAGTATTGTTGTATTTATAAATACTTTTGACGCTATAATCCATGATAATGAATCTCTGAGTGACATACATAAACTTCATTATTTGTTAGGAGCGCTATCGGGTGACGCGTTGAAAATTATATAGCATCTTCCTGTTTCCGCAATCAATTATCCAATTGCTTACAATTTGTTGAGAGATCGTTTTCATAATAAACGGATAATTGTAGACAGACAAGTAGAGAACATTATCTCATGCCCCATAATTAAAAAGGATTCGCTTAGATCTGTCGTTAATGTTTTGAAGGAAAATATTCAGGCATTAGAAGCGTTACATTTTCCAACAGATCAGTGGTCATTTTTATTACTACATATCGTTTTGAAGAAAACTCCTGAACTAACTTCGAGTTAATGGGTCACAGAGACGAAATTCAATCATTTTCGCAATTATTGTCATTTTTAGAATCTCAATCTAAAATTTATGAATCGGTTCATGGGTACGGTGTGAAAAATGAAGCGCCAAAAGCAAAAACAAATAGCTTATTAAATTCTTTTGTCAGTACACAAAAGTCGGTGTGCTTAATATCAAAGGTGGACATTTTCTCTCAAAGTGTGACCAATTTTTAAAGTTACAACCACCTGCTAGATTCGATGTTGTGAAGAAATATAAATTGTGTCAGAATTGTCTTTCCCCTCAGCATTTGGTCAAGAACTGTTCGTCGCGTTTTAATTGTTTTCAGTGCCATAAAAATCATCATTCTTTGTTGCATTTTTCTCGTGATGTAAAAGTACAGGCGTCGAACAGCAACAATTTCGATAACACTTCTAGAAAAGAAGTACTCGATTCGCCACCTGAGACAATCGACCCAATCGTATCAGCCATCGCGGCAACCACACCTCATTCGGAGAGGTTTAACAATCCCAACGTTTTATCGAGCTATAGTCAATCATCAGTTTTGTTAGCTACGGCCATCGTAGAAGTTCGTGATAAAAAGGGTTATTTTCACAAGGTTCGTGTATTATTGGATTGTGCCAGCCAAGCAAATTTTATTTCACATGATTGTGCAACTCGCTTGGGCCTCGACTGTTCTAATAAACAAATTTCTATTCGAGGAATTTGACAGTTGTTGGCCAACGCGCAGAAGGGACTGGTCAAGTGTCGGATCCGTCCTCTATGTTCGAATGAGCTTTTTGATGCAGATTTCGTCGTATTATCAAGCATTTGTGCACAGTTGCCTAGTTCTCACATTCGTCGGGGGGGATCATTCGACAAATTTAACTTTGTCAGATCCAAATTTCGATAAGCCCTCTGCAATGGATATTTTATTAGGTGCTGGGTTGTTTTCATCCGTTCTTTGTTCAGGACGGGTGGTAGGAAAATCTAATGAACCGATAGCTTTGAACACGGCTTTTGGTTGGATTTTAATGGGAAATGTCGATCACAGCTTGTCTCCTCCCATGAATTCGTTTTTGACGACGTCAGAATCGACAATTGAGACTGTTCTGAAAACGTTTTGGGAAATCGAAGACTTTACAAATCATCCTTCACCGTTATCTACAGAAGAGTTGCTTTGTGAGGAAATATTTTCAACTCTCTTGGTGATTCATATCATTCGGAAGTATCTAGTCTGCATCACCTCGAGCGTCGTTTCTCTCGGCATCCAGATATAAAATCTGATTACATTCAATTCATGAGAGAATATGAATCTTTGGGCCACATGATAGATGTAACAAGTTCGTCAGTTTCGACTGGAAAATATTTCATTCCTCATCATTGTGTGATTAAGGATACTTGATCCATTAAAAAACTTAGAGTTGTTTTTGACGCAAGTTCAAAAACGTCTTCTAACCAGTCGTTAAATGATATACTTTTAGTAGGACCTAAACTTCAACAAGATATTGTGAAGTTAATTTCCAATTTCAGAACGCATAAAATTGTCTTTATAACAGATATTTGCAAAATGTATAAACAAATATTGGTTCGTCCAGAGGAGAGATGCTATCAACAAATTTTATGGCGTGAATCACCGGAACAAATGATTAAAGAATTTGAACTGCAAACTGTTACGTGCGGAACAGCTTCCTCATAGTTTATACGTACTTTACATCAACTCGCATCGGATGCAGATACCAAATTTTCGACAGCATCAAAAGTTTTATTAGAAAATATGTACGTTGACGATATTTTAACTCGAGCATCCACACTTGAATCGGCTCGTAAATTGCAGCGAGACTTGGTGGAACTACTTAATCTTGGCGGTTTTGAATTGAGCAAGTGGTCGAGTAATTGTGGTGAACTGCTTTCTGATATTCCAAATCTCACACCAGGAAGCACCTATAGAAATTGATTTAGTTCATGCCAATAACATTAAGATTTTAGATATTGTTTGGGATTCGCAAACTGATTCATTCTCTTATCGAGTAAAAACATCACAAATAACATTTTCTAAAAGGTCAATCTAATCAACAATTGCAAAGATTTTTGATCCCCATGGATGGATTTCCCCCGTCACGTTTTTGGCTAAATGTTTGTTACAACAGTTGTAGAAGCTTGGATTGAACTGGGACGATCCAGTTCCTGTCGTGGTTCAATCTCATTGGATGGCAATAGTATCGTCATTGTCAACTTTAGCCAATATTCAAATTCCGCGTTACATAGGGGAGAGTAGTGATAATACATATCAATTAGTGGAATTTGCAGATGCATCCGAAAAGGGTTATGCTTGTATTGTGTACATTCGGTCCCAACACTCGAAGCAAGAATTTAACATTAGACTTTTGGTTGCCAAGTCAAAGGTGGCTCCAGTGAAAACTCTTTCTATTCTATTATGTGTTCGCATTTACGGACTCTACAATAGTATTATCATGGATTCATACACCTACATATAATTTGCAAACCTTTGTTGCCAATCGAATAGGACAAATCAATGAAGTTAATTCGTTGATCAAATAGTTTCATATACGTACTCATTTGAACCCAGCTGACGTATCCAGCAGAGGACTTTTGCCTGATCAGTTGGTCAATACAGAGTTATGGTGGAGGGTGCCTCCTTAGATGCTATCACCCGTCGATGAGTGGCCATTGTTCCATTCTTCCAGTGTAAAACTTGATGTTGTTCCTGAGCTAAAGGCCAACAATATTCATGCATTGACTAGAACTGATTCGTGGAATGAGGAGACGTTAAATAGATTTTCTTCATTAAGAAGATTGCAACGTGTTACAGCATGGATTTTGAGATTTATTGTTAACATTCGAAAAAATCAAGAGGATCGTATATTTGGAATATTAACCGTCGAGGAGTTGCATTCATCTCTGAAATTATGGTTTATAAAAGTGCAATTCTTGCATTTTCATCCAGTTACAGGCAAAACTTGTCAAACTGTGTCTCACATTCGACAGATAATACATTTTTTGAATTTGGTTGGTTTATTCAGAGGTGGTGGGCGTTTGCAACATGTCCATATCGTCTCTAATGTCCAACATCTTGAACTTTTGCCCTAGAAAAACCATCTTACATCGGTTCCTGAACCTGATTGGTCTGAAGTACCTATGAATAGATTATCGCGGTGGCAATTGTTGCAAAAATAACTCAGGCATTTTGGAATCAATGGAGAAAAGAATATTTACACACCGTTCAACAACGTGGAAAGTGGATAACTTCATCACCTAATCTTAATGTTGGAGATTTGGTGTTATTAAATGATGGAAAAATTCCATCTATGCATTGGCCATTGGGACGCATCGAGGAATGTCATCCGGTTCCAGATCAAATCGTACGGGTTGTGACAATTAAAACTGCACGAGGAAAATTTCGTCGGCCAGTTGTCAAACTTTATCCATTACCACTATAAAACATTTTACTAGTAATTTGATTTTTAATTTTATATTTATCGTTTTTATTTTCATTTGTTTTCTCTTTACATTTTGTTCGATTTACCGCGGTGTCGGTTGCTATGAAGGATAATTTATTCTAGGAACGTATTCGTTATGTAGGTACTAATTTTAGCTTTATTTTAGACTTACGTTTCAATTTTTTTTTAATTTCGTTAAAATTGTTTGTTGCACAAAGATTGAATAATTGTTTGTCGTTTTGTTAATCGGTTATTATTAGATTCATTTGTTTGTTGTCAGTATTCGGAAATGTGTGATTTACCACCGGTCGTAGATAAGAGATTTCAATCTCTTCTCGGGAGCGGGAATGTTTGGTTTTGAAATAATGACAATATGCGCAGTTCCTACCAGAATGTAATTTTTCCTTCCTACCCTCCCCAACCATGGTGAAACAAAAAAAGGCTCAATAACATCCAATACAACGCAGCGAGATGACTTGAAATTTTGCAACCAACTAGTTGTGTTTTAATGTGTTCGCCGTCGTATTTTTATCTAAGCTGACATACTACATTATATTATTTTGATACGATGTAATGAGTTGGAGAGCAGGCTATATTTTATATTTTTAGTAGTATTTCATGACTTACGGTGTCGAATGCTTTTTGGAGGTCTACGAGGATTGCTACACCATTGTCCATGCTGGTTCTCAATTTATTTTCAGGAAATTCGTTGCCAAAAGATATCCGTGAATACGAATCCGAATGGATTGTTTTTTATTATGTAGCAATGATATTGGGAAGTATGTTTTCGAGAGATGGAAGGGCTGACAGAGATATCGAAAGAAGGGTAAATGCAGGCAATTCTATTAATGGAGGACTGAACGCCGTTGGCGCCATCAATAAACTGTCCAAAGAAGCGAAGTTAGCCGTCCATAATGGAGTGCTGGTACCTACCCTGATGTATGACAGTGAGGCATAGAACTGGCAGAGGAAGGATGAAAGTTTTACAATTTGGGAGGCGGGAATGGGTACCACCGCCCCGGGAACCTTTATTGGATAACCAACACCTCTGCCATAGGTCACCCCAAGTGGTTCGCTACGTTTGGTGATTTAGCAGGGGTGCCCGGGTTCATGGGGGAGGTTTATCTAGATCTTGGAGGCGGGTGACCAGGACATACTGAACCCCAGATTCCTACCCCCCCTTAAACCCTTTTCCTTCCCAGAACTCTCCTCTCCTTCCTTTCCTTAAAAAAACCCTCCACACAGCATCCTCAAAGATGACATAGGCCCTGATGGAAATTATTTTCCTCAGGGCCTCCTGTGTGGAGCTCATGTAAAAAAAAAAGAAAGACTGAATTCTGTAGAAATGAGATCCCTGAGGCGTATGTGTGGTAAAACCATTTACGATCGTGTGAGAAATGTGGAGATCCGCGAAGAATGCAAGGCTGATGTAAGCGTGATGAGTAAGATTAAGAAAGGGACGCTCAGATGGTTTGGGCATTTAGAGCGAATGAACTAGGAAAGGAGTGTAAGGAGAATATATTACCCAAATATTAATGGAAGAAGAAGAAGTCGGGGACGCCCGAGGAAGACATGGCACGACCAAGTGAATCAGATACTTGAGTCGGGCCATGTGAAGAGTCGGAATAATAGAAGAGCATCTATGAGACGATGTGTGAATGTGAACGAGGTAAGGAGTGTGTGCCAAGATCGAGTTGTTTGGCGGTCCGTCCTCTCTGCCTCGACAGCCTGGGAGATCAGGTCGTTCTCCGCTACTCACGCGTCGAGCAACATGCTGGCTGACCTGCAGACTCGTGGTCTGCTCCGCCGCAGCATTATTGGCCTTCACCACAACATCACCACCGTGCACCTGCAACATTTCACTCCGCGGCACTTTTGCAATCATCCTGTTACCTCTTCACCGACCTTCGCTACTTAGCCAAATAAACGACACGACTCACTTCTTCGACTACTCGTATTTTATTTAATTTCCGTCTCTGCCGCTCGCTATCGTCTGCTCTTCATAATAAATCATTTAAAATATTTTTTTATATATTTGTTTCATTACCATTTTCTTAATATAACATAACATAGCTTACATATTTTTATACACTCTCCTAAAAAAAGCAAATGCTTGTGTTTAGGAGAGGACAACTTGTTAATAACTTAAGAATTATTTAAAAAAAAGATCCTTATCACAAACTAAAAAGTTTAATTTGTGAAGAGATTTAGACTTAATATATTTTAAAAGTTCATAGGAGTGTGGGTACTCAGTGTAGGCTGGTGGTTAAATGAAGAACAACGAGGTTTCGTGATCCTTTAATGAGTTCCCACAAAAAAATTATAATTTGTAATCACACAAACACGGTCAGCGTAACAGTCTTACGATATTAAATAGCACTAACGAAGTTACACACTGGGTCAAGGTTGATTGCGGATAAAAGAGGCGACTGCTCGGTAAGTTGAATGAACACTGCTCCTTTCGCTGTTGTTGGGCGCGTTTTATATGGCCAGACGAGTGAAGTATTGGTAGTAAATCATCACTCGGCTAGTTACTCGAAAGCGCTAGAACTGTGGATTGCAAGCGTACAATGGTTCGTACCTTTTCTGGAATGCGTGAGAGGTAGGTAGGTCCGCGGCTCTGTTCCGATGAACTAGGTACCTACTGTTCAGTCGCATACCGTCCATGCCAGATGGCTGACGGGAGCTCTAGTAATTTCACTTGCATATATTTGAACACAGGCGCCGCTTCTGGAAACATCGATACGGTTCGGGGGCAATCCAAAGCGTGACGTAGCAAAGGCTGGTTGCTACAGGACTCCCTCCCCAGACAACGCAGACATGGCTGCGGTGGAAAGAGGAATGGTCAGATACCGAAGTGATCGGGAAATCGAACCCGCCTTCCAGAACGAGTGGTTGTGTGTGTCCGATCATGACTGCCATCGAACAACGGAAGGGTTGGTTATGATGTGGCGGCTGGTGGCTCTGATGCGGTTTGCGAGTGTGATGCGAATCTCTCAAGATCTTGAGCAATGTATGCTGGTTTGAGGCGGTCGATGCTCACGGTGATTTCCTTCCCTTTTACCAGTATGGTATATGATCGTTCGTGCCGACGAACGACTTTATGAGGGCCGCTGTAGGGTTGTTGAAGCGGGCTCTTGACTGTGTCGTCCCTCAGAAAGACGTGAGAAGCTGTGGAAAGATTTTGGAAGACGAAATGATGTCCATCACCATGGCGGGTACCTTCAACTGGTCTCAGCTCGTTGAAATGTTTCCGTAGTTCCTTGAGGAAGCTTCCGGTGTCGTCGTTGACATTAGGACTTGCTGTACATAGGAATTCGCCGGGTAAGCGGAGCGGCTCGCCGTATACTAGCTCGGCTGAGGTTGTAGCGAGATCATCTCTCCAAGCTACTCTGATTCCCATGAGTACGGTGGGAAGTGTTTCCATCCAACGGTTATTCTGATGGCACTTGATTGCTGCCTTTAGTTGACGATGAAATCGTTCCACCATGCCATTTGCTGCGGGGTGGTATGCAGTTGTATGGATTTGCGTCGTGCCTGCCAGGAAATTCGACTGCCTGAACAGCCTTGACTCAAATTGTCTCCCTTGGTCCGTAGTAATGCAGCGAATCTTGTAATCCAGCCCTTGTAGAAAGCACGCGCCACTGTTTCAGCCTCTTGGTCTGGGATCGGGAATGCCTCTGGCCATCTTGTGAATCTGCCCACGCACGTGAGGCAGTATCGGCATCCTTCTGAAGAAGGCATGACGATTATGTCGATGTGGACATGCTCGAATCTAGTGGAGCTAGAATGAACTTCCTATGCTAGCTTAGCTATGAACTTCCTTCCTGGCGCCGTCTGGGCGAGTGACGTCAGGAAATTGTTGAAGTAGCTTGTGATACGGGGACGTTCCTATGACCGTCTTAATGGAAGCAATCTTTATTCCTTATCTTCCCTATCTATTCCTTATCTATATAAACGAACTCCCAATAATTGCTGGCACAGAATGTTCAATGTTCGCTGATGACACCGCTTTGTTGTTTGAATGTAATGGAGACGTTGACGAATTTAACAAACAAGTTAACGAGACTTGCCAATTAATAGCAAACTGGCTGTTATCGCAACATCTATCACTCAACACAAACAAAACCCAAATTTTAAAATTTTGTCCAGTGCAAGCTACACCTATAAATATAAATGTAAACATTAATAATAATATTATCGAACCTTCCCAAACCTGTTCACTACTGGGAATAGAATTAGACATAAACATAAACTGGAAAGAACATGTCTCAAAAATTGTAGCAAAAATCAGTAGTTTTTCTTATGTTCTGGGTACCTTGAGAAAAATATTGAACACCGAATCAGTAATAGCCGCATACTATGGTTATGTATATTCAATAATAAAATACGGTATTATTTTTTGGGGAAACTCGGTAAACGCCAAAGATGCCTTCATCATACAAAAGAGATGCATAAGAAAAATTACAAACTCCGGTCGTTTAGATTCATGTAGACCTATGTTTAAAAATCTGAAAATTCTAACAGTCACAGACATACATATAATGGAGTTATGCATGTTAGTGCGATCATCTACAGACAAGTTCCCACTAAAAAACTCAACACATAAATACGCTACAAGGCTCACAGAAAACCTATTTATACCAAAAGCAAACAAAACAACATTCCAAAAAGGACCATACTACATGGCCATTAAAGTATATAACAACCTTCCACATAACATTAAACAAATACAAGATACACACAAATTCAAATCGTCACTAAACACTTTCCTTGTTAATAAATGTCACTACACGTTGAGTGAATACCTCACGTAAATGAAACGCCTATTTTTATTGGTATATATATATATTTTTTTTTTTTTCATTTGAATATTGTTATTTTATCTGTATAAACATTGTAATTATAATAAAACAAATAATATTATATAAACATTGTAATTAAACAAATGTGGTTAGCTGGAAGAAATGGGGTCTACCCATAAGCTACACCTTTTGTAATTTTTATTTTACAATAAATATTTTTGATTTGATTTGATTTGATTTGATCTTGTTGTCGCTTCGTTTTCCCGTGATGGTTAAATTCGTCACCTGGTCCAGCAGCCGTTTATTTCGTACATCTACCAGTAGCTCGTATTTGGCGAGAAAGTCTGCCCCGATGATGGGCTTGGAGACGTCTGCAATGACGAAGCTCCAAGTGAAGTCGCGTCGCAATCCCAGATCCAGGTTGAGCGTTAGGCTGCCATAGGTAGCGATTGTGCTGCCATTTGCTGCTGCCAGTTCGTATGTCGCTTTAGTGGGACGTCCCTGGACAAGGCGTTGTGGGAAAACGCTGAGATCTGCGCCGGTGTCTATAAGAAATTGGGTACGGGTTACTGATGTGATAAAGAAATAAAACAACCGACTTGTTGAAGGCAAGATGATAGACAGAGATTTTATTCATAGATGCATAGATAACTTAATACACAACAGTACAACAAATGACGTTAGGTACTTGGTTTATTTAATGTAACCCGGAATTAATTCCAACACCCCAACTACAGTAAATAAACTAAAATCTCTAAAATTAAGTACAGTGTTTTATTATATACTAACATTGCAACTAAATATTCAACTGAATCATACCCATATCATTCACACATTTTTAAAGTAGAATGTCTGACTACAGGGGAAAAAGTTTCTTCATAATCTACACCAGACTTCTGCGTAAAGCCTTTAGCCACTAGACGCGCCCTATACCGCACACTGTTATCACTATTCACTTTCTTTTTGTAAACCCATTTGCACTTCACTAGAGTTTTGTCTGAAGGCAGTTCGTTCACAGGATCCCACGCTTTATTGTCTTTGAATGCTTGTAACTCGTCCTCCATAGCCTCAATCCACTTGTCCTTATCTGGACTTAATAGGACTTCTTGAAAGGTAACTGGATCCTGAGCAATTTTTGAACTTGTTTTTGTACACAAGTTTGTGTAGCCATAATGCATTGGTACTCTGCTGGTACGCTTGGCAAGTAATATTTCTGACTCTGGTTCATCTTCTTCCTCTGTGGTCTGCTGTAATGTAGAATCAAAATCAGTCAAAGCATTGAGATAATCAGATCCTGAAAAATGTTTAGACTTTCCGCACTATCTTCCTTAACACTCTTGACTTGACTGTCTGGCTTATCAGTTTGGATTACATCCCCAACTGAAATATTTAGTCTTTCCGCGCTAGAGGATTCTTCTTTTATTTCTTCCTTGCCACTCTTGACTTGACTGTCTGACCTATCAGTTTGGATTACATTTAAATGTCCCATTCTCCTGTGCCAGGTCACATCGCTCACTGAAGTAGATGTAAACAAACACTGTTGATTATCTAACCTCAACTTGTAAACACCATCTATTTGTGTAGCAACTGCCAACAAATCCTTCTTTTTGTTGTAAACACAGCAACAATCATCTTTGAATTCTACACTATTGCCATTATTTATGAGTTGACATATTGAGATCAAATTTGTGGTAAGATTAGGAACACATAAAACTTCTTTCAAAGTAACCTCAAATTTGCAATTTGTAGTGACTGTTATTATGTCTACACTACCAACGCACAATACAGGCATAGCACTTTGATTTGCTGCTATTATCTCCTTGATCTTTGGGCAAATAAGATGCATTTTTTATTAGGTTTACATCCGGCGTCATGTGAAAACTCGCACCACTGTCTAAGTAAAAATCTTTTTTACTATAATTCCCGCTCAAGAAAACAGCCGAAAACGCATTAATTTTCTTCATTTGTTGCTTATCATTCTGTTTACACCGCGATTTATAGTGACCGTATTGACGACAACGGTAACACTTTATGTTATTTCTGTCAGTTTTTTTTACATTCGAACTGACCATAGACGACGAACTACGACGTTCATAGTTAGGACTGTCACTTTTGCCAGTGCTGCCAACTTTAGAATACTGTTGGCGACTGTGCTGCCCTCTACTCAAGAAAGCGCCACCACCTGAAGACGTGTGTTCGCCTTCATTTTCTACAAGGTCAAGTAATTTGGCCTTCATGACATCAGCAGTAATGGCGATACCGGAATGCTCTATAGCGACGATCATTGGAAAGTATTTTTCAGGTAAACCTGCCAACAGCAGGCTGCCAATCCACTCATCTCCGATCTGAAAGCCCGTACCAGATAATCTTTGCGCCGTTTCGATTACTTGCGTGACTTAGCTTGTCATTGACTCGCAACTTTCTAGACGAATCGAAATTAGGTTCCTCAGCAAAGTTATTCTTCTGGAGAATCCTGAGTCATCGAACATAGATTTCAGCTTTTCCCATAAGTTCACGGCACTTGTTGCCTCTCTAATATGAACATACAATGACGGATCAACAGTTATAATCAATCTGGCTTTCGCTTTTGCATCGTTTTCTTTGTCTACCGTCGTAATGCATTTTGATAATCCTTCCAAAACTAACATGTTTTCTGTTGCAAAAGCCCAGTCACGGTAATTTTCACGGCCCTTTAGCTTAAGAACATTGGCCAAAAGAGAACCGGACGCCATTTTGGTTGATTTTTAAACTTCGTTGTTTAACACACAAAGATATAATTTTTCTTTTGTCTCCTTATCACCACAGCCAACGCCTATTCTAGCTACCAAAAAAATCACAACAAACTTTACTTCACTGCTAGAAAACAATAGGACATCATGGGCCCATAACCTGATGTGTTAAAGAAATAAAACAACCGACTTGTTCAAGGCAAGATGATAGACAGAGATTTTATTCATAGATGCATAGATAACTAAATACACAACAGTACAACAAATGACGTTAGGTACTTGGTTTATTTAATGTAACCCGGAATTAATTCCAACAGTTACCCTGTCGGTAACAAAAAGGCGACTGACTTGGTTGGGGCTGGCGCTGGTCGCCATCAGTTTGAGCCCCGAGCGTTTCCCTGTTGGAAGTTGCAGGGTTTGGTGCACTTGCTTGCCTTCGTCCCATGCTTCCAGTGGTACCATCATGTGCCCTCGGGCTGACGACCTCTGGACTGACTGCAAGAACGATTGTTCCAACGATGGATTGCTCCAACGATTGCTCCAACGGGGTGGCGCTTTTCCTATGCTGGCCAGAGCGTAGTGTCGAAACTTCGCGCCTCAAAGTAGCGAGCTCTTGTTGGAGAGGCTGCATCAACCGCCTCATCTGTGTAACTAATGAGTCTTCGAACGATGGAACAGCCACTGTGTTAACTGGCGGTCTACCAGCGTAGTCTGCTATGGCGTCTGCCAAGCTGGCCACCTTGTCAAGCGGGGTATCCTGCTGCATAGCCAGAACCACCTGCATGCTTCTAGGAAGACGGCCCATCCATAGGGTTCTCAAAACCTCATCGGGCACAGCGCTACCGGCGAGGGTGCGCAGGTAGCGCTGTACGACCTCCGTAGTCCAGTGGGTAAGACTCTTGACTCACAATCTGGAGGTCGCGGGTTCGAACCCGGCATGCGCAAATAAATTTTATTTTGATTAATTTGTGTTATTTCACAATTAATTCATTTAAAATAATGTATAGTATATTTGCGGCATGTTCCAGAGTGGAAGATACCATCAGTATCGCCCTGGTGTAAGACCACCATTCAGAAATTGAAACGTTGCTTGAAAATGGCTTTAGCCGTGTTTGGTGACTAGATCTGAATAGCCAGGTACTTCCCAACCTTCCTCTTCCCCACCTCCTTCCCCTCCCCATTACCTTCAGCCTCACAACATACCCCTATTGGGCATGCCATAGTCTCACTGGCTCCAGACGGGAGCAGTTGAGATTCTTGTGCGGATTCACTGTAAAAAAAAAAAAAAAAAGGTGTCTCAAGAATTGGGAGGGTTTGCGGTCTCCGATTTCTTCATGTTCCAGGAGTCTCCTTGTCTTCTGCTCCTGCGTGGAGCTGAGGCGTCTGGTTAGTTCATATTTTAATAGAGCTTATGCACCGACCTCAGGGGGCTTCACAATGATGTCTCGGGCTTCTTGGGCGTGGGCGGGATCCAAGGCTCCGAGAATGAAACCAAATTTTGTGGCATCCACGGTCACTCCTGCTGCGGGTCAGTAGGGAAAAAAGGCGGAATGCGTACTGCCACTCGGTTGACCTCAGGCGGTGGATACTTGATGTTGGGTTGCTGGTTGCTAGTTATTGGTTGCTGGTTGCTGGTTATTGATTGCTGGTTGCCCTCAGATGTTCCGCTCGTAAGAGACATGATGATGGTGATTGCTGTGCGAAATTTATCACCGAAGAGTTTATTTCGTGCGCGACGTGCTCGTGGTAGACGTATTTGCACGCGTCGTGCTCACTGTAGAATTGTCCGTGCCCTTCGAAGGTCACCAATTGAGGGAGCGGGCTGTATCGGCAGAGACGGGACGAGAAATAAAAGGCGTCACTCGATGTAGTGAGTCAGTCTTTATTGTGGCTACGTAGCGGAGGTCGGTGAAGCGGTAACAAGATATATGCAGGGTGCCGTGATGAGATACTGCAGGTGCACGGAGGTGATGGAGATGGTGTGGTGAAGGTCAGCGAGTTGCTCAACACCTTGGCGGTGGAGATGACCTATCTTCCAGGCCGTTGCTCGACGCTTTGAGTCGCGGAGATGAACGGTGAGTGGCTCGGTGAGCTGAGCCACCAGCAGGTAGTCCTGGCGAGGCGGAGCGTGTTTCCATGGCAGCGAAACACGGTGCGCTTCGGGGTGCCATGAAATGGTGAGCTGATCCCTGGACTGAAGGTGACGCAAGCCTTGTAAGTCGCGGGATGTAGCTGTTCTGCGTAGCTGAAGACACGGTGGGCCTTAGAGCTGAGACGTGGTGATGGACCTCGGAAAGCTGCCCTGGAGAGAGCGGAGATGCAATGCAGGAGCACTTGTGCGGAGATCTGTTACATGTTGGTTTGTTGACCGACTAATGGTCTGACTGAGCGAGAGCCGAGTTTAGTCGCTTTATATATACCAGCGCGACCGGTGGAGTGATGTTCCATTCGCTGGCAATGTGTACACTAGAAGGTACTCGAACATACTCGGTGCTGAATATTCAGGAGGCTTATAAACTCCAGACCTTTCTAGGCGGTGGCGATATTATCATTCATCGAGACGGCCACGGCAGGCGAGCAAAGTACATCGCGGCCGGCATAAGTAGGTACCTAGGCAAGTGCCGGCGCCGCGCGAACATTAGGAGATCTTTCTCGAGCGTTCTTTCTGATGGCGAAAGATAATGATGTGTCGCCACACACCCCTTTTCCAGTGTACGGAGTACAGGGTTTAAAGATGATGCCAGGAGTCGCAGGAAAGCCGGGTTAATGCTGCTGGTCGGCGCGTTCATGCTGATGCGTCTCTACCGATTCCCTCGTTTTTGCGGTGTTGCCGGATGCGCTGTGGTAACACACATGTCAGGATGCTGTATGCTGCGTATCCATATCACGTCGGGGTCACCAGTGTGGGTACTCAGTGTAGGCTGGTGGTTAAATAAAGAACAACGAGTTTGCATGATAAAAAAAACCTTTAATGAGTTTCCCACAAAAAAATTATAATTTGTAATCACACAAACACGGTCAGCGTAACAGTCTTACGATATTAAATAGTACTAACGAAGTTACACACTGGGTCAAGGTTGATTGCGGATAGAAGAGGCGACTGCTCGGTAAGTTGAATGAACACTGCTCTTTTCGCTGTTGTTGGGCGCATTTTATATGGCCAGACGAGTGAAGTATTGGTAAATCATCACTCGGCTAGTTACTCGAAAGAGCTAGAACTGTGCATTGCAAGCGTACAATGGTTCGTACCTTTTCTGGAATGCGTGAGAGGTAGGTAGGTCCGCGACTCTGTTCCGATGAACTAGGTACCTACTGTTCAGTCGCGTACCGTCCATGCCAGACGGCTGACGGGAGCTCTAGTAATTTCGCTTTCATATATTTGAACACAGGCGCCGCTTCTGGAAACATCAATACGGTTCGGGGGCAATCCAAAGCGTGACGTAGCAAAGGCTGGTTGCTACAGGAGTAATTAAACAAGAAATGTATATATGATGTACATAAAACATTAGGAATAACAGTGAAAAATATATCTAGGAGAAAATTAAAATTATATGGTGGTAC
The DNA here is from genome assembly GCA_929108145.2 of Limnephilus rhombicus. Taxonomy (NCBI): domain Eukaryota; kingdom Metazoa; phylum Arthropoda; class Insecta; order Trichoptera; family Limnephilidae; genus Limnephilus; species Limnephilus rhombicus. Next base: position 56,011,908 of record OV815280.1, on the reverse strand, counting down.
TACCAAAATAAGATTTTATTTTTTGTTTAGATTTGTTGTAATTTTTTTCTGTTCGAATATCAGCGGGTAATTGATTAAATAATTTTATTCCTTTATATACATAGTGATTCTGTGCAGTTGCGGTTCGTACGAGAGGTACAGCAGTTAGTCCACCAATAGAAGTATTCCTTATGCTAATATTTTGCAGTGGGGTAATATTTTTATTAAAGATATCTTTGTGTAGATGAAGTAGTGCTATTTTTTCGTAAAGTTTTGTAAGGGGGGGGAACAGAGAATTCTTGGAATACGTTTTTTGTTGGGTAGGAATACGGTTTTTTTAGGATAATTTTTATAAGAATTTTTTTAATTGTTTCGAGTGGGAGAAGGGATGATTTGTGTGCACCCCCCCAAGCTGTGATTCAATATTGTAATACAGAATGGGCAAGTGCAAAGTAAATTTCTTTTAATATTTTTAATGAGATAGTATTTCTAAGTCTGAAATATATATAAATATATATATATATTAGTTTCCTCATTTTGTCTACTGTGGAGTTTATTTGATTTTTCCATTTGATGTTATTGTCGATAATTATTCCGAGATATTTTATTTGTTCTTTACTACTAATATGTATACAATTTGAGTTACAGGGTGCGATTTTAAGTAGGCGATTTCTGTCGTTAACTTTAATATTTACATTTATATGATTTATCATTATGAAATATTCTCTGTTAGGCTCAGAGGTGATGAATGAGTTTTTTCAACAATTAAAGAGAGTAAATTTTCGTCAAACCATTGTTTAATGATATTTATTGCATTATTTGCTGATATTTCAGCCTCTTTCCAAGAGTTTTCTTCAATCGTTAATACTGTGTCATCCGCATAAGATATAATCTTTCCGATGATAGGAAGTTCAAAAAGTTCATTTACATATAATATAAATAGTATTGGGCCCAATACAGTTCCTTGTGGGATTCCAAAATTATTTTTTTCTACATCACTTAATTCGTTGTATACTTTTACTTGTTGTGTTCTTTGATATAGATAACTATTTATCCACGATTTAGCTTTATCAGTTATACCTACATTATTTAGTTTGTTGATTAATATTGAATGTGAAATACTGTCAAAAGCTTTACGGGGGTCAATGAATATACTTAGGCATTTTTTACCTTTATCCAGTGCTTTATAAATAACTCTAGTTAATTCCGCTATTGCGTCTTGCGTGCTCATTTTTTTCTCTGAAACCGTATTGACTGGGGTTAATACATTTTTTTTATTTTCCACGTAATCTACAATTTGTTTCTTTATAACTCTTTCGTATATTTTAGCTACATTGGATATTAATGAAATTGGGCGGTAATTGTTTATTTCTTTCGAATCTCCGGATTTATGCACAGGTGTTACAGTGGCTTTTTTGTAGTTTGAAGGGAATATTCCACTTTTAATGCTTACATTAATTGTATGAGTAATTGGTTTAGTTAATGAGTTAGAACATTTTTTTAAGATTTCTGTAGTTACACCATCATATCCAGGTGCAGCACCATTTTTTAGTGATTTTATAATGTTTTCAACGGTTTCCTCCGTAGTCGATTCAAAAACGATAGATTGTTATCACTTAGTTTATCTTCATGTATATCATCTGGTTGATAATTTTGATTAATTTTGTATGCAAGTTTTTGTCCGACGTTTGTGAAATAATTATTGAAAATATTTGCACACTTTTTCGATTCGCGGATAGCATTTAATGTATTTTTTATACTGTTTTCTTTTTTTCTATTATATTTCATATATCTTGTTATGAATATGTATATGTATTATATATATGTATATATATATGTACATAAATGTATATATATATATATAAAAATATATAAAAATATATATTATAATTCTAAAAAAATATGTTAAATAGTTTTTCACACACGCTGCTCCACCTTTTTTACACGAGCATGCTCTAAAAAAAGGTGAATCACGTTATATAAAAAATGTATCTGAAAAATGTAATGTCATTATTGTATGTACTAAAATAAATAAATTTAAAAAAAAAAAAAAAAAAAAAAAAAAAAAATGTGATTCCATTGTTGTTTATAACATTTATAATTGATTTATTTTTATTCATCATTTCGTTTATAGTGTTCCATGTTTTTTTAGTGTTATCCTTTGTAAGGATTATTTTTTGTGAGTTTGTTTCGAAATATTTTATATTCAGTTTTGATGTGATTATTGTTTGGGTTTTTTTTTTGTTTGAATGAAGAGTTTTTCCTTTTTCCGGATAGATATAATTAGTCCTTGCGTAATCCATGGTTTAATTTTCCTTAATTTAGCATTAGTTTGGAGATTAATATAGGTTGTACAGTTAGCGATGTTAGTAATTAATGTTTCTTCAAAATAATTTGCACATATATCAGGGTTTTGGCAATTTAGTATTGTTGTCCATGATTCATTACGTAATTTATTATTTAATTTTTGATAGTTCAGTTTCGAAATGATTTTAACATTTTTTCCAGAATCATAAATTTCCGAGTTTTTGCATAAATCATAAAGAAATATATTCGTTTGATGATCTGTTATGTCTTTTTTCCATATGATAGATTTATTTTTTTCTGTGTGTTTAATATTGCTCCAAATATGATCTAGGCACGATGGTGTTTGTTTTGCAATTTCTCTTGTGAAATTATTTACACATGACATAAAGTTCATTTCATTCATAGCATTTATATAATCCATTTTTTTGTACTGTGATTATTTGGGCCAATATTAATATTCAAGTCACCTATTAAGACACAATTTAAAGTATTCTTCTTACAGAGATTTTTTTTTTAACTCTTCTATAAATAGTGGTACATTAGAACTGTGTGTTCGATGCATTGCGGTTATATTAAAGGGCTTATGATTTACATTAAAATTGATTGACAGACAGTTTACGTTACAGATGGGTATTTCGGAAACTTTGATATCAGTAAATTTTTCAATAATATATACTACAATTCCACTATTTTTATTAATCTGATAATTTGTAACATATTGCTTGTATTTTGAGATAATTGGTATATTTATGTTTGAATGTATGTGGGCTTCGGATAGTATTATAAAATCTGGTGGTGAACAGAGTGTATTTAGAGATACAAGAAATTCATCCATGTTACACTTATGTTAAGGTGTAATATTGTAAGTCAATTTTTTATATTTTTATAGATTTTACTGCATTCTATGGCTGTTTCACATACATATTCTTCTATGTTTAGATATTTATCGATTTCGTTTAGGTTAAGATTTTTCATTGTGTATGTTAAAATGTGAAATTTGTTCAGTAGGTATTAATAGCAATAAGACCATCATAATCTGTGCTGTAGTATCCGTGCTTGACTCAAAATAAAAATAGAAATTATACATTTTGTTTTTTTCTACAGAATTAATTGCATATCCAGAAAGTATTTGTGAGTTTAGTAAGTATATGTTTAGTTGATAACAATCGATAATTTGGTTCATTCTTCGTTTGATAATGATTTTAAAATAATGAGGATTGTATGCAGTCCATATAATATTTAGGTATACGTAGACAATGCAAACAGTGGCGCACACAGAAAAAAAATTCGGGGGGGATTTTTACAAAACATAAAATGCATGCTGTATCCATATCTATTCAAACGTTTATATACTAATGTACAGTGTATATCAGAGGTTCCTAGCCTTATCTGGCTCACTGGATTACAACAGATTGGAATAACAGGAGTAGCCCACACATGGTTTGAAAACTACCTGATAAACCGAACACAACAAACTCTTATCCAATCTGATAAAAAACATATAAGTAATAAATTATCAGCGTCCTATGGTGTACCCCAAGGCAGTATACTAGGACCAATTTTATTTCTTATATACATTAACTCACTATGTGCCATGCATATTGGAGGTAAGATATTATCATTTGCCGATGACGCGGTCTTAATATTCGAAGATGAAACGTGGCAATCCGTTATTAACAAAACTAATAATGGCCTAATAAAAGTAAAGCATTGGCTAGACACTAACCTCCTCACACTTAACATCGACAAAACACAATATATGACTTTTTCCATACGTCAAAATAATATACCTAACAACTGCCCTAAACCAATCATTCACTCATGTTCACTCAACTTACACACTCCAGAAATCACACCTAATATTAATTGCACTTGTTCTGTTCTTAAATCATCAAAGGAAGTCAAATATCTGGGGATAATCATAGACAACCAACTGCGTTGGGAAGCTCACATAAGTGACACAGTAAAAAAACTCCGTAAACTCTGCCATATATTCTGCTCCCTTAGGTCCATCTTAGATTTACAGACCCTAAGAACCGTATACTTTGCTCTTTTCCAATCCATAGCAACATATGGTATTGTGGGATGGAGTGGTTGTGCTGAATCCATTATCAATCCAATTATCACAGTTCAAAAACTAATTTTGAGAATCATATTTAAATGCCAACCTACCCATCCCTCAAATGAACTCTTTGCTAAAATCAAGGTCTTAGACATTCGACAGATATTTACTAAGATAAGCATATGTTACATATGCCAAAAAAATCTACTGGTGGCTCCACAACATCAAGCACACACACGTTTTTCATCAAACCTGGGTTGCGTGGTCCCTAAAACAAAAACCTCATTCGCCCAACGACAATTCTGGTTTATCGCTCCCAAAATGTATAATGCTCTGAGTGCCGATATAAAATCACAGAATAATTCTAAATCTCTCTTTAAAGCCCGTATCAAACATTGGATATTTGAAAAGGGAAGAGATTTCTTCAAACAACACATGAGAGCTTAATATTACAATAAAAACAAATAATATTAATATAAAAAATAAAAAAATAAATTAATACAAATTTAATTAATTAATTAATTTAACTTAACATTTAATTTAACATTTAAAAAAATTACAAACAAAAAAATTTACCACTCTTTCCAACTTCTTTCAGAGAAAGAATATCAAAAGCGACTACAAACATGTACTCTCGTGCAGAAGAATATTAACCAATTTTTATTTCTATTTTTATCTCAAGAATAATAATACTTACCAAAGTTTATTTCAATCTTCTTTAAATTATCTTTTTATTCTTTATTTCTTAGATTACTTTTAATTGTTATATCTTTATTTTTATCTGTTTTTAGTTTTATTTATCCCTAAATATGTTATTTTTTCTTTCCTCTTCTCATATTTTTTATCTGTTTATATAAAATATATGTCATGTATGACTACCACAACACGGGCAATAGCTTAGTGTGGTAGTTAAAAAATACCAACAATGTATCATGTAAACATTTATGAAATAATAAAAAAATAAAAAAAATAATAAAAAAAAAACTGCGCACTATCCAAGAGTAGTATTCTCTTCAACGCCCCTCCCCCATTCATTAATAAATGCGTGACAATACGGATAGAAAAAGCGCCGCAGGCGAAATTTTTTTGAATGTGAAAGTTACATTACATTTGCAAGGGGAAGCTCATCAACGCCCCAGTCAGTGGTGCGGTACCACCCCACCGTAAATAAATAAAACACTCCATTAAATTAAATGACAAGAAAAATTTTTTTAAGTAGGCATGAGTACATTTCTTCGCGCGGTGCGAAATTATTTGACTCTGAATAAGACAGTTTACATCAGCAATTAATATAATTATTAAATTATGTAACTGTTCAAAAAGTGAAGGTTATTGCCACCTAGCGGTATATTTTGTAGCTTGACTGTTTGAATCACAGATTACAGGCTGCGGCCATAGGGCTGCACTGGTTTAAGGCTAGACGATAAAGCAGATTCCTGGAATCTTTATCATATTTATAGATTAACAATGGTGGTTGTTTTGTTTATGTTAGTATGTGAAAGTGCAGTTATAAATAGGACAATTTCAGTTAAAAACATGCTCTTAATAACGTGGATCTCCTGTAAACAGCTAGCATTATCTAGCGAGTGTTCAAAGTGGCCAATTTAAGTGTTTTTGTTCGGGTCGGGAACAAAGTTATTGTAAAATGTGCCGTGAAATAAACTAGAAGATCTCCTACTTGAAACCATGTTTTCTTGAAGTCTTTCTGCTCAATTACCCATTTATAACAGTAACATTAAAAAGAAGCTCACATAATTATACAATTATGTAACATAAAAAATAATCTGGCAAACAAATAACTGTGAAATAGAAAACAATAAACAAAATAAACCAGCCAAAGAAATTGAAGACGAAAATAAAGTTAAAAAAATGCTAATGAAAATCCAAAATGGGCTAATGTATACAACTCCTATTAAATACATACCTACATAAATACTATCAGCCTAACTAAAAAACCCAGTAAAAATTATATTCAATTGACAAACGGCCGCGGATGTGAAAACATTACTTATTATAAAATTGTTCTTTGAAAGAAATACACATGGTTTCCACGGCCTGAGAGGGTAGTTTATCTCTGTTTTAACCGTTGATGTCCGAACGATATTTGTAATTTTTCCATAGTATTTTGAATGTTCTATATATTTCTTATTTTTGAAGGTGTCGTAAAAACAAATACTATTTATGAAAACTAGATAAAATTACCTTTTAGATTTGTGTATTTGAAATACACTTTAGCTTTCAAAAACTGCCATATTTTAAGATTCAAACTCGGAAAAAAATGGAAAAAAATTTCCTCCCACAACATTTTTGACCAAAATGTAGAGAAATTTAAATAAAATCAAAATTTAAAAAACACAGTCCTTTTATGTAATAAATTTGGAAGGAAACTATCACCTCACTTTTTCATCGTGTATACAAAAAAAAAATAATAAAAAATTTCAAAGTTATTTTATTGCCAAAAAGATAACTTAGAAATAACTTAGAAACCGAAATTTAAAACAGATTTCTTGCATCTCTAAAGACGTTAATTTTTTTTTTATTGAATTTTTTTTTTTTTGGTACAGTACATACAATAGATACATAAATATAATGAAAGTATATAAAAAAAACTTAATACAATTATTAAATACAAATAAACATATTTTTTTTAAATGTTCTCCCATAATAAACAAATCCTTGTGTGTACGGGAGGAAGTATTATTTGTTACGTTATTTTGATTTTTTTTTTTAATTTAGTTTATATTAAGAATAAGAGAAACTTATGTGTGTATATGTATATATTTTTTTAATTATTATTTATTATTTATTTTTTTTAGTTAAGGTTTTCAGTATATTTTTTTAATTATGTTTTGAAATTTTTGAAACTGTCCTTAAGGGATCTTATATTTTCTGGTAATTTATTTTTGTAGTTCCTAAGTATTTATAGTTTTGTTGACCCAAAGTTTTTTTACAAATGGGAATTGGTAACATGTATTTTTTCCTGAGATTTACTGTGTTTTTGAAAGGTATGGATTTGTTTAGGATATCCTCTTTGTAAACTTGTAAGGTTGAATGATACAGGAAGAGAGTATTTAATTTTCTCACTTTAAATTCTTTGAATATGAGTTCAGATGGATATAGAAATGATTTTTTTAATATTATTTTAATTGTTAGTTTTTGATTGTGTGTGAGTAGATTGTGTGTGAGTTTTATAGGCGCCACCCCATCCTATTATACCATATTGGATTATGGATTGACAGAATGCAAAGTACGTCATTCTCAGTAGTTCTTTACTTAGAATGTGTCTCAAACAGCTAAAAATATATGTCAATTTTCTTACTCTGTTTTTAAGAATGGTTATATGCGGTATCCATTTTAGACATTTGTCAATAGTGATTCCTAGATATTTGGTTGAAGTTTTCATTTCAATATTAGTACACAATAAGTTAAAGTGGTGTTATTGAGTGTGTGGTGCAGAATGGATCCTTATGTTTATTTCATACGGCGTGTTTGGTTTTTTTATGAAAAATGGTATGTTATGTGTTTTTTTAGAGTTTAATGTTAGTAGGTTATTGTCAAACCATGTTTTTAATTCATTTATGTCTATGTTAGCCTTTTTATTCAGTTCTAACCATGTGTTTGCTTTTAGAAGAAGCACTGTGTCATCTGCATATGAGATAATTTCCCCGTATTTAGCAACTTCAAATATATCATTTACAATTAATATGAACAAAAGGGGTCCTAGAACTGTGCCTTGTGGTATTGAGAAGTTACTACTTTCGGAATCACTTAGTTCATTTAATAATTTTACTTGTTGTGGTCTATTTTCCAAAAAACTTATAATCCAGGATAGCACCAGTCCATTTATTCCAATTGATTTGATTTTTTTTATTAAGTTAGTATGAGATATACTATCAAATGCTTTTTTAAGGTCAATAAATATTCCAATGCATTTTTCATTTGAGTCTAGGGCGGTATATATATAGTTTGTTATTTTCGCAATGGCATCATGGGTTCTGGTGTTTTTTTTTGAAACCATACTGTTTAGAATTTATAATGTGATGTTGTTCTAAGAAGGCCCAGATTTGGTTTTTTACAATTTTTTCGAATATTTTTGATATATTAGATAAAAGGGATATATGGCGGTAATTTTGTGGGTGGTAGGGCAGTCTGCTTTATATATCGGTGTTATTATTGTTCTTTTGTAATTATTTGGAAATACACCTTTTATAAGGCTTGTATTTATTATATGAGTTAATGAGCAAATTAGATATTGTTTCATTGTTTTTAATATGTTTACATCTATGTTGTCATAACCGGGAGCAGAGCCCCCCTTTAAATCGTGGATAACTTTTCCAACATCAGTTTCTGTTATTTTGTTGAAATTATTATATTGGTGTTGGGTAGTGTGGGGATTATTTTTATTATTTTTGGGAGATGTTTGTATAGCGTTTGCCAGATTTTTTCCAACACTTAAATTGGTTTAAATACCTTCATTTTTAATCAACAACTCTTCTTCCGGTACAGAATTTAATTTTGTCTTTTGGACTTCTTCCCTAAGAAATTTTGCGTACAGATTTATCTAAACGTTTCTTATGTTGCTTTTGATTAGTAAAATAATAAATGCTTGTCGTCGAAATTCGGGGGGGGGTTTAAACCCCAAAACCCCCCTCGTGTGTGCGCCAATGAATGCAAATATTGAACAAATAACATTTTAGATGGAAAGGTAATGCGCTAAAAGTATGTGGAGATATATTGTAACTATAAAATGTATAATGATGATAGGGCAAGATATGGGTCAGTAATGTAAATAATAATAATTTTACGATAATAAATGTATAAATAAAGCTTAGAAACTTAACATTTTTCGGTCTTTGACGCTGGCATGTTGTCACTTTTTTATCTATTTTCTGGTTATAATTTATTAAGTATTGTGTTATCGAGAAAATAATATTATTATTTTTTATCGTCAATATACATATATAATGACTTACAATTTATAGTTTTTATAACATTTACATTTATTTTATGGTTTGTAGACTGAGAGATATCCAGTTTATGAAATGTATATAACATAAAATGATTAGGTTTTGACGCGCTTAGAAGATAATCAGTTTTACATAGATAAGATATTGAGAAAGGACATGAAATGCTTTTAAAGATATATCTAGTAATCAATTTTTTGTAGCGCAAATGCGAGCATTTTTTGTAATATTTACAGTTAGTTTTATCGTTCGCATTATGATTGACAGGAAATGACAATTTAAATCTATTATTTTGATCGATGCAGTTGGCACAGTTTGGCGAGGTTGCAATATTTACGCAGTCCTTATGTTGGTGAGCTAGTCCACAGTGCGAGCAGGTCGGCGACTCCTTTTTCTCCTTCTGTATGCAGGTAGGCGTACTGTGTCCGAAGCGTAAGCAGTGGTAACATTGTTACCGGGGTAGCGTCGTCAACGGTGATACGTTGGTAACCAATGTTTATTTTTTCTTTGTTTAATAGAATATTCCTGGACGTCTTGTCTACTTCGACTTTATAGTTTGCGGTATCATTATATTTGTTTTTTATTATTTCCTTTATATTGAATATATATTTTTTATCCATTTCCTGTGTTAGGATTTTGATGTCTTCATTATGTTCTACGACATCGTCAGTAAAATCTTCTTTGGTATAATCATTGTAAATTCCCTTGAAAATCATCGTCGGTTTCTTTTTTGTTAACTCTTTGCTTTCAATATCATGGATGTCTTTTGAGATTGCTGTTTGTAATTTTGTCGCGTCATCTTCTTTGCACATTCAATTATGATCCTGTTGCGGGAGATTTTTTTTCCGTGGATGTTTCATTATTTTTTGGAGTGATTAAGATGCAGTACTTGTTTTTGATAGCTTTTTGTTTTCCAATATCATTATTTTTAGAGTTTTGCCATGGTTGGGGATGATTCGATTTGCTTTTCAGGGCAGTTCGTTCACCCTCGAGCGATGCCATTTTAACAGCCATTTCAGTTATTGTTTCCAGTATTTCATTAGTTTTGGGAAAAATTTTGGCAAGTTGCTCTTTTGTAAATTTATTATTTGGGTCAGTTACCATTTTCGTGAGGAAATTTACCGCGTTCTTCGCCTGGTCTGTGTAGTGTGTAGGTCAGCGAATCCATTTTGTATTTACGAGCTCACCCCTGTTTACTTTACACAGTGTTTACTGTGTCACTAACCTGTTGTCTTATGTTGGATACAGAGCGCCCCTCGGCACCTTCCGGTCTGGAGCTGGTGGAGGTACGGTCCCGCTCCGTGCGGCTGGGCTGGAGCGCACCCTACTCCGGCAACAGCCCCCTGCAAGCATACCTGCTGCAGTACCGCCCGCTGCACGCGCCGAACTGGGCCGCCCACACCGCGCGCAACCTCACCGTGCTGCCCACACAGCCGGACGGACACGGCCACAGGTACTGGACACACTACTATATAATACAGAGCAATTGGCTCCCTCAGTATAATGTTAAAGTGTAATATTCTCCTCTCTGATTGTATTTGCCTGTTGTTCCGTGTCCCAGTGAGTACCCGGCGCGCCCTGAGCTGAAGGAACAGGCGCTGGTGGAGGGTCTGCAGCCTGCCAGCCCCTACGTGTTCCGGCTGGTCGCCATCAACCAGATCGACCGCAGCCCCTTCTCCGACTCCATCATGGCCAAAACTCAGGAAGAAGGTGCGTGCTAAGTAAAATATAATTACTTCTTCTAATAGTGCAAAATTATTATTATTTTAATTATTTAAAATATAATTAATTCAATTCATCTCGACCATAACTACAGCAACTTTTTAACCTTTGGATCGACTGTTCGTATCAGCGACCACTCTATGAGTACCTATTAGCGGAGGCGTCTACTAATATCTGCAGGAATTCCAAAAACTGAAAAAATCGAACTAATATCTATGAGAACCAAAGTGTTGACGAATATCTACAGCTCAAACTGCTGACTAATATCTATGAGAACCAAAGTGTTGACGAATATCTACAGCACTTGCAGAGGTTGGATTTGCAATTATGCATAGCATATTGGAATAACGTAACATTGCGTATGCAATTTAAAAAACTTAATTTATGTAAGTATGTATGTTAAAATCCCTAATATTGGACTATTGGACACATTTAGCTGATTAGTCCAACCTACGCTCTGTAGGTATTAGTTCAACCTACGCTCTGTAGATATTAGTCAACACTGGGACCGTCATAGATATTCGTCCGACCTTAGCTCTGTAGATATTAGTCAACACTCTGAAGTTCGTAGATATTAGTTCAACATATGAGCTGTAGATATTCGTCCGACATACAGGCTGTAGATATTAGTATCTGGAGTCCCTATTAGCAACTATCACACGGAAAGTGTCTTCTGCATAGGTCTATTGCTGTTTCCAGGGAATAAATTTCATATACCTACTGTTGATTAATAATATCTCATATCAGTAGACGTCTAGCAGAAGCAACTCTTGCAATTTTGAAGTTGCGCAAAGCGTATAAGAAATATATTTCTTCACTTGATTTAACTAGAGTTTTGTTCACATTTAGCTCCCTTGGAACCTCCAAGGAATGTTCAGGTGCAGGCGATTGGCCCGGGGGAGCTGCACGTCACGTGGCAGGTTGGTACTCACTTCTATTATTATACAAAATGATAGGAAGAAGGTACATTCGGAAGTTTTAGCATTTTCTTTTTACAGTTACAGGTGATGGTAGTTATACACAGAGTATCAATGAAATGTCAAAAAATCTATGACTTTGCAGAGTGAAACCTTAAACTGTAATTTATAATTCCTAACAAATTAGTTTTCCCTGCTTTATAAGACAGAGCATAAAGTTATAACTCAAATCCCATGATGTAATTTGTTAATAATTTATCGGTCAATTGCAAGCCTGAAAAACATTGCGTCACAAGGTATAAAGATGATCTCAACGACTCAACTTGATGAAAACATGTTGTTCAAGCTTCTAAGTACATTCGTAAAACTAGCGAAAATCGTTAATTTTGTGGAAAAAGTATTGTATTTTTGCTGGAATTTTTTTTTATTAATTGTTACTTTTATCAATGCACGCCACCAGAGGTCAGCAAAGTGCAGCTCCGGAGCCGCATGCGGCTCTTTGGCCCCTTGAGTGCGGCTCTTTGGAATACAATTGCTGAATTTAAATATGGCTCTCAATTTTGAACGTCTTTGTGTAAATTTGGAAATATTGGAGAATAACAAATATGAGCTTAGTTCACAACCCAAGTGGTCTGCTTTGAAAGACTTGTAGAAGGAAGACATGATCATCTTCAACGCCTGGAATAGTATTCCTGACTCTATGAGCAGCTAAAAAATCTCGCGTTAGCTGTTCTTTTCTTTTCGGTTCTACATATACAAATGCGAATAATCCTTTTCAAGCATGAACTTTATGGAGAGTAAACTGAGAAGTTGTCTTATTGATGAGAACCTGGAATCGTGCCTAAAATTTAGAATAACCACATACAAACCTGACTTATTCAAACTTTCCAAGGAGATTATTCGCATTAAGTGTTTGTCACTCATTGTCGTGATTTAAATTTACGGATTCCTTAACTACATATTATTTTTTTCAATGAATAAAATCTTTATTAAGTACATGTATTTATTCAGCGTATTAATGAAGTGCTAAAATTATAATAAATGTTTGCTTCATCAATGCACATATTTGGCTCCCAAAAAAATTTTTTATCGTTGTAATGTACATATTTGGCTCTTTGGCTAATAAGTTTGCCGACCCCTGCCTTAAACCTATCTATGAGGTATTTTTTTAAATGTTCATAAAATTGATTAAAATTTCAACGAGAGCCCCTACCTGAAATACTTCTAACTGCCTCAATTTCGTGTTTGAAAAATGATTTTCACAAAACTAGCAATGAGTGTCAGTCGATGTGTTTATTTGTTTAGCCGCCACCGCGCGACTCGTGGAACGGCGAGCTGCTGGGCTATGCGGTGCGCTGGGCGGGCGAGGGCGGTGGCGCTGGCGGGGGCGCTGGCGGGGGCGCTGGCGGAGGCGGCGAGGCGCGCGTGGTCCCGCCCGCCCTGCAGCTGACGGTGGGTGCGCTGCCCCGTCACTCGCGCTTCCTGCTCACCGTGGCCGCCTTCAACTCCGCGGCGCAGGGGCCGCCCAGCGCGCCCATCGCAGCCACCACCCTCGAGGGAGGTCAGTCTAACACACCCTAACCAACTGAACCCGACTATACGCTCAAATATTATCCAAAACCGTAGTAAATTATTAGAGAAACGATAAACCGTGCAGAACCATTTTCCTCTGCTTCGGGCTCACTCCTATCAATCTATCACCACACTATAAAAGATAACCAAAATTCTTTTGTGTGGTTTTTATTTATTTTTATAATTAATTCAATTTTTCTGAATTTATTACCTGATTTAAGTGTGATTTTTAGGATCCATACTAGACCCGTGAAAAATCACGGGATATTATGTTAGTGAATATAGTTAGTTAAAAAATAACACTATCTTGAAAATGGAAAAAGGGCGAAACCTTGAAAAATCACAAAATCTAACTTTACTTTGTAAGTTTAACCCTAACCGCCTTACTAAAAAAAAACCGTGAAAAATTTATTCAATTGATAAACGAATGTGTATGTGAAAACATTACTAATTAAAAAAATGTTCATGGAAAGAAATATACATTGCTTACACAGCCTGAGAGGGTAGTTTATCTCATGGGTACGACTGTGTTGTTAATGATTTCTGAACGAATTTTGGAATTTTTCCAAATATTTTGCATGTTCTATATATTTCTTATTTGTGAAGATGTTAGTTCCATTATGAAAACTAGATAAAATTACCTTTCAGATTTGTGTAATTTGAAATATACTTTAGTATTAATAAATTGCCATATTTTAAGCTTCTGGCGCGCTAATAACGTCCCCTTGCGGAAAAGAATAAAAAAAACATTTTTACCAAGTAAATTATAACCATATAGAACGTTGCCAGCTGTAAAATACATTCAATGCATTCAGCACGCTCGCGGAAGGAAGCTTTTTACTTATTAGTATTAGTGTTCTAGTGTATACGGGCTTTATTTATGTTGTTGCTATAACACATGTTATCGGCCGTGGAAGGTTTTTTTTAGTAAGGCTGTAAGAATTTAAAACCATACATTCAACCAAATGCACATTTCAAATTATAGAATAAAAATAATTACCTAGTGAAAAAAAATTACAACATATTCATAGGTAGCTAATTATTACATTATTAATCATCGCTTATCTGAATTTTTCACTCAAACAGTTCCAATTTTGAAGATGCAGAAAGAAATCAGACTTCATGGAACCAGAATTATAATCACACACAGACAGACCCGCACCCAAAATATGTATGTTTGATGATTGATAAATTGTTTCGATAATATTAAAAACTTCAACTATTTTTTTTTAAATAACAGAGGGCGCCACTTCCGTTTACAACAATCTAAAACTGTACAGTCATCAGATTGATGATGATTTATTTGTTGTCTGGGATTCACTAGTGATATGTGTGTGTTTAGTGCCCGAGTCCCCGCCAGAAGAGGTGGTGTGCTCCGCCCTGTCCTCACAGAGCCTGCGAGTGTCCTGGCGCCCCCCGCCCCCCGCTTCGCTGGGTGGCGTGCTGCAAGGATACCGCCTGCACTACCAGCCCTACAACCTGCCTGATGACGGTGAATTTTTTTTTTTTTTAACTTTATTTATTCCCATTCCTTTGTACATGTAATGTATAATAGCAAATATTATTTAATAACATAATATATAATAACAATTTATGAACAAGAAATGAAAACCCACTAAGACACTGCCTGAGTGTGGGTAATATTAAAACAAAATACTATATTTCCAAGTACCCAAAGTATAAATTAGACTTAAAAAAACATATAAAATATAAAGATAGTATAAAAAGTTAGTATTACATAGGTAGAATAAGTGAAAAGGGTTTTTTCAGCTATTATAAAAATAAAATAAAAATATGGAGAAAAACATACGATTTTTTTTTTTTTTTTAGTTATAAAAAAAAAAAGTTACAACAAATGAGTTGTAGAAGGATGGATAAATTTATAGAAAAAGCGTTTCAACATTTACATTATTCAACCATATTTTACCTCTTTTACATATTTTATCATTTTATTTATCATTTGAGTTTGTAGTGGTAGAAGGTTAAATGTACGAGGACCAATGAAACTGCTATGTGTCAGCAATAATTTAGTATTGGTTTGTGGGGTATAAAATATATTATTTATTCTTTTGCTCGTTCTGTTTTCATTTATTTCGATATTATTTTTGTTTTTAAACACATATTTCAAAGTTTGTAATATAAATAATTTACGTATATTAAATATTTTAGTTTCTTTGTACAATAAGTTTGTCGAGAATGTTTTATTTGTTAGTTAGACGTGTTCTGTTTACATCATAGATCGCCGACTAACAAATTAACTGCCATTGCCAAAAGTTGAGCAAATGGATGGATAAAATTTAATACTGTAATGAGACATAAGGCGAGAAAGTAAATGAAATGAGAAGTCGAGTGAGACCAAGGCAGTTGATCCCTCAACGGTTGAACCTCCGACAGTGGAATCCCCGAACAGAGGATTTCCACACAGTTTATCACCCGGAAAGTAGATAATCTGTAGTAACGTACAGGAAGCATTTGCGCACTTACACCGATTACATCTGCGTCTCGAGTGGAATTTCACAATGGAAATTAATATTTTTACAATATTGCCGTGTCCCTAAAGGAGTACCTACTTAGAGATGACATACTGCCAAATAACAAAATATCACATACTTGTGCTGTTAACTTATTGAAAATGTTAACTTATTGATTTCCACACAGTTTATCACCCGGAAAGTAGATAATCTGTAGTAACGTACAGGAAGCATTTGCGCACTTACACCGATTACATCTGCGTCTCGAGTGGAATTTCACAATGGAAATTAATATTTTTACAATATTGCCGTGTCCCTAAAGGAGTACCTACTTAGAGATGACATACTGCCAAATAACAAAATATCACATACTTGTGCTGTTAACTTATTGAAAATGTTAACTTATTGATTTCCACACAGTTTATCACCCGGAAAGTAGATAATCTGTAGTAACGTACAGGAAGCATTTGCGCACTTACACCGATTACATCTGCGTCTCGAGTGGAATTTCACAATGGAAATTAATATTTTTACAATATTGCCGTGTCCCTAAAGGAGTACCTACTTAGAGATGACATACTGCCAAATAACAAAATATCACATACTTGTGCTGTTAACTTATTGAAAATGTTAACTTATTGATTTCCACACAGTTTATCACCCGGAAAGTAGATAATCTGTAGTAACGTACAGGAAGCATTTGCGCACTTACACCGATTACATCTGCGTCTCGAGTGGAATTTCACAATGGAAATTAATATTTTTACAATATTGCCGTGTCCCTAAAGGAGTACCTACTTAGAGATGACATACTGCCAAATAACAAAATATCACTTACTTGTGCTGTTAACTTATTGAAAATGAATGAAAAAGAAAAAGAAAAATGAAAAAGTTTGAAAACTTTTCAATTTTGAAAATTTTAAGCATTTGGAAACTTTTGATTATTCGGCCTTTTATCCTCTACGCATACCTCTTCGTGACACATACTTATATTAAATTTGTGGGTATATATGCCGTATTTTCCCATATGCACATGTAAGTATTATTTTTTACCTTTCCTTTGTTTTACCTTCAAATGTTTATGATTACGAACTTGTATTAAATACTGGCAATTTTCATTTAGTTGCCACGCACTTTGTACTTTGATAGATCCTTGGGAGGATCAAGTGTCTGAGGGATCAACTGCGGGGGATCAACTATCCTCTGATGGTATAAAACACATTTATTTCTGGCTATTTCTGAATGTTGACTAGTATTGGCTGCCTTTAACAGTGGTACGTCTGGTTCTCACAGCGGAGCTGGCAGCGGCGGCCTCGGGGTCCGTGAAGCGCACGGCGGGAGTGGAGACGCAGTTGCAGGGCTTGCAACCGCACACGACCTACGTGCTGCGTGTGCGAGCGCTGACCGGCGCGGGCGAGGGCGTGCCCAGCGCGCCGCTCTCCTGCACCACGCACGAGGATGGTGAGCGCTACAAACAATGCTATTGACTTATACATAACATATTTCCAAGAACAATCTCAGAACCATATTATTTATACTTTGTCAATCTATCTATCACATATGGCATTCTGGCCTGGGGAAGTGCAACGAATACAGCAATAGACCCAATAGAAAAAATTCAAAGGCAACAATTAAACTCATCCTCCAAGCTCCTCTCTACACAAGCTCGAATGTAATTTGCGAAACACTAGATGTCATGACAATAACTCTATGCCAAATCTGTACTACTATACTTCTTCCAAAAGCCAGGGCCTCTCCAAAAAAAAGCAATAAATATGCCGATTCTTCTTTGGCTTTGAAGGATCTATCTCTTAGGTAGCTGGCTATTAGTTGAATAAGTCTTAATGGATAACCAAGAGAGTACATTTTATATAAGAGGCCGTTATGCCAGACTTTGTCGAAAGCCTTACTAACATCGAGTGAGAGAATTACTGTTTTTTTCTTGATATTGAATGCCTCCGTGATGTGTTCCACCACACGTAGGAGTTGGTGAGAGGTGGAATGACCTGCTCTAAAACCGTGTTGAAAGTCTGGCAAGAATTTACTTTTATTTGTGAATGCATTCAGTCGTGCTAGTATTATTTTTTCCAGGATTTTACCTAGGCATGGAAGGAGGCCGATGATTTTCCGTTAATAATGGATCCTTGCCTGGTTTGGGAATTAAAATTACGTCAGCTTCTTTAAAATCCTTAGGAAAGCAACGCAGCCGAAGTGACGCGTTGCAGATGGCTGTGATGGCGCAGATGCCTTTAGTTGATAGATGTTTTAAAATCTTATTTGAAATGCCATCGGGCCCGGCGGCCTTCTTCTTCTTTAATTTTCTAATTATATCCAATATTTCTTTAGGAGTTGTGCACCTGATTGGGGGGTCTTCAGGGTCTAGATTTAAGATTGCTTCTACTTTTGAGTCCACTTTTGCTACGAACGCAGGATCGTCGTGATCGGTGTTTGGAGAGAATTGACTTTCAAGGCTATCTGCAAAGGCTTCTGCCTTGTCTGCAGCGGAGTAAACTTTTCCGTTGAGGCCTTGAATCGGGAAGATTTTAGTTTTCGGGCGTCTTAGTGCTTTGGAGAGCTTCCAGTGAGCTGCTCTATCGTCTTCTAAAGTTGAAATGAAATCGTGCCAACGCTCGTTGCGGAATTCGCTGAGGGCATCGCGCACTTCTCTGTTGAGTCGATTTAGATGTTGTTTCACTATCGGGTTGCAAGATCTTTGCCACTCCTTTCTAACAAGATTTTTTTCCCTAATAAGATCTTTGATCACTTCGGGTATTCCGTGACGTGTTGTGACGTTGGGAATCTCATCGGACGCCTCGGTGATGCATGATTTTATTGTCTGGATAAAGTTGGAGGTAGCGGCATACTCATACCTCACACGGGCAAAGAAACTTTAAGTACTACGCAACCCAACCTCGTTTGTTTGGTTGGTTGGTTGTTTATTTGTTTGTTGATAAGTCTCGATATTCTGGGTAAAGGAGAATGATATCCATAATAGTAGTGTTGATTGAGGAACAGCAATTCATTATTTCAGAGTCTACAGGAAGGGATGTTGAACTGGATGAGTTGTAACAAACAGGTGTGTCAGTAATACTTTGATAATTTTGAATGTGCAAATTAGATCAGAATCCTTTCTACGTTTTAAAGAAGAAATGTTTAAAGTTGTTCAATTTCATCATACGAGTACTCTGTAGTAGTAGTATGTGTATACGATACTGCCGCCACGGGTCGACTCTTGACAATATCAAGGAGGATACGGTGTTTCTACTTATGTCGACAGAATATCACTTAATCCCAAACATGGGAACACCTCAGCACAGGTTCACCTAGTGAGGTATTCACAAAATACTACTACTAACCTATTTACATACGGTTACGGATCATTAAAAAAAATTCTTATTACTAAACTTGTTATGTTTGTCACGATAATAATTATTACATCATAATAATTATTAGCCTGACTTAGTAAACCTTCACCTGGCCGCTTACTTTAATTGTTGAATCGCCGTATT
Organism: Limnephilus rhombicus; assembly: GCA_929108145.2. Taxonomy (NCBI): domain Eukaryota; kingdom Metazoa; phylum Arthropoda; class Insecta; order Trichoptera; family Limnephilidae; genus Limnephilus; species Limnephilus rhombicus. The sequence goes on along the minus strand of OV815280.1, from coordinate 55,992,405 downwards.
TTGGATTTTTTCGATTGGCAACATTATTGTTAAACTTCCGGCGGTACTTTTTGGATTCGCACCGTACAGGAAGCCGGGGCAAATTCGACTAGTCACTTAAGTGATAGTTCTGGATTTAAAAATGGGATAATCCCTTGGTTACCAAATTGTTTGTTTAAAACGATTTTAATCGCGATGCACATCGATGCACTTTTTGCAAACGCTCCTTTCTGATGTGATCGGAACGCTGTTTTCTAATGTGTTTGGTCGCCGCCATTGTGACCGATATTTGTCCGCGGCATAACGATGTTGTAAATTACCTATATAATCGCGACCGGCATATTGAAGAGCGTCGCGAGGGAGAGTTCTTATGACCTGGTACGGTCACTGCTGCTCATATTTGTGACGGATGGTTACTTGGCGTTCATTTCCTGATGAGGCGTGCTGACGGAAATCGTGGTTATCCGAGGTGCTCAACCAGAGCACTGGTGCTGATCTTGGACCCTACTCCCTGGCGGGGAGTCCTTAAACTCTGGCCTTCCTGGGGAGTCTTTCCTGGTTCCCATCCTGGAGATTGCGTGAGAATATGGCCCGCGGTTCATCAACGCGCTATCTTCAAGTAAATTAAGAGTTCGCGTCAGTGTAGAAGTATTTAGATAAAGATCCATGGTCCGCAGGTACGACATTTCTTTCTGCTTAATTATGTTCCTGTTAAATTGTCAGAATCTGTTATGTTTTTGGGGATGTGAAACCCGGCCCCTCAAAAGGGCAACATTGTTATGTTCTTTATAAAAATATACTGGGATTTGGTTGTTTTGGAAATGAACTCTTTTATTGCTTAAACCAATGAAACCTCACAAGTTGGAACCTGTATTCGTTTATTCCCACAATCCTGAAGAGAATCTCTCACTCTACCATTAAATAGAATAATCAGAAGGTCCATACTGATGATAACTGTTACAGTGACGCCCAACGTCTTGGATAAATTCCCGGGTGCACGTAATAAATACAGTTTCTTTTTTGTGTGTTTACATTGGTTTTATTTTTACATGTCAATATGTATGTTACATTTGGAGTTCCAACCTTTTAAAGGTGCTCCTATGAAATACAGTTTTTTTTCTGGTATGTTCAGATTATTTTTAATAATGTCAATGTAATAGAGTTGTGACGCATCGTGTTAATTGACTGAATTTGACTAATTTCCGGTTGCAGCCATTATTGACGGCCGAATTAATTATTTACTTATTTGACTTTGGCAGTGTAAGAATATTTTAAATAAGTATTTCCGGTTTTGGTGGCAATTAATATATTTTTGACTTCGTCAGTGTTCTTAATAGCATTTGTTTTGACTCAAGTAGTACTTACGGGCTGTTAAATGTCAAATGTTTTTGTTTGTTATCAACTAAGGATCCGTTCAGCTATATTTATCAAGTAAATGCTAATTGAAGCAAATAGAATACTTTAGTAAGTTCGTATCTTGCGTACAGTTAACCGTAATTCCCATTGCAGTCTGTATTAAATTATTGTTTTAATAATCTTTTAGTTGCAACAAACAACCGCGCTGGGAGTTATTATTATTCCGACTTATTGTCAAAATATAAATCTATTCGGCAGTATACAGGGACGTGGGTCCGATTATTATTATTGGAAACCTGTTTCATATTTGTTTTTTAAATTATTTAAAGGACTTGAAAAAAACTTTAACTTCCCGTCATTGTTTTTTTGTTCTTTTGTATGACGTTTAAATACTATAGATCACAATACAGATGGTTTATTTACGTATTGCAATTCTGTCATTGTCTTCGGCAAGCAACTTAAAATTTAATTAGTTTGAAACTAAATAATTTAATTAAACTACAAAACTGTACTTGTTTTCCATACATTACAGGTTGTCCGGTACTTCGTATTATAAAATATATGTATATATTTTTTTTTGAAATATTTTCGATTATTTTTCAAATAATTATTTTTGTAAAATTTCATTACAGGGTATCCGGTAATTGCAATAGTAATATTAATTTACTTTAAATTAATATATTTTCTTTATTAATTTTTTTTTGATTTTTTTTTCCTTTTTTTAAAAAAATACAAGATGGCGATTCCTAACATTAATGGATCAACTAAAGATGAGTTGACATTACTTTTGGAAAACGTACATATCGTCCCGGAGTCAACTGTAGCCGCTATGAGAGAACAAGCGAGAGAGTATAATAAAAAATTTTGAGAATGTCCTGACCCGACAGCTGAATCTGAAGTTGAGGGTACAAACAAATCTACTACAAATACGACGAATATTGTGAATAATTATTATTCCAATGTTAGCCAAAGCCCTTCCATTCATAATTGGGGGGTTAAATTTAATGGGTCCTCGGATATTAAAGATTTTTTACTTCGTGTTGAAGAATTAACGAGAAGCCGTCATATAGAGTTTCCTGCGGTCGTTACGTCTTTTCCTGACCTTTTAGAGGGAAGGGCTCTATCGTGGTTTCGTACTATTTATAAAGAATCGTTAACCTGGCCGAAATTAAAGAATTTACTTTTGACGCGTTTCGACAAAAATATCAGTCAAACAGAGGCTCTCAAAGCCCTTCTCATGATGAAGCAGAGGTACAATCAGAGCATTGTAGATTACGTTGAGGACGTACAATTAGCCAACATGAAACTCAACGTACCTCTTCCGGATGAGCAGATAGTAGATTTGGTGCGTAATAGCTTACTTCCTAAGTATGCTATTGTAATAGCTTATTTTGACGACAAGAACATAGAATCTTTAATTAAAGTTTGTAAACGTTTTGAAAGAAATTTACCTTTGTCGGACTCATCGGATACCAAGGAGGTTTATTTTTAAAAAATGCCTACCTTTAAAACTTCTCAACCAGCCACGTCTTCTTCAAAACATTGTTCTACTTCTTCTTCGTCTGCTTCTTCTACACAATCAACTACTTTTAATAAAAGTAAACTTCGGTGCACATTTTGCAATATGCAGGGGCACATTAAGCCTTATTGTAGGAAGTGGAAGTCGGAATCTAACCGGGATTCTGACAAACGTCAAACTGGCACCACTCGTCCAAATTCAAAAAACTAGAGTGTGGTCCTCTGCATTCTGCATGCAAGGATATCGGGAGACCGCTCTCAGTTTCTGGCCCGGGTAACCACTTCATTAGGCGACTTGGACGCAAGCGTGCCGGTGACTGGTTCCGGACAAGATGTTAGACCTCATGCTAATATTCAAATTAAAAATTTAGTTTTTTCAGGTCTTTTGGACAGTGGAGCCTCTGTCAGTTGTTTTGGGGGCTCACTCTTCAAATTTTTTATTAGTTTAGGATTTAAGTTAGAAAGATTAGACTCCTACGTTACCACCGCGGATGGCAAACGTCAGGATGTTATAGGTACTATGCAAATACTTGTTTCATATAATAATATTAAGAAGTATATTAAGTTTTTCATAATTCCATCTCTTTCTACTGTCATTGTTTTAGGTGTTGACTTTTGGAAGCAATTCGACGTAGCTCCTCAATTGTTTCCAAAAGTAAACGATAGTCATGTTTCTGAAAATATTGTGGGTGAGATTTGTAAAATCACGTCAGCTTCCCTACTGTCTCCCCAAGATAATCGTAAATTAAACATTGTTATAGAGAAATTTAAATCTATTTCGTTCGAAAAATGTGGTCTGGGTCGCACGCACCTAGTACAGCACAAAATTAATACAACGGGGGAGCCTATTAAGCAGCGTTATTATCCTTTGTCAAAAACTCGTCAGGATCAATTAGAAGCGCAACTTAAAGAAATGTTAGACTTAGGTGTAGTCCGCCGCTCTCGTTCGGCTTGGTCAAACCCAGTTTTGACAGTACCAAAGAAGGACGGTTCTCCCAGGTTTTGCTTGGACTCGAGGAAGCTCAACAGTATCACCAGGACAGATTCCTACCCTTTGCCTTATATTTCACGTATATTAGATAATCTTCGGGGTGCACGATTCATATCCTCTATAGACCTCTCGAAATCTTTTTGGCAAATTCCTTTACACAAAGACTCTTGCGCTAAAACGGCTTTCGTTGTACCAGGGCGTGGCCTTTATGAGTTTGTTAGGATGCCATTTGGATTGAAAAACGCTCCGAGTGAATTACAGCGTCTTGCAGATGTTCTTTTTGGCCCCGAATTTAACGAAAACGTTTTTTGTTACTTGGACGACCTGATTATAATATCGGAGGATTTTGAGTCACACTTAGAATTATTGACTAAGGTCTTTAATCGATTAAAAGAGGCCGGTCTGACAGTTAATCTTAAAAAATGTGAGTTTTGCAAAGACGAACTAAAGTATCTTGGTTATATAGTTGATGCAAAGGGTCTCCGCACGGATCCGGTAAAACTAGAATCAATTCGAACCTATCCTACTCCTATAAATTCTAAACAATTGAAAGCTTTTATTGGTCTTTGTGGGTATTATAGACGGTTCATTAAAAAAATTTCAACTATAGCGGCACCTCTGACAAAACTAACTGGGTCACGGAATGGGGTGAGCAACTTTACTTGGTCTCCGGAGGCGGAAGACTCCTTTAAAAAATTTAAAAAAGCCCTAACTTCGGCTCCAGTAATTAACTGTCCTGATTTTTCGTTACCATTTACTATCCACTGTGACGCAAGTAACGTAAGTATTGGAGGGGTTTTGACACAAAATTTCGATGGAGAGGAACACCCTGTTTCATATTTTTCTAGGTGTCTAAATAAACACGAGCGTAACTATGGCGTAACGGAGCGCGAACTCCTTGCGGTTTTAGATTCGGTCAATCACTTCAGGCCCTACATAGAAGGAGTTCACTTCACAGTGATAACAGACCATTCCAGCCTACAATGGCTAGTATCGTTATCGAATCCCTCAGGTAGACTTGCACGTTGGTCCACCCGTCTCTCCCAATATTCGTTTGATGTAGTTCACAGAAAAGGTAAGTTAAATACTGTACCTGATGCCCTTTCGCGTAAAAACGATTTAGCTGTTTCCGCCCTGGATACTGTTCCCCCTAGCTCTGATGTGTGGTACAATAAATTATTTTCAGATTGTAAAACCAATTCTCAGCGTTTTAATAATTTTCTTATTAAAGATAACTATTTATTACGTCATTCTAAGTCTCGTTTCGCTCTGCAGGAGGATACAGCTTGGAAGTTGGTTGTTCCTTTTGAGGATCGGAACGCTATCTTGTCTAAGGAACACGAGTCAAATGTTTCTTGTCATCCAGGGGTTTTTAGAACATACAAAAAAATTCAACTCCATTATTTTTGGCCTGGTATGTATAGCGATGTAAAGAAATTTGTTAGTAAATGTAAGACGTGCAAAGCACATAAAGTAAATACATCGGCGCCGGCTGAAATTTCTACGAATCCAAAATTAGTCAACAGACCGATGCAAATGTTGTCTATTGACCTTGTAGGACCTCTTCCACGCAGTTACGCTGGATTTATGTACATTCTATCGGTTGTTGACGTTTTTTCCAAATATACTTGGATTTTTCCCCTTAGAAATGCAACCACTAAAAGCATCGTTAAAAACGTTGAACAATTTATTTTTCTTGTACACGGCGTTCCACAAACCTTTGTGTGTGACAATGGTAAACAATTTGTTTCTAAAGAATTCAAACAATTGTTAGTTAATTATAATGTTCCTATGCCTTATTACAACGCTTATTACACCCCGCAAAATAATGTCGTTGAACGTTATAACCAAACTATTGGAACTGCGTTGTCTATTTTGACCGAATCTGACCAACGTAATTGGTCTAGATTTCTGCCATAGATTCAATCAGCTCTAAATAATACGGTTAATTTTGCTACAGGTTTCACGCCTTTCTTCCTTATGCATGGAAGAGAACAAATCATTGACGGTAAATTTCACAACATTAATGTTTCTTCTGGTGTCGCGGACTCTACCTTAGAAAAATCTAGAGGCGAATTTGCTAAGAAATTGGAAGAGTTAGCTTTTATTTACGATCAAGTTTCGAATGCGCTGTTGCAAGCTTTTAAAAAGAACGCTCATCACTATAACTTGCGCCGTAAGTCGGTGATATATGAAGTTGGTGATGTCGTCTGGAGGAAAAATTTCGCCCAATCTAGTGGTCCAGATTATTTTTCTCATAAACTGGCGCCTAGATTTGTTCGCAATATCATTATAGGTAAAATCTTAGATTTAGTCTACACCTTGGCGGATATGCAAGGGAAAGTTGTGGGAAATTTTCATGTCAAGGATATTGTTCGCTTGGACTAATTGATATTATTATTTTTTTTATTTTTTTTATTTTTTTTTTATAACAGGAAACCAATGTGGTGGTGTGCAGGATTACCGACCCTTCACGTGATTTCATTTGTTTCTTTGTGTGATTATTCTGCTCACATGTCTTGAAGTTTGGTACCTTTGAGGCATGTGCTCAGAATGAGCACTACGTTCTAGTTTTTTGACGATAAATACATTATTTACCCTCGTTTAGCTGGAATCTGATCTTCTGATCAGTGGCGCCCAAAATTTTATGTTTAATTTGTATTGTGTCTATTGACCTTAACTTTTAGATTTTTTTTTTTTTAATTAGCTACTTTTCTTTTAAAATTAAAAGAGTATTCTATACTGCAGACTTTCGTCTTTGTCTTTACAACTACAATTTATATTATAACACACGATTCGTCACATCTCGCTAATATTATGTATATTATTATTATCTGCCTTAGAGTTAAGTCAGTGTACTTCCTCAAGTTCTTTGGAATTGTATTATTTATGTTTTTGTTTAGAGGCTTCCAGGCTCCCTTTGCTTTTCCAAGAAATTTGAGGAAAGCCATTCTTAAATTTCGTGTATGGGAAAATCTGAGCAACTTTCCAATACACGAAGTTTGTTATTATTATTATTGGTGTTTGTATTGGTATTTCTTAGATTTAAGTTCTAGTCTTAAAAAATAAATAAATTAATTAAGGTTATTTTTATGCATAAATTCAGAAGAAAGTAATGCTTCGGCATACTTCTTATTAAGAATTTTCAAAATGGAAATTTGAACTCTACCCCATCATGGGAGAGCTTATTATATGTAAACATTTTAGTTTTAAGTATATTCCTTGGAATTGTGACTTACTGCTAATACCAGTGTTTTACTTTGCAAGTGTATTCCTAGGGTCAATCAAATGATTTTGATTGTACTCATCCTTAATAGTGTCGTCTATCTTTAAGATAAGATCGATCACCAAAAAACATGATAAGTATTGCTTGTTTATTTACAACAATATTTCCCCGAGCAGTGTAAATTGTAAATAATTTTTTATTATTCTTTTTGCATTGGTTCAAGTTTACTTTTGTTGGTTCACTATGTTATAGCTAGGTATTTTGATAATTTTGTAATTCCTAAGCTTTAAGCCTAACATTCTAGACTCTGTTTTGCTTTTCTTTGTGTTCCTAACGATAACCTTTATCACCACCTTTGTAGACAGGTTTTTTTTCTATTTTTGAATATCCTGATCTAATTTTTTTTGGAAAATAGGTTTTTTGTATATGTAAACCCTACTTTAACCACTTTGATAGATAGGTTTTTTCTTTCGTAATTGTAAATCCTAATCTGAAAAATAACTTTGATAGATAGGTAATTGATGTGCAATCCCTATTCTAACCACATACACTTTTAGTAGACAGTTTTTATAACTCGTTCTAACTAAGTCAATAATACATAGGTATTATATATATTTTTCGATGCGACCTGTTGGACCTAGGTAGATAGAATAGTTACCTTTTCGCTATTAATAAATAGCCTAAATTCAGTGAAGTGAGGGATGGTTGACCACCCTTGAAGTGAAGCCTAATAATGGCAAAGTGTCCTACTAAAGGAGAAGTGATGCCTTAAGCATAACAATTTTTTTTTCCCTTTAATTTTCTCCTTTTCTTATGTTGTTCCTCTTGTTAAGATGACCCGAGAATGGAAGGTTTTGAGCGACAGCTAATTTCATCAACACCTAGTATCATCAATGCTGAGGGTGCTTGTGGACCGCCTATTCTCGTACCATTTTATTGTTGTTATTGTTTTATAATTTATCTAGATTTAATTGACTTAGTTTTAAGATTGTGTCTTTAGTTACTAAGTATTAATTTTAATTGTTTTTAAGTATCTGTTGGACCTACCTTTAGTTAGTTTCTTCGGTTTTGCGGGCGTAGTTTTCATGTTTGTGGGCAAACATTTTCGCGGGAAGGGGGGAATTGTCACGATAATAATTATTACTTCGTAATAATTATTAGCCTGACTTAGTAAACCTTCACCTGGCCGCTTACTTTAATTGTTGAATCGCCGTATTTTGGATTTTTTCGATTGGCAACATTATTGTTAAACTTCCGGCGGTACTTTTTGGATTCGCACCGTACAGGAAGCCGGGGCAAATTCGACTAGTCACTTAAGTGATAGTTCTGGATTTAAAAATGGGATAATCCCTTGGTTACCAAATTGTTTGTTTAAAACGATTTTAATCGCGATGCACATCGATGCACTTTTTGCGAACGCTCCTTTCTGATGTGATCGGAACGCTGTTTTCTAATGTGTTTGGTCGCCGCCATTGTGACCGATATTTGTCCGCGGCATAACGATGTTGTAAATTACCTATATAATCGCGACCGGCATATTGAAGAGCGTCGCGAGGGAGAGTTCTTATGACCTGGTACGGTCACTGCTGCTCATATTTGTGACGGATGGTTACTTGGCGTTCATTTCCTGATGAGGCGTGCTGACGGAAATCGTGGTTATCCGAGGGGCTCAACCAGAGCACTGGTGCTGATCTTGGACCCTACTCCCTGGCGGGGAGTCCTCAAACTCTGGCCTTCCTGGGGAGTCTTTCCTGGTTCCCATCCTGGAGATTGCGTGAGAATATGGCCCGCGGTTCATCAACGCGCTATCTTCAAGTAAATTAAGAGTTCGCGTCAGTGTAGAAGTATTTAGATAAAGATCCATGGTCCGCAGGTACGACATTTCTTTCTGCTTAATTATGTTCCTGTTAAATTGTCAGAATCTGTTATGTTTTTGGGGATGTGAAACCCGGCCCCTCAAAAGGGCAACATTTAACTTCTGTAGAAAAAATCCCCACGATTATGCATCTCTCTTATTCTACAAACGTTATAGAAATAACTGCAAAAAAAATAATTGACAGTGTTAAAAGAGATTACTACCATAAAGAAATCAGTGAAGCTTCCGGTAATAATAAAAAAATTTGGAATATCGTTAAATATATAGCCAATATTAATAAAACCAATACACCCATTGTTAAGATTAACATCGAAGACCAAATATTACATGTCAATTCCGACCCCGAAAAAATTTCCGACCATTTCAATAAATTTTTCTCCAATATTGGATCTAACTTAGCAAAAAATATTTTAGACAGACACAACGTCTCAAACAAAGATCTTGCAAACAATATACCCCTCACTAATCTTAGCTATAACCCTTTCCACTTAACTCCCACTACTGACGCAGAAATTTTAGAACTAATCTCATCCCTTAAAAACAGTAACTCTGTAGGTATAGATCACATTTCAACAAAAATCATCAAACATATCCAAAAATATATAGCCTCACCTCTGAAACATATAATCAATCTAAGCTTTAAAACTGGTGTATTTCCTAACTCCTTAAAACAGGCCACAATAATCCCAATATTCAAATCAGGAGACAAACTATCTGTAAATAACTATCGACCGATATCTTCACTTAGCGCAATATCTAAAATCATAGAAAAAGCGGTGAAGAATAGACTCTACAAGTTCCTTGAAGATAACAAAATATTATCGGACAATCAATATGGTTTCCGCAAAGGTAGGAGTACCTCAGATGCAATAGCCGCCCTCACAAAAATAGTTTCTTTTAATCTCGACCTTGGTAGAAAACCGCTTGCTGTTTTCCTCGATCTCTCAAAAGCATTTGATACGGTCTCTCATCCCTTACTGCTTAAAAAACTTCAACAGATCGGAATAACTGGGATACCCTACACATGGTTCGAAAACTACCTAACAAACCGAACTCAACAAACTCTTATCCACTCTGACAAAATAAATAAAAGCAAAAAATTACCCGTGTCTTACGGTGTACCGCAAGGCAGTGTACTAGGACCAATCCTATTTCTTTTATACATCAACACACTATGTACCATAGATATTGGAGGTAAGATATTATCATTTGCTGATGATACAGTCTTAATATTCGAAGATGAAACATGGCAAGCAGTTATAAACAAAACTAATAATGGCCTAATAAAAGTGAGGCATTGGCTTGACACAAATCTCCTTACACTCAATATTGACAAAACACAATATATGACGTTTTCCATACGCAAACATAATTTTCCCAACAACTGCCCTAAACCAATAATTCACTCGTGTTCACTAAACATGCACCCACACCCACCCGGAACCCCACCTATTACAAATTGCACGTGTCCTACCCTTAAATCATCTAAGGAAGTTAAATATCTGGGCATAATCATAGATGACCAATTACGTTGGGAAGCACACATAAGTGGCACAGTAAAAAGACTCCGTAAGCTCTGCCATATATTCTGCTCTCTTAGATCCATCTTAGACCTAAAAACCCTTAGAAGCGTATATTTTTCCCTTTTTCAATCCATTGCAACATACGGTATTTTGGGATGGGGTGGTTGCACAGAATCCGTCATTAATCCAATAATTACAGTTCAAAAACTAATACTGAGAATCATATTTAAATGCCAACCTACCCACCCCTCTAATGTGCTATTTACTAAATTTAAGGTCTTAGATATTCGCCAACTATTCACTAAGACAAGCCTAACCTACATACGTAAAAATAACCTACTGGTGGCTCCACAACATCAAGCCAAAACCCGCTTTTCATCAAATCTGGGATGCGTGGTCCCAAAAACTAGAACCACATTCGCTCACCGACAATTTTGGTTCATTGCCCCCAAAATATACAATGCATTGAGCACCGATATAAAATCAAATATTACCATACCTCTTTTTACTATTTTTTTTATTTTTTTTTATTAATAAAATTCCTTTATTATTTATTTACAGTTTTTTACATTTTTAAATTAAGTCCCGTTAAACTGATTGATATCAGTTTGTCAACGGGTTCTTTTGACAATTACTTTTTTTTAAATTGAGACAGGTCTTCGACCAAGTCGAAGAGACAGGTACATAAAATATACAGGTACATGAAAAAGAGAATTGTTAATAAAATTTATAAGAAATACAGAACAGAGAAAATTAAAGAAATAAAAGAAAAGACAAGAGAAAATAATAATGGAAAAAACATTAAAACGAAAAGCGGAAAATAACAGAAATTAGTACAAAAGAGTTCTTTCACTTAACCATTTTTTTAGCGCACATTTCCTTCTGAAACTCAATTCACAGCTTTTTATTGTGTTGGGTAACATGTTGTAAATTATTGGAACAAGGTATTCTAGAGTTCTTTGACCGTATTTATTTAGGTATCTGGGAATTATAAGTCCATCATTTGCAGTTAGTCTTGTATTATGAACATGAACCACTAGTTTATTATATTCAGATTGAGATGTATGCTGACTCGCAATTTTAAGCCACAATATAGCACGAACAGATAATACATTTACAGAGTTGTATAATAATGATTTTGGTATATCATGTCTTTGTTCGTATTCAGTTTTTTTTAATAATAATTTTACCAAAGAATATTGTACGTTTTGCACTGAAAGAAGATTTGTTTTTGTTGAATGTCCCCATGTGGTTATTCCATATCTTATTAGGGATTCCGCCAATGACAGATATACTAATCTAAGAGTATTTAGTGGAACAAAAAACTTCAGTCTATAAAGTTTGCTCACTATAGCTCTAAGCCGTGTGCAAACTTTTTGTATATGTATATCCCATTTAAAATTACAATCAATTGTTAAGCCTAGATATACGTATTTAGAGACTAGTTCAATATTTTTACATGAGCATGGTTGTATCACAGAATTATGGATGCAATTAAAATCATGAGAAACAATTTTAGGAGTTATGGTGATGTTGGCATGAGGGGATCTGATGTGCATAAGCTTTGTTTTTTTAGCATTGATTATTAAACCTACATCATGTGACCATTTTTGAAGAGTGGCAAAGTCTATTTGCAGTAAAGTACTTGCAATTAATAAATCCTCATGTGAAATAACTAATGCAGTGTCGTCAGCATAAACATAATGTTTTACATGAGAGAAAATCAATTTCATTGCAGTAACATATATAATATACAAGGGAGGGCCTAGTATGGACCCTTGTGGTACGCCTGCGAAAACGTTCTTTTTTTTGCTATAATGATCAAAAATTTTTACACAAATCTTTCTATTTTCAAAGTAATTAACAAATAATTTAAGTAGGTTTCCTGTTATTCCAATTTGTTCAAGAGTTTCTAGTAATTTTCTATGATCAATTGTATCAAAGGCCTTTGAATTATCAATAAATAATACGAGTACATGTTTCCTTTTATTAAGATCATTATTAATTGTATTTGAAAATTCTTGAAGTAGTAGATCTGTGCTCTTTTTTTTCTGGAAACCATATTGATGGGTATCAATAATAGAAAATTTTTCAATGTACTTTATTAGTTTTATAGATATATATTTTTCTAGGATCTTTTCAATTGCAGGTAAAATACTGATCGGTCTATAGTTTTCAATTTCACTGTGTTTACCACCTTTGTAAATGGGTCGGATGACGCTGCATTTTAGATCTTCTGGTATAATTGCCTCCTTTAAAATCATATTAATTAATAGAGTTAAGATAGGTCCTAAAATATCGAAATGTTTTTTAATATCAGACATTCTAATTTTATCTATCCCCGGCGACTGACTATTTTTTAAACTTCTGACAACTTTTTCGATATCACAGAGTTTTGCTTGTGTTAAGAGCATGCTGTGTGGAAGTCTATGTTTTTGAATATTCAAAGCTTTTTTATCACATCTATGTAATAATTGCCTAACATTTTCAGAATAGAAGTTAGCGAAATTGTTAGATGTTTGTTCAGTCGTTTGTTCTTTTAAGAAATAGTTTGATATTACTTGATCACAATTACTTTTGCTCTTTCTTCCTAACAATCTGTTTATTTCATCCCACGTTTTTTTTGAGTCTGCAAAATAATTTTTAAATTTTTAGTTGAAAAATTTTAATTTGCATATGCTGATTAATTTCGTAACTTTATTCCGATTGCATTTATACTCTCTTTCATAAAATTTATTTGTAGGATTATTTTTCCATCTTTTGTAAAGTGCATCTTTTAATTTGATTTTTGATAGTAAATCATCATTTATCCATTCATTTATGGCATTTGGTCTGGTTTGAGGTTTAAAAGACTTTACTACAGTACTTTTTTCATAGATTGCATTAAATTTAGTTCTTATTTTATTATACAGAGCAACGCAATTCGGTTCTTTCAAAAGGATATTCCAATTATACATTTTTATTTCTTTATCAACTTATTCGTGTTCAAAATTGGATATTCGAAAGGGGACGAGATTTTTTTACAGAATATATGACTTCCTAACCATTTTAAAAGAAAAGAAAATAATTAAATTAACTAAATAAAATATCATACTTCACATCTTTTTCCAACCTGACTTCACTGAAATCTAATCTAACCTAAATATATACTCTTCTAGACGATTAATTACCTACATTGACCAACCTCCAGTAAAAATTTTAGCTTTCAAAAAAAAAAAAAAATTATAGATTAACATATTTAAATCTTACTTCTTAGTATTTTATATAGTTATATTTTAGTATTTTATATAGTTATAAGTTTATTTTTCAGTATTTTATTTTTTACATATATTTTATATAGTATTTTATTTTTAACTTCTTTAAAAAATTTTCTTTTTTATAATCCTTTATATATTTATATATATATATGTATATATGTGTGTTTGTATGTATTTATATGTATTTGTGTATGTATGTGCATATGTATTTGTATGTGCATACGTATACATATATCTTGTTATATTTTACCTTAAATATTTTTATCTTTTTTCTTTCTCTTGTTTCTAATATCTTATAATTTCTATTTCAAACCTATATTTTGTTCTAGTTCATACACTGTATAACTTATATCATGTATGATTACCTTAACACGGGCATTAGCCTAGTATGGTAATCAAGAAAAAAAACATAAAAGTGTATTTTCAAAAATTGTATGAAATAAAAAATAAAAAAAAATAAATAAAAAAAAAATTGTTATGTTCTTTATAAAAATATACTGGGATTTGGTTGTTTTGGAAATGAACTCTTTTATTGCTTAAACCAATGAAACCTCACAAGTTGGAACCTGTATTCGTTTATTCCCACAATCCTGAAGAGAATCTCTCACTCTACCATTAAATAGAATAATCAGAAGGTCCATACTGATGATAACTGTTACATGTATCTTAACCAATATAATAATTTCTAAAGTGTACGTTCAAGAATAGAAATAAATAAATATTATCTAATAATAACACAGTACAAAACATATGAGGGACAAAACTACAGCTTGTGGACGAATCAGTGAAAGACGGTAGCCATTGGTGAGTCAGAGTCTCTATTGATGCTACGTAGCGTGGACAGTCAAGTAGACATTGGAGGTTATCCACCACTTACCCACCCTGGTTTAAGTAACAGATGGTTACTCCTTCAAGGCTCTCGCAAGGACTCTAATTTTTTTTAAAGAACGAAGCTACATTTAGTTTAGAACGAATTTAGACCTCCAATGTCCCTGCATACGTTGTTAGTAAGCAATATGCAAGTGCTTAGAGGGGAAATAAAAGATACAATATAGGTTAGTATGACAAAATATAGACAAGACAATGGAACAGGTTGGTGAAAGTTCACGAGGTGGCAAGCGCCGGGTAATTATATCCAGTGTATCCTACAAGCACCTATTTGGGTATGGAAAATGGTTGATAAACGCATGACATTTGGTAAAAGACAGCCGTGAACCACACTCAGTTTCCGCGCCCCTTAGCCGGTTCGGTGATGCCTCAAAGAAAAATAAATGGGAGATTGGGGGAGATGCCCAACGTTATTATTAAGGTTATTCATAACCCGGGAACGTTTGTCATTCTTTAAAAAAATATAAGTATTACGAAAAAAGTATTTAAAAACTGGCTTAGTAACCATTTCGAACCGTTTCGGATTTTGCTATTTTAGATCGTTTTTAAAATCAATAATTATAATTGATAACATTTAAACTTAAACATTTGTAGTACGATGATCTGAATCAGAAAAAAACGGTATATACCTGTTGGTTGTTTGTAAAATACACCATTTTAATAAATTTAATTATAAAAATAAAGATAATCATAATGCCTACATGGATAATCCTTTTCAAAAATGAATTGTCGGTACATAGTAGTAAGGTAAAGGACGTGGTAATAGCGGATTGTGTCGATTTGTTTGCAGCTCCCGGGCCACCCGCGGGCATTAAGGCCTCGCCTCTGTCCGCTTCCTCCGTCCTTGTGAGCTGGCTGCCCCCCGTCAGACCCAACGGCCGCATCAAGCACTACACGGTGTACGTGCGCGAGGCCTCGCACGCTGGGCACACGTCCGGGGCGCACCAAGCCTACACCGTCCCGGTCAATGAGAGCGCCCCCGGGCAGGAGCTGCGTCACACCGTATCCGGCCTGCGCGAGGGGCTGCCCTACGAGTTCTGGCTGAGCGCCACCACCGCCTTTGGAGAGGGCAAGGCCACGGACGTTCTCACTCAGGAGCCTTCTTCAAAGAGTGGGTTCTTTGTTCTTTATCATATTTACAGCCTTATTTAAAAAAACACTTCCCATCCGTTGAAAGGAATTTTAGTTACGTGTTGATTAATGACTGTGCAATTTGTATTTCGAATCGATTTCTAATAAAAAGGTCTAACTATGCTGCGAAAGAACTGGCAATATTGCATTCTGAATCCACGCACGCGCATTAAGTAATAAAACAATGAAAATTGTATATATTTTGCTTCGTTTGCAGCTCACTGGAATATGCATTACAAATATGGAACCCACAATACAAATTGATAACAACATGTGCACAATTTTGGAACGCATTCAAAAAAATTTCCTACGATGCTAAGATTTTTGTAGTTATCGTCCCCAAAAAAACCGTCAAGAATCGTCGCGTTTTTCAATATGTTGTCGTTTGGAGATAGGAGAGACTCGGCTGATGTACTCTTTCTACAGAAAATTGTTATGGCCATCGTAGAGTGCTCGGAACTTCTACTTGCACGTGCTTACTTCGAACTCTACACTATTTGTCTTCGAACTCTACACTGATTCAAGTTAATTTAATGCAGTTTGTTGCGTTTATAAAATAATGACAGGTCTTTTTGTGTCCAAGGTGGGGCTCGAATAGCCTCTTTCGGCGGTGTGGTGTCCGCAGGGGCGGGTGCTGCCCTACAGCTGCCTTGCCGCGTCACCGGACAGCCGCCCCCGCGCACTCGCTGGCTCGCCTCGGGCAGCCCCGTCACCCACCAGCACGGTCTCACTGTCTCCCAGCAGGGCGATCTGCTCATACCGAGTGAGTCCTTGTCTTCACTCAACATCGACATTAACCATGACTCTCTAGCTCACACTAGTTTCCTAATTATAATCATATATTTTGTTTGTGCAGGATTGGATCCTACCATGGCAGACAACTTTACGTGCGTGTCGCGCAACTCCATCGGTGAAGACTCGGTGACGTATAGCGTGCGCGTGCTGCTACCCCCGCGAGCACCCCGCTTGTTGCTGCGGCCCTCGTCCTCCGCAAACTCCCTCACGCTGCAGATCGAGCCCCCGCCACACAAGGCTGACGTTTCGCCTATTCGTGGTTTGTAACATCACACTCTTTTTTGAAAACTGGTTCAAGTCCCGTTGGCGGCAAGTATCTTTTCTCGGAAGATTTTTCAATGTAAATGAGTGTTTCAGGCTGACAATTATTGCTTGTAATAATTGTTACCCTTTGTGCTATGCATAAAAATCTTGTCTAAACGTTAGTTTATAAATTAAAAAATAATAATTAATATTTAACAAGTTTAAGTATTTCCCCAATAAATGCAGACATAATTTGTCTCGACGCCACCTAGCGAGGGATTTAACACTAACAATGTCTTCCTCGCAAAAATAAAGTTGGTTGTTTTCAGGTGGAAAAAATATAACAAGCAGTAATTGTTGAATGAAACACTAGTATATATTGAATTATTTGGCGGGTATTTGATAAGCCGCCATAGCTCAGTGGTCAGAGCATTCGACCGGCAATCGGAAGAACACGGGTTCAAGTCCCGTTGGCGGCAAGTATCTTTTCTCGGAAGATTTTTCAATGTAAATGAGTGTTTCAGGCTGACAATTATTGCTTGTAATAATTGTTACCCTTTGTGCTATGCATAAAAATCTTGTCTAAACGTTAGTTTATAAATTAAAAAATAATAATTAATATTTAACAAGTTTAAGTATTTCCCCAATAAATGCAGACATAATTTGTCTCGACGCCACCTAGCGAGGGATTTAACACTAACAATGTCTTCCTCGCAAAAATAAAGTTGGTTGTTTTCAGGTGGAAAAAATATAACAAGCAGTAATTGTTGAATGAAACACTAGTATATATTGAATTATTTGGCGGGTATTTGATAAGCCGCCATAGCTCAGTGGTCAGAGCATTCGACCGGCAATCGGAAGGACACGGGTTCAAGTCCCGTTGGCGGCAAGTATCTTTTCTCGGAAGATTTTTCAATGTAAATGAGTGTTTCAGGCTGACAATTATTGCTTGTAATAATTGTTACCCTTTGTGCTATGCATAAAAATCTTGTCTAAACGTTAGTTTATAAATTAAAAAATAATAATTAATATTTAACAAGTTTAAGTATTTCCCCAATAAATGCAGACATAATTTGTCTCGACGCCACCTAGCGAGGGATTTAACACTAACAATGTCTTCCTCGCAAAAATAAAGTTGGTTGTTTTCAGGTGGAAAAAATATAACAAGCAGTAATTGTTGAATGAAACACTAGTATATATTGAATTATTTGGCGGGTATTTGATAAGCCGCCATAGCTCAGTGGTCAGAGCATTCGACCGGCAATCGGAAGGACACGGGTTCAAGTCCCGTTGGCGGCAAGTATCTTTTCTCGGAAGATTTTTCAATGTAAATGAGTGTTTCAGGCTGACAATTATTGCTTGTAATAATTGTTACCTTTTAATAATGTTCTTAATAAATCTTTAAACTACTTGGCTTCATCAATAGAATTACCCCTGACTTCAATAATATAATTTTACCCTAAAAACTCTTTTCTGTTCGTTTGTCTAATCTTGAATATGCGTTATTTGGTCTCCATTCTTTGATGTTCACATATCGAAACTGAAATCTTAAAAATTATGAAGTAATATCTACACGACAACCTACAGTCAACAAAAAAAAGAAAAGAGAGAAAATCAAGAAACATGAAGTTGAGGAAATCAACAAACATGGAGATGAGGTACACAAACATGAAGGTGACAAAATCAAAAAACGCAGCCAATAAACCTGAAGATGGGGAAATCAACAAACATGAAGATTTAGAAATTAACAAACGTTAAGAGATGAGGTCTACAAACATATTCATGAGTAAATCATAAAAATTATGAATTAACAACAACCTAAAATACGCCTCAGAACAGGAATCCTCAGTGAGGAGGACTGTGAATATACTACTGTACAGTGAATTTTAGTAATTAATTTTTAAAAAACTTTTCTTTCTCATAACCTCTCCTGTGGAATCTATTGTCTATTATCAGCAAAATCGTCGCCCTGCAGCCCAAACCAGATGTGTAAATATTCATGAAAAAAAATAGTTTGCTTCCGTCTTTTCCAGGTTATATTCTGAACTACAAGCACGAGTCTGAGGAATGGCAGACCATCGAGATATTGGCGGACGCCAGTTCCTACACACTGAAGGAACTCCGCTGCGGCTCTCTGTACCACCTCTACCTGACCGCCTACAATCGCGTGGGGACCGGCAATCCCAGTGACGTCCTCTCCGTTTCTACCAAGGGATCAGGTAGAGAATCCCTTTTTAGTACATTTATTCCTGACGTTGCTAATTAATCCTCTTATATCCACGCCCTTGCCGTTTACTTTACACCCGATAGTGTGGGGTCTGATAGGGATACATGTTTCTGTGAGGTTCCGGTGCCGATGGTTTCATCAAAATCGAACAGTTTTGCGTTTCGATTATTGTTAATGCCATGTCTCTTTTTTTGGCGAACAAGAAGACATGCACGTGACGATCGTAGATCATTCTCCAGGGCACTATTATATTTGTTAAACCGTGCGGGTTCTGATGAAGTCAGTAGTAATTCCGTATGTCTGTGTGCATCCGAGGGCTTGTTCGCATAATCAACTGGATATCATTTGAAGAATGCCACACAATCAATTACTCACTGTGTGTGCCACGTGGTATTCACGGAAATCTTTATCGTTGGCTCTCTTATATTTGCAAACGAACTCATATCGTAGTGGTTTCTGGATTTAAATCCGATTTTGTTGTTGTTACATCGAGAGTTCCTCAAGGCAGCTTTGTACGAGACGTGGCACTGTAGTCGCCACCCGCACAGACGATGTAGTGGGAAGTTGCCGGCTGGCCGTTTCGACGCCTGGGGAAAAAGGGAGAAAAAATTAGAGAGAAGGGAAAAATGGGGTAAATGTAGGGAGAAAGGGAGAAATGGAGAGAAGGCGAGGGAAAATGGGGAGAAATTGCAGGGAGAAACGGATCGAAAGCGAGGGGAAGAAGGGAGGTAGAGCGGGGTAGAGGGGTAACCTGCGCCTTGATAAAGGCGTTTCGAAATTGTATGCGGTGTCTTCTTGTTGAGCGGTACGGCCAGGGCCAAGAAAAAGTCCAACTTGTCAAGTAGATTCGATCGGAGAAGGCAGAAAAGTAGGCGAGATGCTGATGTGGTGATGAGATCTGGAGCTCTGCCGATCTAGCGCAATATCGGCCGTATTTAAAGAGCTCTGAGCCGGGAGTCTGCCCATACTAGCCCTTTTTTCATATCAATTCTCCGAACTGAGATGAGTTCTAGGTATTTCGGCCGTTAGAGACTTTAAACGCCACTGCGTTCGTTCCGCTGTTGCGTAACGATGCAAAAAACGCCACAGCGTTCAATCTCGCCCTACACTCTACGCTTCTCCGATATTTTGTTTATTAGGAGTTTTGCACAATTTCAGGACATATTTAGAAGAATGCAGCCAATTTGTGCAAATTAAAATGAAACAATGTTGCACAAATTGGATACATAGAAATAGGCTTTGCATAAAATTGTAATTTGCGCAAATGTTGTAAGTATGTACAACAGCTCAAGAAGGCTTTGCACAAATCACAACTTTATGCAAAGTAGTAAGATAAGTAATGTGTAGGTATATACACATTAGATAAATCTTAAGTAACAAAGATATATAGTTTATGTAAATGACAGAGCTTTGCGTAAATTGGATCTGCGCGAATGTTTGTATAGGAACGGATTCGCACAGATCGAATTCACGCAAAGGGAAAAGGTTTAAAATAAAGAAGAGGTGTGTAGGTATGTACACAGAGATGAAGGTGGGGTCAAGCGTTGTTCTTTTGTCTTTAAACCGACTGCTATGACCCCTGATTAAGGCCCCGTTCTCCGCACAAAAAAAAACCATTTCGGACGAGTCGTGAAATTTACTTTTAACGCATTCGACAGGAGGTGTATCTGCAGCGCGCGGGTCAATAGGAAAGCGCGCGCATTATTATTACAAAAAGATCTGGTTTGGAACTTGGCTAATAATCTCGACAAGATAATAATGTTTGTTGATAATATTTGTAGGGCTGCCACAATTTTAAAATACACATAATATTTATGAGAATATCTGTTATTTTCTCAATGTATTACGTTAGATTACCTATAAAGTGTTATGTACACTTGAGGTGTGAGCTATATTATTTATTATAACGGAACTACTTTTATCATTGTTTCTCTTTAATTTCTCTTATCAATTTGGGAGACGGGACGGGATGGGTACTGACGCGCCGCCCCGGAAAATATTTTTTGGATAACCAACACCCCTGCCGTAGGTCACCCAAGTGGTTTGCTATGTTTGGTGACTTAGCAGGGGTTCCCGGGTTATGGGATGAGGCATCAATTTGAAAGGCGACCATTGCCGCCCGGCAACCATTCATTGGATAAGAGAGGTGCCCGGGTTCATGGGGTGAGACTTATCTATTTATTGGGTACTACTTTTTTTTAAAGAAAAGAGTCATAATTTGTATTCCCGGTTTACGAATAACCTGACAATTTGAAAATCTCCTACCAGCATCATAATAAGCGGAAGATGTTGCTTGTGCATTGAAAGAGGAATTGAACCCGCGACATCTTAACCCGACCCATTTTTCAAATTTCAACTAAGTAAAGTGCACATTTTAATCATATTTGTTTATAATCCAGTCAATTTTTAATTTGGGAGGTGGGAATGGGTACCGCCGCCCCGGGAACCTTTATTGGATAACCAATACCTCTGCCATGGGTCACCCCAAGTGGTTCGCTACGTTTGGTGATTTAGCAGGGGTGTCCGGGTTCATGGGGTGAGGTTTGTCCAGGTCTTGGAGGCGGATGACCAAGGCATACTGAACCCGAGATTCCTACCCACCCCTTAAACCCTTTTCCTTCCCAGAACTCTCCTCTACTTCCTTTCCTTAAAAAAACCCTCCACACAGCATCATAGGTGAGCATAAAGATGACATAGGCCCTGAGGGAAATTATGTTCCTCAGGGCCTCCTGTGTGGAGCTCGTGTAAAAAAAATGAATGGTCCAAAAGGAGGTGTAGAGTGCACCTAAGCGATTCCTTCAGAAACTTGGTCAGGGTGCTTAGGGTGAGAACATATTAAAAGTTCTGACGTCTAGGTGGTGAGCTAGGAGAGGGAGGGGGGGGGGGGAGAAGGTTCAAATTTTTGGATTTACGCTTATATCTCGGAAACGGTGCATTTCAAAGGATTTTTTTTAGAATAAGTGAAAGCTCATAAAATTATCTACAACTTTTATTATATACGTAATTTTCGAAATGCCAGCCGTTTTTGACTTACACGCTCCACAAATGTAGATATTTTCGAATAAAATCATTTTACCTCACATTTTTCATCAAACATTCCTTCATATCGTCTAAAATATTTATCAAAGAAAGAAATTTGTTTGAAAGAAGTTGTAAAGAATTTAATTCCCTTTTAGATAATATGTATACATTTGCAAACTAATCTTCAACCAGTAAATATTTACAGGAATTTTAAGTTTTTTAGTAAATGTCG
Organism: Limnephilus rhombicus; assembly: GCA_929108145.2. Classification (NCBI taxonomy): domain Eukaryota; kingdom Metazoa; phylum Arthropoda; class Insecta; order Trichoptera; family Limnephilidae; genus Limnephilus; species Limnephilus rhombicus. Next base: position 55,970,142 of record OV815280.1, on the reverse strand, counting down.
TCATTTTTTTTATCTTATTACTGACACACCACTTTTGTTTGTAACAGATTGTGGGACTTGGATTTAATTTATTATTTCATCATTTAGTTCCTAAAACAATTAGTTTAATGAATCTTCACCAACTTGAACAGCATCTTAGCAAGTTATTGTGGCGTCTCCGACGACTCCACTCCACAAAAATTGACATTATTTCACCGGTTTGTGGGAAGGGAGGATGTGCATCAAACCACTGACTGATTTTGGCACAACCTGTTTTTGCCTACATGCACCTTTTCGCTCTTTATTTATATCCGGGGGTAAAGTGCACAAACTTCGGGAGGTAATTCTGCACGACAGTACCCGTAAAAAAAGATACGAAACTTTTTTCAAAACGTTCTAAGGTAGTTACGGGTAAAAAAGTTTTGTTGTTTGTATGAAAAAAATAATATTCTTCTGTGCAAAAATAATTTTGTATAGGGAAAAAATTGAATTTCTAAAGTTATTTGTCTTTTTTACATTCACCATCATTCGAAGTTTATGTAGAAATTTATGAAGTGGCAGCCCTAAAAGCTATCAGCAAACTACAGCTTTGCTAGGACTAATTAACCGATGGAATCTAAATTATTAAACATTTATAAAAAGGTCAAAGTAATTACTTATAACAATGTAGTCGGTTTCAGTAAACAAGCGAAACTATTATTTACTTACATTTATGTAACGCATTTTGGTTTTATTATCCAACGAACATCTAATAATAGGTAGTAATAAAATAATACGTTTGATAATAATTACATATTTCCTTGTCCGTAACAATTTGGGACGCGGGTAAGGGTACCGCCGCCCCGGAAACTATTTATTGGATAACCCCAAGTTGTTCGCTACGTTTGGTGACTTAGCAGGGGTGCCCGGGTTTGGATCTTGGTGGCGGATGTGTCTGCCCACCAGCTGCGTGGTAGGCCAGATCGGGAGAGACTAGTTGAGGGAGATCTTGTGACCTCTCAGGCAGAACTCTTTTGGAACATCGCCTTGCACCGCATTGGGAGGGATGGATTCAAAAGTCCGTCACACCCAAACCCACTGACCCTCAAATTCCTACCCACCCCTATAACCTTATCCTTTCCAGAACTTCCTCTCCTTCCTTTCCATTAAAACACCCTCCACACAGCATATCCAAAGATGACATATGCTCTGAGGGAAAAAAATCCTCAGGGCCTGTGTGGAATTACTGTAAAAAAACAAGGTAATTTTTGAAAGCAGATTTTTGTTAGCAGTTTGATCCGTAAAAATGTATTATTTATTATTATGTCCTATAATTTTAATAAATGAGCAAAATAAAAGCTTTTGCATTCAATGGTCATTTAAAAAAAAAACGTAATTTAATTTTAAAAAACTTGCCCGGTAATTTCAGTTTCCGAAGCATTGGAAATAGATTTATTTCCCAAAGTACGCATTCTGTAAAAAATAAAACAATAACTGTCACCTTTGTTATATAATACATAAATAAATTGAAAATTTATTTTTATAATAAATATTACGTAATAGTAAATAATACGAGTATGTATTATATTAATAAAATCAAAATTTTATTTTTTTCTTACCTTATACATTCCATCATACGTTCTCGATTTTGGAGATAATGTTTACGCTTAGAAATACGACTTTTTTGTTGTTGTCTTACCATTTTCGCAAAATAATATTATTATTTACGTACGTGTATATTAAACAAATCATGAAACGTAGGACTACACGTCTCTGTGGCGAGCTGTCTGGACAGCGAATGACGAATATTTGAAAGGCACATAGGTTACACGCACGTTAGATAGAGATGGCCTGTAAATATTATCTTTAGAATTAAAAAACGTAAGCGCCTGTTGTTAAAATATTTAATTAATCACGGTTTATTGAAAAAAGAGCAAAAATCTCGCGATAATTGTCTTTAGTTTTATTTAAAGAAACGCTGTGAATTTTTTCATACATATAACTTGTAAAATAACTGAAACAAACGTGTTAATAATAATTTTTGGAGCATACTTTGTGATTTTTTTCTATCGAGGGAATTTTCTATAATTTGCGTTTCGGCGCGATAAATGTCTAGATATTATCTTCAAAAATAACATATATTTTTTAAGAGCTTAAAAACTTCAAATGTTTAAGGGAGATTTGTAAGAAATCGGTAGATATTGGGAGAACCGAGGCTTAATTTTATTATTTGCAAAACATTACATTATAATTAAACTTAAAATTACGTCCGGTACAAGCTTGTTGAGACCCTTATTACTTAAAAAATATATCAATGATGTTGGTAACTGTTTTTTAAACTTGCAAACCGTCTTATTTATTTATTTATTTATTATTTATTAATTTTCGGGAAATCGACAGTTTATATTTATTTCAGTTTGTACATAGTATTAAATAGCCAAAATAAAACCAATTACGGATTTCCTCCTTGTGACTTTACTTCTACTGAGACAGCATAATAAGAATAAGTAAATTAATTTTATAAAAAGGAATATGAATCTAAAATTATATAAAACAAAAAATATATATATGTATACTCAAAACATTTTTTTTAATATAAAATGAAAAATTACAAAACAAAAAATCTATCAAAACATTGGTAGCCATGTAAAGAGAGGTTGTACATGTAAATCAAATCATAACAGAAATATAAACAATAAAAACATAACATTATTCAAGAACCATTAGAGAAACACTCTTTTATGGACCTTTTATATTCAGTAAGTTTGCAATTGAAAATGTCCACATTGGAAAATACGCTATTATAACTATTGCATAGTCGGTTCAGGCAAGAATTCTGCTTACAAACATTCTGCAAGACAAACTGTCTTGCATTGATCCACCCTGAACAGGACAAAAGAGCGTGTTGAACGTGCGGGTACATTGAATTGAATTTTATTTAGCAACTCTGGGCATTGAATATTATTGTTGACTACTTTATACAGGAATAGTGCATCCATGTGATGGCTTCGTACACTCAATGAATCAATTTTAAAGTGTGAAGCTGCCTCTGCATAATTATTAAATCTTACAAACGACTTATAACAAAGATATTTTAGGAATTTGTTTTGAATAGCCTCGATTTTGTTTATGTGAATTTTGTAAAATGGAGACCAAACAACTGATGCAAACTCCAAATGACTCCGTACATAGGCAAAGTAGAGTTGCTTAATGATATTGATGCTATTAAAAAGTTTTGTGTTTCTTATGATCAAACCTAACATTTTAGAAGCTTTATTTATGATTTGTTGTATATGAAGGTTATATTGTAGCTTACTATCAGGGGTTATTCCAATATCACGAATATCTGAGACTGTTGCAATGTTGTTGTTATTTATAGAATAATAAAATAATGTTATTTCTTGAAAAGGTAATATGATGACATTTTGAGACATTTAGAAATAGTTGATTATGTTGGCAATAGGTAAATATATTGTTTAAATCATGTTGTAAATTGACACAATCGTTTAGACTTTTTATTGGTTTGTATAGCTTGGCATCATCAGCAAATAATTATATTTCAGAATATTTAACAACATTGACCAAATCATTGATATATAAAATGAAAAACAATGGTCCGAGATGAGAACCCTGTTGGATCCCAGAGGAAATTTCACTGAAATCTGATTCGAAACCCTTTATTGCTACTACCTGTGATCTCTTGAGTATATAAAATGTAACCCAACGAAATAAATTACCATGTATACCTAATGACCAAAGTTTTCTGAGTAATAGTTTTTGATTAATTTTATCAAATGCTTTGGCAAAGTCTGTATATATGATATCTACTTGAGTGCGGTTGTCCATGTGATCGACAATGAATTCAGTAAGAAGAACGAGGTTACTTTCTACATTTCTGCCTTTTGTAAAACCATGTTGCTTTGTTGTAATGATGTGATTCAGTTGTGGACTTATATATTTGTAAACAATTTTTTCCATTAACTTACTGAATATTGTTGGTTTTGAAATCGGCCGATATTTTTTAACATAATTTTTTTCACCATTTTTGTGGATTGGTGTTACATAGGCTCTTTTCCAAATTTCAGGTACCGTGCCTTCGTTCATTGATTTATTATATATAATGCAGAGAGGTTTTGCAAGTGTTTCCGCGCAATTAACTATAAAGTATGAGGGAATGTCATCACACCCCGCGCTTGTGTTTATGACAAGAGCTTTTATTTCTTTTAAGACTATTTCTCGCGAGAATTTGACCGTGGTGATATTTATATTATTTGTATTTTCTGGTATATCTAATGTTGGTAGGTTATTATCATTTATGTAAACTGATTGGAAATATTCCATGAAAATATTGCATATTTCTTGGCCATTATCTGCTTTTTTGTCATCTAGATGCATCGTCCTTAATAATAATAATAATAATATTTGGATGATTTATATAGCGCCGTTTTTGTGAAAAATCACCTCAAGGGCGCTGTACAAACTTATAATACATTTCTAAAATCTAAAAAACTACAAGCTAGGCAAACAATTATAAACAACTTATGGCTAAAAATTGCATACATCGGTTCATTGATCACCGATACGAAAATATGTGTACAATATTTTGACCAATGAACGCGATGCTGCCTAAAATTTAATGAAAACAGGACCATACTTACCTGGGAGGTCGCTTGAAATTAACACTGTATATTGTCCATTTAAATAAATTTAGATAGAGTTCGCACGCAGAGGACATTATTGTGAACACATGTTATTTAATCCTGAAAAATATTTTAATATTAATATGTAATGTATTCTTTGACGAGTGTATTTTGGAAAGTAAAAGCAACATATAAAGGTGGGAGGTGCAGTAGTACCAATAAGGATTTGATCTTTCTAAATGTGATTCGTCAAGAGACAGATTGATGTGTAAGGAATCGAGTAATTTTAATTCAGTAAGAAAAGTGTGATTAAGACATATCATACACAATACAAGTATGATACTCTCAAATAGGTATATTTAAATTACGGGTATGAGAGCCCAAAAAGGAAGGTTTTTAGTTTGGACCTAAACTCTGTTGGGCTTGTTATGCATCTTAATTCCGGAGGGAGTCTATTCCAAGCCTTAGGCCCAGATACTCCGAAAGCACGATCTCCAAACATAGTATTTGGCTTTCGTTTAGGTTCTATTAGTCTGCCTTTAGCAGATGAAGTTGCTGATCTAAGGGTTAATTGTCTCGGGCCGAAGAGACGATTGTGTTTTTTTCATGTTATTGAAATGATTCCAGAAGAGTTTAGGATTGCCATTCATGTTACTTTCAGCAGTATGTTTATAATTTTTTTTTTTTTTTTAGTATATTTATTCAGTTTTTTTTTAAATTTTACAATATTAATCTTTAAAATCTTACAAAACTGATCAATCAGTTTGTTTGTAAGAAATCTCTCAGTTGTCCTATTTAATTAATACTATTATACTTTTATGTTTTACATTGTAATAACTGTGTAAAATCTAAAATACTAATTATTATAAACTACTAATTATTATAATGTTTATGAATACAGTGTGTGATAGTAATTTCCAGGTATTTGATCAATATTCGATCTGGGTATTTGTATACAATATTGTTTGCTTTCATGTTCTACGGAGATAGAATGATTTAATTTTTTTTTTGATATTTGAGTAAGATGTCTCATTTTTAATATTTTCAGGTAATGCGTTAAATATTTTCGGAATTCTATGCCTCTTTGTTCTATCACCGTATACATTTTTAGATTTATTAATAATAAACATTTGTGCTTCTCTATGCCTAGTAGGGTAGTTGTGGTTTATAGGTTTTTTGAATTCTGTATTCCAGAATTCATCTAGCGTTAATTGATAATCTACCTTACTGTGTATAGAGAGGACGTTACACAAGGAGAAAATTTTTTTATAATCGCCTTCACATAATTGAACTTTTTTTTTGCCTGATATCAATTTTAGGAAACGGATTTAATGTAGATTAATAATAAATAATGTAGATAATTAATGTAGAGTTGTTGTGCAATTCTTAAGAGTGAAAACGTTTGGTAGTCACGTGGATTTTGAAATTTTTTAAAATTTTGATGATATTTATTTTTTTCTTTAATTATTTTTATGAGAGATGACGTATACCATGGTGGATAATTACAGTTTTTAGTCGGTTTAGTTGGTACATAATTTATTTTAATATTGTTCAATATATCGTAGAAGATGTCAGTTGCGGGTTGAGTATTCAGATGGATAAGTTTATGGTTCCAATCAATTTCATTTAATTTTGTGTTTATTATTGAATAATCTGCTTTTCTGTCCAGAAATATTTGATTTGCGTTAGTTTTCAGGTTTCTATTTTTTTTTTTTAATAGGAATTGAAATTAGCAGTGTTTTATAATAAACATCCTGTTATGAAGTAGTGCTGAAATCATTACCTTTTCTTATTTTAAAATATGAACACTGCTTTATAACGTCGAACCTAGCGGCACGAACTATTGAGTTAATTAATTGTTGATAGTTACAACAGGAGGACTGGCAACACAAGTCGTTATGGAAGGGGGAGCTTTTTTTTTCCGGGTCCGGCATTGGAACCCACTCTCGCCGGCATGATCTTTTTGGGCCAGATCATGGCTGTGACAGTCGTATAGTATTAAGTTATTATAAGGGACGAAATTTTAAATTTCAGTCGATTGGCGCGTGAAATTAATGTGGAACGATCTTTGATACGTGATGCGAAAGTGCACCAAAGATTTAAATGAATAATGTCGCGAGATTGCTCTCCGCGGTAGTTCGTATATTACGAGAAGTTTACCGAAAAATTATCGAGGCGATCGGTATGAGTATTTACGCCGCACGAGACGCGCCGGAATGTACTTGTCGGGTGCCGACAATAAGAATGCCTCATTAATCGCGTGGAGAAGAATAATTCCGCTCACCGGCTTGTATTAGAGAAATTGCACGTGCGGGAATACTAACGGTCCCGCTTGCTTGCTATGTAAGCCCCGTAACATCGTTCCCTTGGAGTTCCACTTCCCTTGGAGCCCTGCTTTGCTGAGAGCCCTGTCTTGCCAATCATCCTGTTGCGAACTGGCCGATTACCCTGTTGCGATCTGCTGAGATGAGGATCGGCTGGAGGTCCTGCCGATTATCCTGTTGCGGACTGGCCGAGATGAGGATCGGCTGGAGGTCCTGTCGATTATCCTGTGGCGAACTACGAGACGCGGTTCGGTTAGGAATGTTGTGAATTTAGCTAGATAGTATAACCTCAATCGGTCCCTGAGGGTGAGTAGATTCTGTTTCGTTTATTGTACCTGACACAATTGAAATAATATATAAGTTCTTTTACATTTAAATTGGAAATGAGATACTTGTTGTTATTTAATTCCCTAACGCGCTGGAGATCACATACATATGCTCACTCCTGAGATGAAGTTTCATGTTCTATTTCACTACAGGCATAATTCTGCACAAAAGCAGTATTTTGGCGCTCGGTATAACCGAAAAGTTCGTGGTGAAACCATGGTACATACAGCATTATACTCGACGCTTAATTACAGCGTAACAATCCTCTGGTACTAATGAGATATTATTAGACGTAATTTTCAGTAGTATGTTGCTCACAGCTAAGTCAAGAATGCGATTATTTATACTATTACTCTGAGAGTTATATTGTTTCAGATTATTAAATGACAAAAATTCTATAAAGTTCAAATAGGCGGGGTTTAATGAATTGATCGGTTCAATACACATATAATCACAGTTTTCATTAATTGGTAGCCAATGTAAGTGAGGTAAATTGTAATCTCCAACCAAAATGAAACTATCATTATTGTTATTTGTCATAATTTGTGAAGTTTTGTTTATGTGAGACGTAATATTTATGAGGTGCTTACTATCAGGTGCAATATACGAGGTGCATATGTGAATTTTTTTACCAGGAAGTGAAAGCGTTACCCATATGTCTTCCGCCTCAGAGCTCCATTCTATTTTTTGATCAGAAATAAATTAATTTTTTACTGCAATTAAAACTCCACCACCGCGATTCTGATTAAGGTAATGGTAATCTCTATCTCGTCTGTAAACCTGATATCTTGGATCGAATAGTTCCTCATTGAAGATTGAATTGTTAAGCCATGTTTCACTGAGACATATAATGTCATAGTTGTTTAATAGTACATTTTGAAGAAAATAATTTGTTTTAGTTCTGAGACCTCTTGTGTTTTGATAGTACAATTCTAAGGGCCGTCTGTTTCAACGGAAAGCTAAATAGTATCCTAAAGTTAAATTTTAACTGTCAGTTAAAATAACGAGGACGTTAAATAGGACCGCGCGCTGTTTCAAGTATTTTTTCGATTAAGTAATAGTTGTCAGTGTGACCAGTCTAAAAAGCAGAATATTCCTCGGAATTACGTGACAAAATGCATAGAAATATTTTTTGATGCGGCAACACCGTAAACTGAATCAGAACAACTGTCAAAATATCCGGTTGTATTTTGTTTCGCGTCGTAGAATCTGACGGCTTTGTTCCGATAAAAGTATTTGTATGAATATTTACAAATAAATGACGACCTATTATAATACATATGAAATACAATATGAATGTAATTTACTTTCCAGTAGTTGTGATATCTCCTGATATCTTCAATTCAATTTATTTATGGTATCGAAAATATTAGAAAAACATACATTATAGCGTTTTTAAAATCCGTTTGTAAGAGTATTACATTAAACGTAAGTAATGTACAAATTATACTAGCGATATTAATAGAGCTTGTCTTTTAAAGGCAGCTTCACTCGCTAATGTCGATATACGAAACGAGTCTAACCTACTACTCATGTTATATTTTTGTAATGTTTATAATACAATAGGTATATTGATTTGAAGATCTTGTAAAATTTGCGATACATCCATTAATAGAGCTTGTCTTTAAAAGGTAACGCTAAATACGTCGATATCAGAATTGATTCTGTTCAACAGCAAGATTTTTTCGACATGCGGTGCCACGCGAAAAATTCGAGATCATCCCAGATAACCATATATTATTGACGCGGGGATGAAATGTTTTGGTTTTCGCTTCAAGACATATTGGATGAGGAATTCATCGTCATTATCATCCTCTTCTATAATATTTATCATAATTATTGATTAGCATATTAGTAATCAATGTTGAAACAGCCATTTCCATACATTACTTCGACCAGAACTGTCAAATATGCCAATATGGCGGAGTAACTCTAGAGTAACTATCGGTTTTCGGAAAGTAAGTACAAAAGTTAAAAGTAATGTAAAACAATCAGTCAAATTGATTGAAAAACGCATTTTGCTGAAATTTAACTATAGTAACGGCGATTTGTTTTACTTTTACTTTAGCGAGCGTTGAAACAGACGGCCCTAAAGATTCCATTTTAAGATACAATATAGTTAATTTGAAAGTTACTGTTATGTTCTAAGCGTTATTGACGGAAATATTGTATTTTTTAGTTTTTCTAGATCGTTATAAGAGTTAATACAATAGTGATCTGAGTTTTCATTTAGTCTCACATAAATTTAACAATTTTTAATCCAGCAAAATTTTAATTTATTAATTTTGGTAAACTCTCTGACCTTTTTGTAGAGTACTTTGTTTTTATGAGTTAAATGTTCATTAATGTAGATCCGATGTTTCCCATTTAAGTTAATATCCTCAGCTGTTAGGCCTCTTCTCGTCCGGATTGCAGCCATGATGTCATCTTTTTGTTTTCTGCACTTTAGTTTCACAATAATATTTCGCGGTCTTCCTTCAATCTTCTCCTTAGGGGTGACCCGGGTGGCGTATTCAATTTCGTCAGGGCTTACTATTTTTAATTCTGAATAGATATTTTTGATAATCTCCGTCAGGTTCTCTTGTTTTTTTTTCTGGTATCCCAATGATCTCTATGTTATTAAAACGCGCGTGTTGTTCGTTAGCATCCAATTGTTTTTGTAATTGGTTGAATTCACTTTGAATTACAGCATTTTGTTCCAGGGTTTTTTCAAGATTGTTGTTTTTTTGTGTCAATTTTTTTTTCCAGAGTTAATATTTTAATTTTTAATTCTTCGATTTCTTCTTTGTACTTGTTTCTGACGATTTCCAGAAATTGCACCTTAAATTCTTCAAACTTTTTGTCAAGGAGTTGGAGGAGTTGTGTATCCGTATTATTTAGTGCAGTCTTTGCAATTGCCAGAGTAGTCATATTGGCACGGAATATTGACTAATATAACAAGTTATAACAACACTCACTATTAAAAAGTTATTTGAAAAATAAATATTTAGATTTTAGTTAGAAATTTGTTTTATTTTGTGATATTTCTAGAGAGAAATAAAAACACGACAGCTGTCATTGAATGTTATTGTTGTATTTATATGCAGATGACTTGAAAATCTTTTCATCCATAAACTCAATCGAGGACTGTTAGAAGCTATTAGATGATTTTTCAACATTTGAACGCGTCTTGCGATGCTCACTGTCTTTAAATAAATATTTCTAAATACTTCATCGCACGCTTTACCAGAAACAAAAAAATGTTTAATCATAAAAACTTAATTAATCGTCTACCGTTATCGGCTAAATTAGAAAATACGGACCGTGGTGCCATACTTGATAGTAAACTGAATTTCAATCAACATATCGACCACATAGTCATTAATGCATCTTCTATGCTTGGTTTCGTAATCCGTTCCTGCAAACAATTGAAATCATTTCAAAATACTGTATTTCCTATACATTCGTAGTATCCTTGAATACGAATCTCAGGTTATGCTATGCTTATACCCATGCTGTGCAGTACACAAACATGAATTGAAAGCAAATCAAAATAGATTTTTACGATACCTTAACTTCCATTCTTTTTGATCTCACGAAGACTCTGCATAGTCATTCAATATACAGACATTAACTTGCCGAAGAAATAGCTAGCGGATCCGGTAATATTATTTAAAATCACACATTACTTCATTGATAGTCCTGACCGCCTATCATTCCATATTTCAAATCACAACAGCAAACAGTCGCTTACTTTTCATCTCATTCTTTGAAAGACCAACTCTAAATACAAATCCACGCATCCATTTATCTTAAATTATTACCATATTCACATTTTTGACTTGACTTTACGGGACATAAAACGAAAACTCATTAAATAACATCACTCAAACTAGATCATGCAATCTACCCTTCCTTCGTCTCTACTACGAAACTAGATCATGCAATCTACCCTTCCTTCGTCTCTACTACGAAACTAGATCATGCAATCTACCCTTCCTTCGTCTCTTAATACTAACCCTATGATCCTCCCTCCCCCCTCACATTAACTGTAACTAAATAACATCACTCAAACTAGATCATGCAATCTACCCTTCCTTCGTCTCTTAATACTAACCCTATGATCCTCCCTCCCCCCTCACATTAACTGTAACTAAATAACATCACTCAAACTAGATCATGCAATCTACCCTTCCTTCGTCTCTACTACGAAACTAGATCATGCAATCTACCCTTCCTTCGTCTCTTAATACTAACCCTATGATCCTCCCTCCCCCCTCACATTAACTGTAACTAAATAACATCACTCAAACTAGATCATGCAATCTACCCTTCCTTCGTCTCTACTACGAAACTAGATCATGCAATCTACCCTTCCTTCGTCTCTACTACGAAACTAGATCATGCAATCTACCCTTCCTTCGTCTCTACTACGAAACTAGATCATGCAATCTACCCTTCCTTCGTCTCTACTACGAAACTAGATCATGCAATCTACCCTTCCTTCGTCTCTACTACGAAACTAGATCATGCAATCTACCCTTCCTTCGTCTCTACTACGAAACTAGATCATGCAATCTACCCTTCCTTCGTCTCTACTACGAAACTAGATCATGCAATCTACCCTTCCTTCGTATCTTAATACTAACCCTATGATCCTCCCTCCCCCCTCACATTAACTGTAACTAAAAAAATAAATTAATTTAAAAAAACACACCAATACAGTCACACTTATCAATCACTATCATCAGTGGAAAGTTCATAATTGGCATAATTAACTATTTTACGTTTTAATGTATTTACATTTTAAGATTTGCTGTCAACTTTCCCAGAAAAAATAAACCTTTTTTTTTTACATGAATACTGCACAAGAATCCCAACTGCTCCCGTCTGGAGCCAGTGGGACTATGGCATCCCCCCAATTGGGCTAAGTTGTGAGGCTGAAGGTAGTGGGGAGGGGAAGGAGATAGGGAAGAAGAAGGTGGAGAAGTACCTGGCTATTCAGATCTGGTCACCAAACACGGCTAAAGCCATTTCAAGCAACATTTCAATTCTGAATGGTGGTCTTACACCAGGGCGATACTGAGAGTATCTTCCACTCTGGAACGTGCCGCAAATATACCAAATATTATTTTAAATGAATAAATTGTAATTAACACAAATTAACCAAATAAAATTTATTTGCCACGCCGGGATTCGATCCTGCGACCTTCGGAGTGCGAGTCAAGGGCCTTACTGCTGCACTACGCCGGCCGTCAAACTGCTTTCTTGGTAGCCTAAGTAAAAGAAGTTCCACAAGAAACATGTATATAATGAAGCTATTTATTACAGAGCCCCGGGTACCCCCAGAATCCGAGCTGCTGCAGAGCAACTCGTCGGTGCTGCGCGTGCAATTGTCAGACTGGGAGGATGTGGGCTGTCCCCTGCAGGCTGTGGCGCTGCACTGGCGGCGGCTGGGCGGGGGCGGGAGTGGGGGCGGGGGCCCGTGGGCTGCCCTGCCCGCCCCCGCGCCGCCCGCCCCCGCCGCCCTGCTGGCCGGCCTGGCGCCCGCCACGTGGTACCAGCTGAGGGTACGCGCTACCAACGAAGCGGGGACCACGTCGGTCACATACAATTTCGCCACTACCACACTCACTGGAGGTCAGTATTCTAAAGACTCGATAGCACCTCCTTTTAGGGCGCTGAGTATTCTACAATGGTAGTCATCAGATCCAAATTTTCCTCAGTTGTAGAATTTTAGAATACAGTTTTCTAAAAAATAAAATAAATAAATACACCAGATATTGAGTTTTTTTTTTTTCAAAAGTCTCTTTCGTTCACCCTTCAAGGACGATCTAGCTAGGCCATCATTTCAAATTATAGAGAGAGGGGAGGTGTATTTATGTGTTCATTTTATTTGTTTAAATAGGTAATGGCCGGTTTAAATGGGTAAATTTCATAATTAAATGAAAGATTGGACTAAATAGAAGAGATGGGATGTTCAACGTAGGGAAGTCAATTTTAGATAAGGCTTGATAAAAGAGAGGCTATTTTGAGAGAGAGAGGGACAACCAAAAAATAAGATACTTATCTAAAGTTTCCTCTTCTACACAAAATCTACCACAAAAAAGTACACACACGAATTCCACAAAGGTCAAAAGGAACAGATCTTCAAAGGTACTTCCTTTGTTATGATTTTAGCTCGTATCGCAGCTCCTTCCAACTACCCGGAAGACGATCAGGAGGAGGACTATCTGGACTCCATCATTGTGTCCGTGCTGTGCGCCTCCATTACCATCTTCGCCGTCATCCTGGCTTATCTGCTGCTGAGAAAACGAAGGTCTGTTCATTGTACATTGCCACCTGCCATCTGCCATCTGCCACCCACTGCTGCCACACTCAACTCTGAGTGAAATCCATATACTTCATTATTTCCCTTGTAAATTGGTTTTTTAACTTGTGACTGTCATAACCTAACCTAACCATGTTTAGCATAACTCAACATAATTAAATTAAATACAAACATTTTCCAAAACCCTCCGTACCAAAAATTCTGAATATATTTTGTAAAGACTTCAGTTGATGTTTCCAAATTGCCAAGATTGAAGTGGAAATGATTTCAGACAAGATTTACCGAATGAGGAGAAATCTGAAGAAGACAACTGCAGGAACTGTCAGCAGGCATACACCCCTCTCCCTCACAAGCCCACCAAGACCATAGACGACTCTTCAGGTAAATTATTCAAATACTTATTACCAGAGACGTTATATAAATAAATAGTCTCATATACTCACAATATAATGTGGAAAGTAAGGAATTTTGGAACGTTCTCTGTCTCCTTTTCTTGAGGCCCACTAGAATAAAAGGTCCGGCTGCCTGTCGGAGTTTGATATGTCGAGCTATATAATAAATACAATAGGACAATGACAGTTTTCAAAAGGTGGCGATTGTCATCAATACTTGTTAGAACTACTGATTTATGTGTTGTTTTACCGCAAGCAAACAAATAAACAGAGTGTTTAGGCTGATTAGTCTACTTTAAAACAGTGAAGTTTACTTAGCAACAGAAATTTGGCTGTTGCGCGTCCAGACCCTTTACTTTAGTAGGACTTGAATTTTCTCTAATGACGTGTAAAACCGCGAGCGGGAAACATGAAAATTAATTGTAATATTTATAATAATCGATAATATTAAGTAATTTGCGTGTGACAAATGAAATGTTATTCATTCGCCTTTATTATTATTTGCCGTTTAATTGATTTAACATTTTCTCATCACACAGGAGGGCATTTTGGCACTTTTTAAAATGCAATTAACTTACTGGTAAGTGCTGGTAAGACGCAACCTTACTCGACGCGTAGCAGTTTAGTACTAAAGTACTAGATATCGAGATCGGTGCAATTGTCTTGTTCTTGTCTTCCCACTTTGAGATTTCTACCCCTCGTCTAATAGTATGTAACGTCATAGCTTATTACCTGGAAATACCTGTGACATAACAGCCTCTTTCTATAAACCAAGCTTTGAGATCGATAAGCATAATTTACCTTGCAAATGACTTAGCAGTGCCGACTCCATTCCACCCACATTTTAATATTATATTGGACATATACATACATACTACTAGTATTAATTTGTATCTTGATGATGCTTGAGCAAAGAGCGAAACTTAATGGAAAAACTTGTGGTTTTACACAAAATAAGTGTTTTATTTTTATTAAATATGTCAAACCACAAAGTGATTGCTTTCTACAATAATAATAAAATATATTTGTCGATAACAAATAATTCAGAAGAGATGCGAGACATCTCTTATTGAAAAGTGAAAATACTAAATTATCTTTATGATTAATATAAGTATACAACTCGCGGGAACTTTTCAAATAATTTCAATAAATGTTTTAAAATATCTCTTCAAATTGGCCACATTTTGGCTAGCGAACGCGCGAGGGTGTTTGCAATTTGGACAAAATGTGTCAAATAACCTCTAACATTTTCACTCTCACATAGTTGCTTGGATTGTAACTGGTCATATATTATGATAATTAGGTAATATTGCAGAACTGTACGAGATATCCCCGTACGCCACGTTCAGCGTGGGTGGCGCGCCCCTGGCTGGAGGGGGAGTGGGCGGGGGCGGGGCGGGTGGCACGGGCGGGGGGGGCGGGCGAGCGCGCGGCGTGTCAGCCTCCACGCTGGACTACACGTTGCAGTTCCGCACCTTCGGCCACCAGGAGAACGAGGCCTCCACCTCGCACCGGGGGTACACCTACCGACCGAAGCAAGGTGATTAAACTATCACCGCTTACTTCTCATGTCAAGGTCCTGTTTCACACTTAATTTCAAGTTCTTCAAGTTAATTTCAAAGTTACTATCACACTATAGGCCAGTTGCTTCACAGAACCATTGAAATTTGGTGAATTGTATTGTGTGAATCAACTATTTAATTCTCTGTGCAAACCAGTAGTTCTGTGAATAGTAAACTCGCATAATGTTGATTATTCCAATTTGACAGCTCGTGCGCCAGAAAGACAGGATTGACCAAACCCGGACCACACAAACAAATTTACAATTAGACGAAATGTAAAGTTGTCAAGTTGAAATAGGACAGTAAAAATAGTTTATTAATTAGGTACTATAATAGCAATTTTTAGTGATACAACATTTAAAGGACACTTTTTAAATGTGCTTACATTTTTGTCTGAACTGCCCAATGTCATTGGAACCATAATATCCCCAATAAGGGTATACGATTAGATTGAAGGAAAGAGAAGAACGGGAAGATGGGGAAGAGATAAGTTTAAAAGTACCCACCTGGCTCTGATCTAAACTCACGGACATTTGGCTAACCCATCCAACGTTTCAATTCTGAATGATGGTCTATACCAGAGGTTCCCAAACTTTTTTTTCTCTTGGACCACTTTCAAAATTTTACTGGTTTCAGTGGACCCCCTGCTGCTACATTTCTACCATTAAAAAGAATAAAAGTATATTTTCTTGTAATCTATTTATTAACGTACCGCAACTTCAACAATGTAAATCAAGAATTTAAAAAAAATAGTAAAAATTTTAATGGGAGGAATTATTCGATGGATTGACAGCAAATTATCAATATTTGGCTTCAGTTTTGTAATAATCGCAAATCTCCCTGTTCTGTGATGTTCAATCTGCTCCTTTTTTTGTTAAATTAGGTTTGTAACGACACTAAATCTTTTTTCGACAAGGCATGATGAGGGAAACGCTATCAAAAGTTTTCTCACAATTTCCCACAGCCCAGGATATTTTTCGCTTATTTCTACAGCCAAAATGTTTGATAGCCATTTTTAAATTTCACCTTCACACCTCATTAGTGCTAAGCTCGAATAGCTCCTCTTGTAATACCACATTCGATACTTCCGTTTCATCAAATGGATTTATGATCCATGGTGGTATTTCCATCGCCAGAATATCTTCAAATCTATTTTTGAAGTCATCATGGAGGGCATTTAAATGTTGAATGTACGTCTGAATATCCTCATCAAGACTCCTGCCTGTGACAGTGACAAATTTAGAAAGTGGGAGAATTCGCGCCGACTAATATTTTTCTTCATAAATTTCAATTTTCCAAAAAAAGCCGAAATTACACCATTTGTTTTTATTAAATTTAGGCTGTCCGCTTGAAATTGCATGTGAGTAAATTTTTTTAACAAATCTGTCAAATACGCGATGTCTGCTTTCAATTTGATCAGGTTTTCTTTTAAATCTGGATCTTTACTTTCAAGAAACTCTAAAACTGATTAAAAATTTGTTAAAATTTTCGTCGCACAATTGTGCAAATAAACAGATATTAAACGCATTGCTACTTATCTTGTTAACTGCTTTCTAATAATTAAGTAACTGCCCAAATGATTTTTTGCTCCCTTAATTTTTTTGAGAACTGCCTACATTGATAAAGCCAAACCAACATTTTTGTTCTTTACTATCGAAACCAGATAAATTTTCGTGGACCCCCATTTTTTTATCACACCAACGTAGACTCCCGTCGATTCTCCCGCGGATCCCTGGGGGTCCACCTGGACCACTTTGGGAATCACTGGTCTATACTAATTACCGATGCAATCTACAATAATCGTTCATTTAACAATTTGGAAGGAGGACGTGGTGGATTCCGCCGCCCCAGGAACCATTTATTGGATAACCAACTTCCCAACATGATGCTGGTTGAGGGAGACCTTTTTGACCTCTCCAACTGATCTTTCTCGACCTATAGTTCCCGGGGCGGTGGTACCCATACCCACTAATTACGTACATGATTTTCGACTACATGCCCATATTATGGTAATTATTATGACATTTTGCAAATCTTTCTGCTATGTATTGGTGGTAGAGAGCAAAAACTCACAGCTTCAGATAGTCAGTGATTAAGGAATATTTAAGGCAATAGTTGTAAGGGAGATCGTCAGATCATAATATCGAATATTCCACAGAGTGTTGAGGGTTGAGTGTTTGTTGGTTGTGTGCTCCAGAAGAGTCCTCTCTCAGCACGGCGGAGAGGGGCGGGGCGAGGCGGGGCCGGAGGGGGGCCCGGGGAGCAGCGAGCGGGGGCCGCGGCGCTCCAGTGGGCGGGCGAGGCGCCCCCGGAGGCGGCAGCTCCGAGGACTCCGAGGGCAGCCCGCCGCCCCCCGTGCACTGCCCGCACCGGAGAAACGTCGCCACATCTATATGTAAGTTCTTTAACATCTTCGTATGATGGAGATTAAAGTGGGATTCTGAGGTTATTCAGCCACTCGACAGCAACAGGAGTCACTTAGGACGGGTTGTTTCATGGAATTTAAACAAATCATCAAATTTGAAAGTTAATGTTTAAGTTCTAATCAAGATATGTTACTATACTGCAAGCGGGGCAGATACTTCGCAAAACTGACACCGTAACAAAACTTGGAAATTAACTTTGAAATTAGATGAATTGTTTAATTTCTGTGAAACAATTGGCGCTTGGGGTAGCACTCATTATTTTAAAATGTGTTCTCTAGTTTGTACTTGTTCACATTCACACAATTCAGATTCATTTAGGCGCCTTTTGTATATCATGTAAGTAAGTAGGTATATTATGTAAGTAGAATCAATAATTTTGTATTTAAATTTATAATATTTAAGTTCTCTCGTTGAAAGTTTGGTCTTGCCTCTATTTCTTTTACAAGCATTGTGTCATTTATGATAACCTCGTTGAAAAGAAGAACACAAGAAATGCCTTGTAATGTGGACGTGTTTTGTGATCTTAATATTTGGCTAATCGAGCCATAAATTTCAAATACAAAACTGTATTTCACATTTCACTTCGGTCTTCGATGTCAGGCGAGTGTAAGTGAAACAGAGCATGTGTTAAATGGACCAGATGGAGCATTTTTTTCCATTCAAATTTGTACAAACGGCACTTCTACTTTTCTGGAACTATCAGTAATCTTTTGTGTGAACTCTGCACAAACGCCATATCTGTCCGAAGCCAAAAGGACTATGGGCTTCCCAACTGGTGCACGAGGCCGAAGGGAGTCGGGAGAGGATATAGATGGGAAGTAGAAAGGTTGAGAGAAACCTGCTTCTTCAGACCTGTACATATACTACTCGTTTATTATTTATGGAACCGGTTTCGTCCAGCTGCGGCATCTACGGCCTGATACTTATCATACCGTGAATCATAATATCTTGCTCACAAAACTTTCACAAACGGGTTTATTCCTTTATGCCAGCAGAAACTAGAAAATAATTTGTCACACACGGAATCTTCCAATCTGCTGAGTTTGCAGGGGTTCCCCAAGGGTCGATTCCAGGAACACTTATCTTCTCTATTTTCTTTAATGACATTGTTGAAGTCATCCATTTTACCCGCTTCCAATACAGCGGCATCGTAGATTTTTCTATCTTCCTGCCTGTAGGACCAACTTGTCAACGTGCATCTTTTCCTTTTAAATTTTTTGCATTTTTGTAATCTTGTATCTTTGCATTTTACATATTATTGTATTTATTATATATTCATGTATTGTGTCATAGAGCTTTCAAACAAACGAAGTATTGAATTCCATACATCCAAACAGTTTACACCCACGCCGTGCAAGCAGGTTCCCTGCAGATCATTGGACCATCCCATACCTATACGTATTAAACTTACTTGTTCGTATTGTTTAAAGAATTTAAAATAACCAGAAATTATTATATGTACACAAGGGTTTCTATAAGATTTGTAATTTATTTTTAATTGATATTTTACCTTCATGGTTATCAGGAAAAAATCTTAAAAGACGTGCACTGAGATGAAAGAGAAGAATCCTAATGTGTTAATATTGTTGTCTTTCCAGATACAGAGATGTAGTTGGAGGAGGAGGAGAAGAATGAACTTGGCTCTAATTATGTTGTAAATCGTAAGACTGAATCATTACTTATCGTAAGAAGATCCGGAGGCTGATGGCCGGTGGCGGTGGCCGGTGTCCGGTGGCCGGTGGCCGGTGGCATCGGGAATGGAAGATGTACAAAACATACATTAATTGCGGGGAAACTGGATTAAAAGTAAACAGAACCAAGTGAGTAGTAGCCAATAGCCATTGGTTTCCAATAGTATGTCCATTTCATCATATACATCTACTCTCACAAAACGCAAGAGAAAAGTCGGTTGTAAATGAAATATTATTGTGGTACTATCAATTGTGTTCAAGGCAACTTTTGCTCTTTTTAAATGAATTCATACTGAAACTCGTATTTTTTAAATACTTGCTAGCAGATTTTAACAAACATTTTTTTTTAATGAAAATACAGTAAAACCCTCTTATGTATAATATTGCCACCTAAGACATTTTCACGGTTAAGAAGTTTTCTTCGTCGATCCGTTGAAGATATAATTTTTAAAATGGCCCAACTTTTCTTACATATTGTAAGATTTTTCTTTATAATAAGTTTTTTCCGTCTCTTGGAATATCTTATAAGGAAGTTTCACTGCATAATACATCCCAAGTTATGAAAAATGCCGTACAATATACCTACAAATAATTTCTACTGTTGTCTTACAATAATAATAATAATAGTTTCAAACTGATTCAAATACATTACCTACTGATCAGATAATCTTTAGAAGCGTGACTCATGTTGATTTGAAAAAATCGATTGAAAAAAATTTACATTAGGCTTTTTGCTTTTGGACTCTTGCGCCTCAGATAATTATAATCTAATGAAATTGATTTTCAGGTAAATATCCAAATACATTGGACATCCTTAATTCACATAAATAAATTTTTGAAAAAAGCTTCGTATCAGTTTAACTTTAACAATGAGCGTACCTCCTTCTTTAGCCAACGTTTCGGACAGCGTTGCAGTGTCCATCATCAGGGAGATCAGGGAGATCCTGCAGATCCGATAATCTAAAAACGTATCTAAAATAATACACTTTCATAGCTAATTTATTCATATCAAATTTGTCTTTTTCACTTGACGACCATCTTTTGTTCATATACTCTGTGACAAATTATATATTTTTTTTATGTGAATACCTCACAAGAGTTCCACCAGCTGCTCCCGTCTGGAGCCAGTGAGATTATGGCAATCCCCAATTGGGATATGTTGGGAGGCTGAAGGTAGTGGGGAGGGGTAGGAGATGGGGAAGAGGGAGATGGGGAAGAGGAAGGTGGGGAAGTTCCTGGCTATTCAGATCTGGTCACTAAACACGGCTAAAGCTATTTCAAGGAACGTTTCAATTCTGAAAGGTGGTCTTACACCAGGGCAATACTGAGAGTATCTTCCACTTTGGATATTGGTTTTTAAGGTAGTTATTTTTCTTCTTTTATTTAACCCAAACTAAGAACCTAAAATTTATGTGCATTAAGGATTTTTTTTTAAATATTTTTCTTCTTTCCGTGAACAATATTTGAAAATCTCCTACTACCATCACAATAAACGGAAAATGTTGCTTGTATCGTGGATGGAGGACTTTGCCAGTCGAGAAATTGAACTCACGATGCCTGTGGGAATCAACCGCAATGCCAATTCAGCTATTTACTGGTAAAATGACCTAGGATGTCCAACGTATCTGGATATTTACCGATTTTCGATATTTGAAAATGTTTCATCAATTTCACCGTACTTCGGATATACGGACATGCCTACAACACACTTCTATGGGTTAACACAGTGGAATACATCTGTTTTCGTCTCCGTAGATATTGCTTCCATTAAATATATTATAATGTGTGTCGTGGTACACAATCTTCCATTGGCCGAGCAAGAAATGGCATATCTAATATTTTTGTAGTGGTTATTAAAAATAACTTTTTTCGATGATCTTTTCCCATATTGTTAAATATTTTTACCAACAAATGTATATTATCATATCAAATATGTAGTTATGTTTTTCAAATTATAGCGAGTTGTGTATAAAATTAAATGTACCTTAAATTATTAATAATTATATTATAATATTATTGAACTGTGTTCAAAGTCTGCATGTCAAAATAATAAAATGAAATTATAAAATTATTTAACATACATAGATAGAAATTTTAACCCCTCAGGCTAATTCGTTAGTTTTTGGGAACAGCTCACTTATCATAAAAATCTTTATAAGTATCTCCGTTAATGTCATACTAAGAAACATCATCTAAACGGTGTTAGAAAGAGAAAACACCATGCCTTATATTCCAATCTATAAAATAACAGAAAAATATGCACCTCAATGAAACCAAAGTTTTCGACCGCAATTTTTGTCAATAATTTTTTTAATGATACGACAAAAAAGCAAGTCGATATGATACAATTATACAACAGGGTGTAACAGAACGTACCCGAGGGATTTTAACCATCGATTCCTGACATTATATGGATTAAAAAATTTAAAAGAAATTTTGGTCTCCGGTGATATTTTTGATGTTTTTTTTTTTTATTTTTTCTAAAAAAACATAAAAAATGTTAGGTGTTGGACAGTTGGAGGAGGGGTGAGGGGTTGGTCGGTTACTCGGCTGAGTGACCAATGACAACAAGTGGAAGAATTTTTTTTTGTTTGAATTTGAGGAAAAAAAATTAAAAAAAAACAAAAAAATGTCAGAAAAAAAGTCACCGGAGACCAAAATTTCTTACTCCAAATATGCTCAGGAATCGCTGGTTAAAATCCCTCGGGTACGTCCTGTTATACCCTGTTTAATACATTTGTCTGATAAAATATTGCGTAATTCTTGTTTTCGTTATCATTAATTTTAGTTAGAAAAACGAGAGATAAGCCATTTTTAAAACTTTTTTATGTTTCGATTAAAAATTATATATGTATATTAAAAATTATATAACATATGTTTATGTATAATAATAACATTTGCAAGCGTGTTTCATCACCTTTCAAAAACAGTTTTTAGTTTTTAGATACAATCGGAAATGTTCCATTTATTTGAATTGTATTGCAAAGCGGAAATTTTCTGACCTTTTGATAGAAGACCTGAAGACTAAGACAGAAGACCACATGCGCGAGGCCTGAGGGGTTAAACAATAATAATTACAAATTATGTGATCTTAGAAGTGGCAAATTCTAGAAATAAATCTACTTTCTGTAGTCTGTGAACAATAAATTAATTTATTTAAGAATAGGTTGGGAGATATACTACAAAACTTATGATTTTTTTATTACTAATATTATGTAGATGTCAAACTGCAAAATTGTTCAAAAAATTTGTTTCTTTTAACACCTTCTTAACCACTGGCGACAGCGCAATTTAAAACTTTTTCCGATTGCTCCCAGATTTTTTGGTGAACATTTTGAATATTTTCCGCCCACATTAAAAAATCATACCTCCGAATTTTAATATGGAGACATACAAACTGATTACACGTCTATATAGACAATGAATAGGCCACTTGCTTCACTTTTTTTTTTTAAATTCTAGTTTAGGCAAATATTCTAAGACATTCTGTATTTTTTTTTTCAATCGTATTTTTGAAACCCTGGCGATTTTTTGAAAATTTCAATCCGAAAAATCAGACCATTTTTTATAAACCAGAAAGACGGGACATAATTTTATAGGCGCAAAAAAAAACGATAATTACATATCCAAAAAACATTTTTAAGAAAAAGAACGTTTTACACACGAATGACACAGGAGAATAATGAGGCATACCAAAAATATTAAATCTCATAAATATTTTTTTCCTTGATCCATCTTATTGATCATAAACCATTATGATGTTCAACGTCTATATTACTAAATCAAATGTAATATACTTGTACTTGTAAATTATAATAATAATAAGAATGTTATAAAATTTGATTTTATAACATTCTTATTATTATTATAATTTTTGATTTTGTTAAAATCTGCACCATTATCATTATACCTCTAAAACACGTACGGACAACGTAAAATGTACGGGGTTCTCTTAATAACATCTGTCAAAAAATCAAACCAAATGATACGTTCGCAGAGAACAAACAATAAATCTAGTGAACGTTAAATGTTAAATACAAAAATTCACCTGAAATCACAGAGATGCCATAAAAAAAAAATCAATGTGGAATTTTATAAAATTAATAGGAACATTTTCAGAGACGGTACATTATCATGTAGTATCGTCATGAGCCCAAATAATGGATTTATTTATTTCAAAATAAAAAAACTGTACATTTCAAAAAATTTTTACTAACATTTTCGTAATCTTAGTAAAAAAATCTATCCAAACGATTTTTTCTAAGTCGTTATGAAATCCATGCAAGTGGCCTATTTACCAATCTTTTGTCGACTATCACATATTCGTAGGATTTATAAAAAAATATTATAAAATCGTAACTTCTACTTAAATACTTCCAAATTAGGGAAAATTTGCCAAAATCGGCAGCAAAGCAATTCGAGATATTTTAAATAATGCCATATTGTGGCAAAAAGCACTCCAGTGGTTAATAGCATGTAATTAGAATCATCAAAAAGTGTTAGCAATAACGACCATGCTAAAACATGTGTTCGCAAGTCAAGAGAGACGCTCAATTACTTCAACATAAACTATCTTAGTTAGGAAGTGTACAGTGAACAAGATGTTGTGAAATCATTTTTTATTAAATGTTTTATTAGTCAGAGATAATAAACATTGAATAAATACTCTGCTGCCAAAACATTATTATGTTCAGAAAATAGTTATACAAATGGATACCTAATCGTAATAGAATCTCCTTTAAAATAACTAAGGGTTTTCTTCTAAAGGGACCTATTGGAATAATTGATGTCAATATATAATTTATCAAACGTACACTATTACCATGAAATAAATGTAATTTAAAATAGTAAATAGTTTTATTTATATTCTGAATCCGGTTCAAAAAAACAACAAGGTAGGTAATATTTAAAGATCTTACTATCAAAATGTTTTCTTATCATTTTAGCATTTTTTTTTTTTTACATTTACTCCACACAGGAGGCCCTGAGGAAAATAATTTCCCTCAGGGCCTATGTCATCTTTGAAGATGCTGTGTGGAGGGTCTTTTTGAGGAAAGGAAGGAGTGAACATGGGTCATGAAGAGACCCATGTTGTAGGAGGGAGGAAACACAGAGACCGGCAAATCGTTCCACAGACGAGCTCTTGAACTCAAGAACAAGTCGTAGAAACGACCCATTCTTATGTGACTAATGTCAACCGTGTACAAATGTTGGGCGCGTGTTTGTCGTATTTCTCGACTATGCACCGGTGCCGAGGGGATCAATGACGCTAGTTCCTCAGAGCATTTTTCATTGTAATACCGGTAGAACAAGGACAGCATTCCCACCCGACATCTGTGCTCTAAAGATTGCAATCCGTCTGTTAAGATGGGAGAATCTATCAAACAGACCGCCCGTTTCTGCACAGAGTCAAAGGTTTTTTTGGTATTTTGGAGCTCCAGACCAGAGGTGGCTGCCAAATTTAACCATGGGGCGCACTTGCGATTTGTACAGGGTTAGCAGTTGTGTACTATTAAAGTATCTGCGGGCCCTGTACAGTACACCCAGTTTCTGAGAGGCTAACTTAACTCTGGTTTCAATGGAGCCCCCGTACCTGAGCTGGTCACTTAGAGTTACTGGCGCTTTTTACGCTCTTGTTTTTTTATAGGTTTTATATTGTGTGATCTTGCAGTTGGAGATTTTCTTTGCTACTCGCCTTTGCAAATTAAACACGTTTTGCATTTGTCTGATCATACTTTATATATTTCTTGATTTACATCCAAAAAATTATTACAGTGGTGGCTAGGGTTTTAGAATGGAACACATTTTTTCTCCTAAGACAAAGAAGCTAACTTCTTTTGTTTTTTTTTTTTTATGGAACTAATTCGAATAGAAAGAAAATAATAAAATTAGGTAGGTACTTGCCTAGAAGTAATTGCCCATAGAACAAGTACCTACTTAATAAACATCAATTTTAACCATAGCTTCCCGACAAAAAGGGCTGAAATTAAATGAAAGTTCTTTTTAGAACCCTATGAAAGTTAAAATTGATTATTATTATTGGTGAGGATATTTTTTTTTAAATTAGAAAGATTAAATTATTTCTTAAAAATAAAAAGAGAGCTGAAATTATCTAATACATATATCGTAATCCATTGATAGTTGTAGTTAGTTTAGAAACAATAAAATAATAAATTGAAGTAAATCATTAGAAGATGCATAAAAAAAAAATAACACTACATTATAAAATGTTCATCTTCTTGATCCTCGATCGATAGCCTCTGCAGTTCTTGTCCTCAAGAAAGATGGCTTCTTTTTGATCCTTGGCCTTAGTAAAGATGACTTCTTTTTGATACTGCTCTTCTTAGATGTTAGTAGTTTATTTTGTTCCAGGTCTTCTAAGATGTGATAGCATCGTCCATCGGTAGAAGACACAATTTGGTAATGGGCCTTTTCATAGACCCTTGCTGCGTCTTCAAGGTGACTATACGGGTTATCCCATCTTGTCCAGGGTGAGTGGCGATGACACGTCCCATCCTCCATAAATTTGGTGGTGCGTTGTCGTCTTTGATGATAACTAAGTCCCCAGTCTTTAGTTGTCGCCGGTTCCCATCCGTCCATTTAGTCCTTTGCTGCAGCTCTCCCAGATATTCAATTCTCCATCTTGACCAGAAGCTCTGTCTTAGCTGGCTTAGTTTTTGGAAATTATTAAGCCTGTTTATGAGAATCTATTGTAGGTCAGGTTCAGCTACAGCTGACAGGTTATCACCAATCAGAAAGTGACCTAGAGTAAGTGCGAAGAGGTCGAGGGGATCGTTGGATAGTGGAATTAAAGGCCTAGAATTTATGCAGGACTCTATTTGGTATAATAACGTACACATTTACAATTTTATGCGGCAGAGCAGAGACCAGAGCTCAGGATAATGGGAAATGTAGTTTTCTGTCAAGCAGATGTAAAATCAAAAAATAAATCAGAAAATAAAAGAAAATGAATTTTACAAAACTATATTGTAGGCAACAAAAAACAACACATGAGAGTGCAAATTTCATACCAATGAAAGGTTAGCCTTAAATTTATACCAATGTAATATAAGAATACAAAAACATACACATACCAGATGGACTCCTGGTTACGCTAATCTAACTAACGGAAATAACACCGGATGAAGACCGCAAACTTGCTTCGTAGAGAGAAACGGTTCTGGGACGAGACTTCCAGTCTCATCAACCGGGAACGGTGCGGAATCCGGGGAGCCTAGGTCTTCCTTCTATTTGGGAGTAATGCCGCTACATCTCCAAGGAGCGGCTCCAGCCTCAGGCTGTCTCAACAATCTCCATCCGAAGGCACGTGGCCCAACCAGTCTCCAAGTCTTAAGAATTTCGGAAGATCATTCAGTAATCCGTGACTTCGCGACGCGGGGTCATAAAGGCATATTATACTAGCCACAAAACCGGAACAATAACTTATAATTTCACTCCAAAAACATTTATACAAATGGCCAACCGCCATCACCGGTAAAAAGTGGGATTCATAAGTCATCCACTAAAATAATAACGTAAATGAACTACTCATGTTACGAAAAACACCCCGCGCCTTTTTTAAGATAAAATAAACTTGGATTCACATGATTTTAAGTGATTAAAACACCATAATGGTGAGTGACTAATTTCCGACGCAGCTAGTCCATGCTGACCGGGAGGAAGAGACCATAAACAAAAACAACAATCTCTCATCCCCAAAAAAATACCAGTCTCCAAAAAAAAACACCATAGACAAAATAACCAAATAGGCAAGAACTGCACTAGTCACATAATATTTATGTGACAACATCTCTTCATATGTTAGTGAAGAGACGTTTGCCACTCTTTTTACTTGATATTTCACACTTTTTATGTTAGATTCCCAAAGACCTCCATGATGAGGACCTTTAGGTGGGATAAAGACCCACTGAATAGCAGTGGCGGCTGGTGCTCACAAAAATCGGTAGTGCGCTAAAAATCTCGCTTCATTTAATTATGAAAAAAAATCTTACCTATTTGTAGGTTACAGTGAATACCGCACAAGAATCTTAACTGCTCCCATCTGGAGCCAGTGAGACTATGGCATCCCCAATTGGGGTATGTTGTGAGGCTGAAGGTAGTGGGGAGGGGAAGGAGGTGGGGAGAGGAAGGTTGGGAAGTACCTGACTATTCAGATCTGGTCACCAAACATGGCTAAAGCCATTTTCAAGCAACGTTTCAATTCTGAATGGTGGTCTTACACCAGGGCGATACTGATAGTATCTTCCACTCTGGAACATGCCGCAAATAAACTTTATATTATTTTAAATGAATTAATTGTGAAATAACACAAATTAATCAAATAAAATTTATTTGCGCATGCCGGGTTCGAACCCGCGACCTCCGGATTGTGAGTTAAGAGTCTTACCCACTGGACTACGGAGGTCGTCGAGGTTAGGTCGTTTCTCCATTGTCTCTTTTGTTTTTAACTTGCACTCTTGTTTAATATTAAAAATGGGCCGTGGTGGGCCACTATTTTTAATTTCTAATCGTTTCAAAGTTCAGCGCATTGTTTTTTTTATAAAATGAACATTAATAATGGAACTCATTTTTTATTTTTTCCGACTCATCCAAAAAAACTAATAACAATGGCGTATTGACCTGCGACTTGTCACAACGGGTCTCATTGTTTATGTTGGTTGGTATGCTGTAGAGATAAGAAATGGTTGACGCTGAGCGGAACATTGACTAAAAAAGAGTTGATATTAATTTAAACACACAATATCAATAATAAAAAGACACGACCGCGTTCCAAATTAAGATGCTACTGAACAAACGGTCCTTTTGACATGGTGGAAATTCTCGGATCGCCGTCCATGGGTTATTTAAATTTGCAAAGTATTATACCTACCTACGATTCTGGCTCATGGAGAGTTGTGTAAGGATTCTCTTCGATTCTGTGATCGCTTTGGCAAATGCACTCCCGGCCTGAATATAGTAACAAAACGTTCTGCTTCTGTTATCTCAGTATCTGTTACGCGAGCGGGTATACATAGAAACCTATATTATGTATGTATTAGAACCAAAGTGTATATTGTGATTTGTGATGAGGCATGTCGGAAATATAGTATGTTTTTCGGTGATCGGGAATTTTTAGATTGGCAGAAATTTTGGGAGTGCATTGCACTGCCGCACCTTAGGGCTGGCCGCCACTGCTGAATAGACATGTTAGTTAAGTAATTAGCTATTTCCTTTTGAGAGACATATAAATTATGCATATTTTTCAATTCATTATTCACTCCAACAAATGTAGTAGCATTATCAGAATACAATGTACTAGGTTTTCCACGTCTAGAAATGAAACGCTTTAAGCAATTAAGAAATGCATCTGTAGTCAGAGAGGTGACCAGTTCTAAATGAACTGCCTTAGTAGAGAAGCATATAAATAAACAGATATAAGACTTGACTGAATTGGATCTCCTACTGATTCCAGACTTTATTAAGATTGGCCCTGCGTAATCCAGTCTTGTAACAGAGAACGGTCTACATGGTGACACTCTATCCTCTGGAAGATCAGACATTATTTGATGACTTGTTTTTGGACTGCATTTGAAGCACACAATGCAATTTTTAAGTATTTTTTTAATAGCATTTTTTGCCATTATAGGCCAATATTTTAGCCTAATAAGTGCTAGTAACGTTTGAGTACCTACATGCAAATTTGTATAATGAAAATGTTTAATGATTACTTTGTTAGAGGGTGATCGTGAGGTAGTAATATCGGATGTTTTTGTGCTTCATGTATCAGTTTTCTTCTGGACAATCTCCCACCTACATGCAATAAATCCATATGTATAAATGGGCTTAATGATTTGAGATGACTGGTTTTATCTAAGTTTTTTCCCGCCTTTAATGTTTTAATTTCTTTTGAAAATGAATAAGATTGAGCGACTAATGATTGTAATGACTTGTTTAATTCTATTATTGAAAGTTGTCCGCTAAATGTATGTGTTTTTCTTGTATTATTAATGAAACTTAGGATATAAGCAGTTACTCTTTGTAAACGCGTGAGACAAGAAAAACGATAAAACAATTCCTAATCTTTATTCATAATGACGGTTAAATTTATTTTGGTTTTTAATTCCGGTGGATCGATGCAAATTTCCTTATAGTTCGGCCAAGTTACTTCATCTTGAGTTAACCAATTAGGACCTCTCCACCAGATTTCTGAAGAAAATAGACTTTTAGTACTGGTTCCTCTTGATAAAATATCCGCAGCGTTATCTTCGGAGTTGACATGCTTCCATTGACTGGTTTTGCTTCTTTCCTGTATTTCTGCAACTCTGTTTGCAACTAATGTATTCCATCGCGCTGGTTGATTTCCTATCCAGCATAGAGTTATAGTGGAATCACACCAATAAAATGTTTTATCCAAAGGTATAAATAAGTAGGGATTCCATTACTTTTCAACAACTTTTGTTAACAAAACAGCACCACATAATTCCAATTTAGGCAAAGAAATGGTTTTTAATGGAGCTACTCTTGATTTAGCTATGATTAATTGAGAATGCCGTTTTCCTGATTGGTCTGTGGATAACATATATACGCAAGCAGCATATGCTTTTTAATTGTATATTTACAGTTTGATTACATATAATTTTTCTAGGTATTTGAAAAGAATTTACACCTTTCAAATCTTATAAATATTTTTTCCAAAGCTTCAGAATTTCTATAGGTATTTCTTCATCCCAAGATATCTTTTCTTGCCATAATTTCTGCATAATAAGTTTAGCATTCACGTTTACTGGTCCTAGCAAACCTAATGGATCGAAAATACTAGCAATCAGTGACAAAATATTCCGTTTATTATAAATAGGATGTGACGGTAGTTCTACGTGATATAAAAAACTATCTTTTTCGCAATTTTAAGTATAAGCCTAGAATTTTCTCTCCTTCTGGTTTGTCCAAAATTACCATATCAGTGGCCTGACCGGCCTCCGATGACAAATCAGAAGAATTAGACCTCCATTTTCTTAAGTTCATACCGGCCGAATTAATTATGGATATTAACTGTTCTTTTAACAAATTACAGGATTCCACATCGTCTCCACCTGTAATTAGTTCATCCATGTAAAAATCTTTCTCTAAAATGAGACTAGCTTCAGGATACAAGTGTGCGTTTTCCATACTCAGCTGCTTCAAGCAACGCGTGGCTAAGAAAGATGATGGTCCCATACCATATGTTATCGTATTTAACTTGAAATGGCCCATTTCCTCTTCTCCTCTCTAATGTTGACCTGCCTGTACATTTTCTCTATGTCAGCCGTCAATACCACTTGATATTTTCTAAAATTCAACAAATGGGTGTATAAATCATTTTGTATTATTGGACCAACCATTAACGCGTCGTTTATTGATATCCCGCTGGAGGTTTTTGCGGAGCTGTCAAACACCACTCTTAGTTTGATAGTGCTGCTGGTTTCCTTTTTGAATGCATGATGAGGTAAATAGTAAGATTTTTCTTCATTTGAAACTGGTCCAAATTTTGTCATATGACCTAAGTTTTCATATTCTTCCATGAATTTAATGTATTGAAGTTTCAAATCCATATTAGAAGATAATTTGGAGTCCGATTCGAGCCGCGGTCAACAGTGGTTGTGTGTACCTTACCTATTGCTTAGTGCCGTTCGCCCGTTCCTGTGCCTCATACAGATAAGAGATTATTGTTACATTTTATTTAATTTTGTTTATCATATACCTATTTTTTTGCATTCCTGCTTACGGCTAATCCGTTTTTGTTTGTACAGTCAATGAAATAGACTGCGTATTATTTTTTCAGTTTAATTTTTAAAGGTTAAGTTTTTTTTTTATATAATGGAGGAAGACGAAGATAGGCCTCCCGACCCAGGGTCGATATTAGATTTTTCTGATTCTGATACTAGCCATGTTTCTATTGCACTCCCATCTCGTAAGCGACGACCATCGCATAGCCTTCACATTCCATCGAAAGTTAAACCTATACCGCCGATTCAACAAACCTCGACCTCTAACGACCTTAACACCAATAGTAACATCCAGACAAGTACTTTAACTAGCGATAATACAAAAAATACTGACTTACTTTATCCTGCTTCCGCTTCCGGTCCTTTTATCGTTATGGTTCAGAGAACTGAACAAGGAAAACTTATTCATCCTTTAGATTTTGGAAAATTCTTATTTGACTCAAAAAATAATAACCTTGGTATTGTTAACGGTTCAATTAAACCGGAAGGACGATATAAATTATCTATCGAGTTTAATTCTGCCGCTTCCGCAAATGGATTTGTAAAAAAAATTGACTCTCTCTCAAAACATAAATATAAATCGTTCATCCCGACATTTAACCTTACGAGAATGGGTCTTGTGCGAGGAATTCCAGCGGAGATCCCAGAGGCTGAAATTGTTGATGCTTTGAATAATTCCCACGGAACCCCGAAAGTATTAAAAGCACGCCGACTGAACTACAAGGATTCTACTGATGGAAACACGATCTGGAAACCTTCCCAATCTGTTGTTATTACATTTGAAGGACAATCCCTACCGTCTCGTGTGTTTATTTATTATACCTCGCTTCTCGTCGAAGTTTATAAATTCCCAACTATTCAATGCTTCAATTGCTGCCGGTTTGGACATTCAAAACCCGTATGCCGCTCCCCTCCACGTTGTTACTTTTGCGGAGTAGGTCACCCATTTGATCAATGTCCGAAATCTTCCAATGACCCCATTTGCATTAACTGTTCGGGTGCACATACCGCGGTCAGTATAGCCTGTCCGGAATTATCAAGACAGAAGAACATAAAACATAAAATGGCTACCGACAATATTTCGTACTTCCAGGCCTCAAAGTTATTCTCTCCTGCGAAAAAATCATTCACAGAGATGACATCGTCCTCAGCTCCTTTCCAAACAACCACCTTTTTAAATTCAACGTCATCTTCTCACAGAGAAACCATTCTCAAGCCAGTCAAACCCAACCCAAAATATACTCCTTACCTTGATAAAAAACAATTGAATAATATTTTGGCCAGCCCGAATGGGAATGCCAAATCCCAGACCCCTAATGGGTGTGCCATTAATGGTAATACTTCCCCTCCTGCTCTCCCCGAAATAATGAATAATAATTCTTTTATACAAACCTTAATTACCCTTTTAATTTCTATCCTTACAAACAACAATATTGTACCGTCCAACGCTGCCGATTACATTAAATCTTTATTATCTTGCCTCCCCAATGACTTCGAAACTGCACAAAATTCTTCAGTGGAACAGTAGAAGCCTCTTCGCTAACAAATCTGACCTAATTCAATTACTCGACGAACACGACGTTTCAATAGCCGCCATTTCTGAAACGTGGTTGAAACCCTCCTTTCACTTAAAAATTCCAGGTTATTATTGTCTCAGACACGACAGACCGGATGGTAAAGGCGGCACGGCTCTGATAATCCATAATTCTATCCCGTTTAAACAAATTAATATTCATACTCCCTCCGACGATATCCAGATAATAGCAGCTGTCTTATCTGATATCACAATATTATCAATATATATTCCTCCCACTACGACTTTTATTGAAAATGAATGGGCACCAATCTTAACCCAGATTTGTTCCCCTTATATGATCCTTGGAAATTTTAATGCACATTCCCCTTCTTGGGGTAGCAAAATAACAAATCGTTCTGGCCGCAATCTTTTAGATTTTATTGATACCCATAACCTATGTTTTTTAAATGACGGATCTCCAACCAGATTCACCCCCCCTCATCAACGGAAAAGTGCTGTTGATTTATCTCTTTGTTCGTATTCGTTAGCATCTAAATGCTCTTGGGACATCCTAAACGATCCCCTCTCTAGTGATCATTTCCCAATTATAATCCGATTTCACCATCAATCTAACACTTATCCCCCCCCAGTTAAAAATAATCTCAAATTTAGAACAAAAGATGCGAACTGGAGCACTTTCTCTTCTGAATTAGATAACCTTATTAATTTAACAAAGTTACTTCATCTTGAGTTAACCAATTAGGACCTCTCCACCAGATTTCTGAAGAAAATAGACTTTTAGTACTGGTTCCTCTTGATAAAATATCCGCAGCGTTATCTTCGGAGTTGACATGCTTCCATTGACTGGTTTTGCTTCTTTCCTGTATTTCTGCAACTCTGTTTGCAACTAATGTATTCCATCGCGCTGGTTGATTTCCTATCCAGCATAGAGTTATAGTGGAATCACACCAATAAAATGTTTTATCCAAAGGTATAAATAAGTAGGGATTCCATTACTTTTCAACAACTTTTGTTAACAAAACAGCACCACATAATTCCAATTTAGGCAAAGAAATGGTTTTTAATGGAGCTACTCTTGATTTAGCTATGATTAATTGAGAATGCCGTTTTCCTGATTGGTCTGTGGATAACATATATACGCAAGCAGCATATGCTTTTTAATTGTATATTTACAGTTTGATTACATATAATTTTTCTAGGTATTTGAAAAGAATTTACACCTTTTAAATCTTATAAATATTTTTTCCAAAGCTTCAGAATTTCTATAGGTATTTCTTCATCCCAAGATATCTTTTCTTGCCATAATTTCTGCATAATAAGTTTAGCATTCACGTTTACTGGTCCTAGCAAACCTAATGGATCGAAAATACTAGCAATCAGTGACAAAATATTCCGTTTATTATAAATAGGATGTGACGGTAGTTCTACGTGATATAAAAAACTATCTTTTTCGCAATTTTAAGTATAAGCCTAGAATTTTCTCTCCTTCTGGTTTGTCCAAAATTACCATATCAGTGGCCTGACCGGCCTCCGATGACAAATCAGAAGAATTAGACCTCCATTTTCTTAAGTTCATACCGGCCGAATTAATTATGGATATTAACTGTTCTTTTAACAAATTACAGGATTCCACATCGTCTCCACCTGTAATTAGTTCATCCATGTAAAAATCTTTCTCTAAAATGAGACTAGCTTCAGGATACAAGTGTGCGTTTTCCATACTCAGCTGCTTCAAGCAACGCGTGGCTAAGAAAGATGATGGTCCCATACCATATGTTATCGTATTTAACTTGAAATGGCCCATTTCCTCTTCTCCTCTCTAATGTTGACCTGCCTGTACATTTTCTCTATGTCAGCCGTCAATACCACTTGATATTTTCTAAAATTCAACAAATGGGTGTATAAATCATTTTGTATTATTGGACCAACCATTAACGCGTCGTTTATTGATATCCCGCTGGAGGTTTTTGCGGAGCTGTCAAACACCACTCTTAGTTTGATAGTGCTGCTGGTTTCCTTTTTGAATGCATGATGAGGTAAATAGTAAGATTTTTCTTCATTTGAAACTGGTCCAAATTTTGTCATATGACCTAAGTTTTCATATTCTTCCATGAATTTAATGTATTGAAGTTTCAAATCCATATTAGAAGATAATTTGGAGTCCGATTCGAGCCGCGGTCAACAGTGGTTGTGTGTACCTTACCTATTGCTTAGTGCCGTTCGCCCGTTCCTGTGCCTCATACAGATAAGAGATTATTGTTACATTTTATTTAATTTTGTTTATCATATACCTATTTTTTTGCATTCCTGCTTACGGCTAATCCGTTTTTGTTTGTACAGTCAATGAAATAGACTGCGTATTATTTTTTCAGTTTAATTTTTAAAGGTTAAGTTTTTTTTTTATATAATGGAGGAAGACGAAGATAGGCCTCCCGACCCAGGGTCGATATTAGATTTTTCTGATTCTGATACTAGCCATGTTTCTATTGCACTCCCATCTCGTAAGCGACGACCATCGCATAGCCTTCACATTCCATCGAAAGTTAAACCTATACCGCCGATTCAACAAACCTCGACCTCTAACGACCTTAACACCAATAGTAACATCCAGACAAGTACTTTAACTAGCGATAATACAAAAAATACTGACTTACTTTATCCTGCTTCCGCTTCCGGTCCTTTTATCGTTATGGTTCAGAGAACTGAACAAGGAAAACTTATTCATCCTTTAGATTTTGGAAAATTCTTATTTGACTCAAAAAATAATAACCTTGGTATTGTTAACGGTTCAATTAAACCGGAAGGACGATATAAATTATCTATCGAGTTTAATTCTGCCGCTTCCGCAAATGGATTTGTAAAAAAAATTGACTCTCTCTCAAAACGTAAATATAAATCGTTCATCCCGACATTTAACCTTACGAGAATGGGTCTTGTGCGAGGAATTCCAGCGGAGATCCCAGAGGCTGAAATTGTTGATGCTTTGAATAATTCCCACGGAACCCCGAAAGTATTAAAAGCACGCCGACTGAACTACAAGGATTCTACTGATGGAAACACGATCTGGAAACCTTCCCAATCTGTTGTTATTACATTTGAAGGACAATCCCTACCGTCTCGTGTGTTTATTTATTATACCTCGCTTCTCGTCGAAGTTTATAAATTCCCAACTATTCAATGCTTCAATTGCTGCCGGTTTGGACATTCAAAACCCGTATGCCGCTCCCCTCCACGTTGTTACTTTTGCGGAGTAGGTCACCCATTTGATCAATGTCCGAAATCTTCCAATGACCCCATTTGCATTAACTGTTCGGGTGCACATACCGCGGTCAGTATAGCCTGTCCGGAATTATCAAGACAGAAGAACATAAAACATAAAATGGCTACCGACAATATTTCGTACTTCCAGGCCTCAAAGTTATTCTCTCCTGCGAAAAAATCATTCACAGAGATGACATCGTCCTCAGCTCCTTTCCAAACAACCACCTTTTTAAATTCAACGTCATCTTCTCACAGAGAAACCATTCTCAAGCCAGTCAAACCCAACCCAAAATATACTCCTTACCTTGATAAAAAACAATTGAATAATATTTTGGCCAGCCCGAATGGGAATGCCAAATCCCAGACCCCTAATGGGTGTGCCATTAATGGTAATACTTCCCCTCCTGCTCTCCCCGAAATAATGAATAATAATTCTTTTATACAAACCTTAATTACCCTTTTAATTTCTATCCTTACAAACAACAATATTGTACCGTCCAACGCTGCCGATTACATTAAATCTTTATTATCTTGCCTCCCCAATGACTTCGAAACTGCACAAAATTCTTCAGTGGAACAGTAGAAGCCTCTTCGCTAACAAATCTGACCTAATTCAATTACTCGACGAACACGACGTTTCAATAGCCGCCATTTCTGAAACGTGGTTGAAACCCTCCTTTCACTTAAAAATTCCAGGTTATTATTGTCTCAGACACGACAGACCGGATGGTAAAGGCGGCACGGCTCTGATAATCCATAATTCTATCCCGTTTAAACAAATTAATATTCATACTCCCTCCGACGATATCCAGATAATAGCAGCTGTCTTATCTGATATCACAATATTATCAATATATATTCCTCCCACTACGACTTTTATTGAAAATGAATGGGCACCAATCTTAACCCAGATTTGTTCCCCTTATATGATCCTTGGAGATTTTAATGCACATTCCCCTTCTTGGGGTAGCAAAATAACAAATCGTTCTGGCCGCAATCTTTTAGATTTTATTGATACCCATAACCTATGTTTTTTAAATGACGGATCTCCAACCAGATTCACCCCCCCTCATCAACGGAAAAGTGCTGTTGATTTATCTCTTTGTTCGTATTCGTTAGCATCTAAATGCTCTTGGGACATCCTAAACGATCCCCTCTCTAGTGATCATTTCCCAATTATAATCCGATTTCACCATCAATCTAACACTTATCCCCCCCCAGTTAAAAATAATCTCAAATTTAGAACAAAAGATGCGAACTGGAGCACTTTCTCTTCTGAATTAGATAACCTTATTAATTTAACAAAATCGTCTCCGGGAGACATCAGAATGCAATGTGAGACGTTTCCCTCTATGGTTATAAATGCAGCAGAAAAATCCATCCCGAAACACAATGCGAACATTAAAATAAAACACTCTACTCCGTGGTGGGACGAGGAATGCACTCGCTCCGTCAACTCTCGTAAAAAAGCAATTTCCTCTTTTCGTAAGTGTATGTCACTAGAAAATTTTTTATCAGTTAAAAAAGCCCAGGCAGAAACCAAACGAATTTTGAAAAATAAAAAACGCGCTGGATGGCGGAAGTTCTGTGAGAACCTGTCTCCGGAAACTTCCCAGTCTTCAGTTTGGTCTAGCTTAAAAAAATTCGGATCATCGTATTCTCCGCCGAGAATCAAACATATATCAGAAGAAATTCTTATAGGATTTGCGGATAAAATAGCCCCCCCATCAGTGGCCGGATGTGAAGAAATGTCTTCTATTAAGCCATATCCATCTCATTCTAACTGGCTAGATGCTCCTTTCTCCATTGATGAGATGAAACGAGTAATAAGAGCCCTTTCTGACTCTGCTCCAGGTCCCGATGGAATATTTAATAGTTTCATTAAATCATTTTCTGATATAGCGGTTGAATATTTCTTATCTCTTATTAATAATATGTTTGAAACAGGACTAATTCCGGATGATTGGAAAACTCACAAAATCATTCCCATTTTAAAACCTGGAAAAAATCCATCTGAAATTTCGTCTTATCGGCCTATTGCTCTTTCATCATGTTTGATGAAAGTAGCGGAGCGTTTGATCAAAAACAGATTAGAGTGGTTTGTTGAAAGTCAAGATATTATCTCACCAAATCAGTATGGTTTTCGGAAAAAGAAATCTACAATGGATAATGTAAGTTTGTTCACAACTGATATCCGAGTTTCTCAATCCCTAAATTCTTATACATTAGCCATATTCCTTGACCTTTCATCAGCTTACGATGATGTTTTACTGAATGTTTTGAAAGAAAAGCTAATTAAAAAACAAATCCCCCCGAAATTGGTCCAATTTATTATTAATTTGCTCTCAGATAGGTCCATTATTATTGAGTCTTCCTCTAAATGCTTAAGGCGCAAACTATGGAGAGGTTTGCCCCAGGGTTCTGTTATTAGTCCTCTGTTGTTTAATATTTATGTAAGCGACCTAGACTCAGTCATTCCTTTTTCTATCAAGCGACTTTACTTTGCGGATGATATCCTTATATATTTGTTACATAAAAATATTATTCTTGCAGCTAAGGAAATGAATTTGGCTTTACAATATATTAAAAGCTGGTTGTCAATAAATGGGATGAATCTGGCGGCATCTAAAACAAGGGTCGTGGCTTTCACGCGCAAAAGAAAAATTCCCCAATTCTCAATCTCTTTTGATAATGTGCCTCTACAAACCGTACTCAAATCAAATTCCTTGGTCTTCTTTTGAACCATAAACTTTCCTGGCTTCCACACATTCAGATAATTTCTACAAAGTGTGAAAAGGGACTTAATATGATGCGAGCAGTTTCCAGAGTATGGTGGGGATCTCATCCTACCACTCTTAAATTAATGTATAATTCCCTAGTTCGGAGCCACTTGGATTATGGCTCATTTCTTTTTGACCCACTCCCCAAATATTCAGATAAGAAAATGGAAAGAATTCAATCAAAAGCCCTCAGAATGATTATTGGAGCTATGAAGTCTTCTCCAATTAATGCGCTACAGGTGGAATGTGGGGAGCCTCCATTATATTTCAGAAGGCAATTCCTTGCCAATAAATATATTTTCAAGGCTTTATCGTTATCACATCATCCTATTAAACAAAGTCTTAATCGGTTAAGTGTTAATTTGAATTCTAACAAAATATTGAGAGAAAAACAATGTTTTCCTCTCCTAATTAAAAGTTTTCATCTCTATAATTCTCTATCATCTTCCCTCCAATATCTTCAAGAAGTTCCCAATCTCCCTATATACAATATTCCATTTAAGGCAATCACTTTTATGCCAAACACAATAACATCAGTCTTTCAGAAGAATATTTTATCGTCCCCAAATAGATTTCAAAATGTGGATGATTGTTTTAAAAGCATTGTGGCTTCAAAATTGCCTGGATTTTCCATCCTTTACACTGATGGTTCCAAATTTGAAAATAAAAGATAAGGAGCATCGATATATAGTCTAGAATTCAACATCAATCTCACTTATAAATTACCGAAAGAAGCTTCCATATTTACAGCTGAATGCTTTGCAATTGAACAAGTGCTAAATCAAATCCTGGTTCTCAACATTCATTGAGCCTTACTATGTACTGATTCGCTAAGTGCTCTAACTAAAATTAGGTCAAATATTCTATGTTATCCGGA
The DNA here is from genome assembly GCA_929108145.2 of Limnephilus rhombicus. NCBI lineage: Eukaryota > Metazoa > Arthropoda > Insecta > Trichoptera > Limnephilidae > Limnephilus > Limnephilus rhombicus. The sequence continues at coordinate 55,930,295 of OV815280.1, read as the reverse complement.
AGACAATATTATATGTAAAATAAAATATCTTCTCAATTCTCTAAGTGAATCTGGGTTTGAGACGATATTGGCCTGGGTCCCTGCCCATTTGGGTATCGAGGGTAATGAGATGGCCGATTTTCTCGCCAAATCTGGTTCAGATTCCGGAACTATCCCACTAAATTTTAGAATTCCTATCTCCGATGTCTTCCCGATTCTTAAATCCAACATGACTCGTGCCTGGGAAGAAAATTGGGCAGTCTCCAAAATAAGAACTGGATCTTTCTATGCTGGAATTCAAAACCATATCCCTGCTAAGCCATGGTTTCACGGTAAAAAACTTTCAAAACGATTCATTTCATGTATTTCGAGAATGAGAATTGGTCACTGTTCAATTGCATCTCACTTGTCTAGAATTAGAGTTTTAGATGATCCGGTCTGCCAGTGCGGTGTGGAAGAGGAAACCCTCGACCACGTTTTCTTTAACTGTAAAAACCATTCATCTTTCAAGAACATATACCGCCGGTTTATTAAAATCACCCACCAGTCCCCCCTTAACATTTCATACCTTTTATCTCTTAACAATTCTCGTGTCCATACAGCTTTATGTAAGTTTATTAACCTGAAAGAATTCAATATTTAATTTGTTTTAGTGATCTAAATGAGTCCAATATTTAATTTGTTTTATTATTTTCCCAATAGATTAACTGAATTTTTTTAATCCACTTTAACTATTACTGGCACAAAGCACTCTTTTCAGGGTGAATTGCCTAAAACCAAAAAAAAAAAGAAGATAATTTCTTTTCCAAGTTTAAAAATCTTTTTTCTGCCATAGGCAAGGAAGTACCTATTTGATCTATACAAGGTCGGAATGGTAAGCTTACTTTAAAATGCCCATTTTCATCCCTTTTTTGGGTGGACGTGAAGCTCTCTTCACATGCCTTTTCTTCATAATTTTGGTGCTTGATGGACACCAATTCCTCCTGTTTCCAAAATCTTTCAATTAGATTGTGAATCATATTTAAAGATAAGTGACATGAGGATGATTCTTGCTCTTTTTTTGTAGTGCACGTTCTAATTGGCCCGGATAATATCCATCCAAGTTTAGTGCGTTGCAGCGTAGGTCCAGTTGTTCCTAACCTCAATTCATCAGTGGTCAGCATTTCCCAAAATAGTTCGGAGCCGAGTAATATATCTACATGACCAGAAGTGGAAAATTCAGGATCGGCCAATTTCAATCCTGGTGGTATGTTTACCTCCCTTTTTGGAAAAGAGGTCTGCGGTAACTTTCTGGTGATTTCTTGTAATACCAAGCAAGTAACAAGTTTTTTGTAATTAGAGTTTATTTATTGATGACAATTCAAATGAGAGGCTCTTCTTTATATTTGTTATATTATTATGTAACCCAGAGACCGGCATATTTAATGACTTGTACTTTATGTTTAATTTTTTAGCAAATCGTTCGATATTGTTCCCAATAGATCCGGGTATTGGAATCTAATTTGTTGGCCAAAATATAAGTTATTATTACATCCCAATACTCCGTGGGTAGACCTATGTTTTTCAATGAATTCAAATGTAATTTTGTTTGATCTAATAAATTTCTCAAGGCGACGTGATTTTCCTGTTTTAATTCCTTGAGCTTAAACAATGAATATAAATGTTGATTAGCTATTACACGCTTATTTTCAAATCTATTTGATAAAACCTGCCAAGCTATTTCGAAATTGTCTTGGGTAATTTCAAGTGCGTTTAATATTTCTGAGGCCTTTCCTTTTAAACAGTCACGCAAATAGTAATTTTTCTGAAAATTATCTAAAGATTTGTTATTACCCACTAACGTGACGAAAGCATCCTTAAAAGATAACCATTTCGAGTAATCACCACTAAATTCTGGGAGCGAAAACGTAGGTAATTTGATTTTAATATTGTTAGTATCATCAATTTTTTCAATGCTTTTTATGGATTTTTTTGCTTACGTCACTAGGTACTTGATAATATTGTAATTCAAAACACTCAAGTTGGCTATCTACTTCATCTGAGTTACTATCAAACTCTTCGATCTGAGATTGTATATTCTTAAAGCGATTTAACAGTGTGTTTACCTCCTCCAATCTTGTTTCTGTTTCTATTACATCAACTGAATCACTTAAACCGTGTTAATTGTGCTTTCAATTCACCGCGCTTCTTCACCAGTGATTTTAATGTTTGTGGCATAATGCAGACTTTTTTACACAAACATACACATCAAATTATTTAAAATAACCTTTTGTTTGTACCACCTTTGCGGGAGCGAATAATAAATAGATTACAACAAAATAAATTATATTATTTATCATAATCAGTGGTAATCGTAGAGTAAATTATTTGGAATCTACCTACTGGTTAAATTATATTATGTTGACAATATTTATCTTGTTTGATTATAATATCACGCAAAAAGAGTGGCTCTGGGTGGCGAATTCTTCGCGTGATTTTACAAGTTATATTATAATGCCTTAATACCTTAGGAATATGTAATGATGAATAAGAATGATGTACGACCGGACTTCTGGCTGGATGAGCTGGTTTTCATCTGGCTTCACGAAGGACCATATAGCGCTTTTTACGCTCTTGTTTTTTTATAGGTTTTATATTGTGTGATCTTGCAGTTGGAGATTTTCTTTGCTACTCGCCTTTGCAAATTAAACACGTTTTGCATTTGTCTGATCGTACTTTATATATTTCTTGATTTACATCCAATAAATTATTACAGTGGTGGCTAGGGTTTTCGAATGGAACTTTTTTTTTCTCCTAAGACAAAGAAGCTAACATCTTTTGTTTTTTTTAACCTCTTGGGGAGTATGGCCGTAATATTACGGCGAGAACAAAAAACTCTCCAAGGAGTATGGCCGTAATATTACGGCCGTGTGTATAAATCGTGCCCCACGCGATTTATTAATGAAATGTGAAGTGTACTGCCACCTATGGACAGTTTCTAAGGATGTTTCGAACATTTGGAGTAGTTGACACATTTACCGACGTTGCTATTTGAAATTTAAAAAAAACATGTGACGTCATCAACCGCCATTATACCTGTTTCTTCGGTTGACAACAATTGATTTGAGAGCGTGGGTTTTTGCTAAGTTTTGTGTTTTTTTTGCGGTTTTCTCGTTATTTTCGCCACGAATCGGACTATTACGTATGATTATAAGGTTTCGAGTTTTGTTTACTGTTATATTATATAATAATATCCTTCTGTTCAACAATTTATTGAGTGTTTGGTGAAATATTTATGCAAAGTTTTGTTTGACGTTTGTTTTCGCGGATTTCTTAGTTATTTTTGCTATGAATCTAACTATTACGTATTGTTGTGTGGTTTTGAGTTTCGCTTATTCTTATATTATGCAACAATACCGTTTTGTCAATAATTTTTCAAGTGTTTGACGAAATATTTTTATGTAACAGTGACACGTGTTTATTTTGTGTTTTATTTGTTGTTTCTTCTATTTGTTTATGTATTGTTTTGGTCGTTTGATAATATATGTGTTAGACATAGATAATTAATTAACTAATTCATGTGCGTTGAAAGAAACGTGGCTCTATTTATTTACCCATGTTTTGAAAACTACCATACGAAAAACTAATATTAAAAAAAAAAAAACTAAAAAAAAGAAAAAACATACAATGCACCAAAGTGAATTCGTTTTCTCACAACGTCCTGCTATGTTGTATGGTGAGTAATATTTTGTAGTAGGTGTGTGTATATATATATTTTGTTGTCTTCATGTTATGGTGATTCATCTCCAATGGTTGGCCAACCCTTCGATAGGCTAAATTAGTTTTTTCTCTAACTTGTCTAAATAAGTAATAATATTTTTTTTAATATTTTTACATTGCTAGATTTTGGGCAAACTATTGTTTTGCATTTAATTTTGTTTTATTCATACACTTCAAAAATGCTCACTCCTGGGGCACAGTTTTGTTCGAAAAAGCTCACTCTCCGAGAGGTTAATAGAACTAATTCGAATAGAAAGAAAATAATAAAATTAGGTAGGTACTTGCCTAGAAGTAATTGCCCATAGAACAAGTACCTACTTAATAAACATGAATTTTAACCAGTTACACCAAGCATATCGATGGAGGTCCTGTTCGGAACATTGCTTCTGTTGAAGGAGACTTGATTTTCATTTCGACGAGGTTATTCTTTCCTCAAGAGAAAACACTCACAAGGTAACCGTCCATTCTTTGCTTCAAAGCCCTCCGAGCTATTGGGGTTTGTGTGCCCTTTGGAGGCTTGTCAAACAAAAAGCTATCATAGACTGTACCGTCTTCCGCGTAACAATGAATCGGTGCACATGACAAGAGATCATTGACGTGCAACAAAAACAAAGTCGGAGACAGAACCGACCCTTGTGGGACGCCAACATTTACCGAATGCGAGGAAGACGTGAAACCGTCAGCAACCGCCTGAATCAACCTCTCCTTCAAAAAGTCGGCAATCCACGTACACAAGGATGCGGGAAGTCCGTAAGAAGGCAGTTTGTTGACAAGCCCTCGGTGCCAAACCTGGTAAAAGGCCTTGGAAATGTCCAGTGCAACCGTTTGGGTCTCACCAAAACATTCCAGGCATCGCCCCCAAACATGCGTCACATACGCGAGAAGATCACTGCACAAGCGGTTCTGCCGGAATCCGTATTGACGGTTGTTAATAATTTTGTTCTTCTCGAGGTATGTGAGCTATGATTTCATACTATTAATGGTACGATTCCGAGGTCAGCTTCAGACTACAATCCGCAGCGACAGGCTGCAGACTAATTACAAGTCGTATGAGAATAATAATTATGATTATGACTACCGCTGCCGTTTGCAGTCTGCCACCAACCTTACTAATGGTACCCATAAGGTTCCAGGCTCACGAATTTGATTTTTATTTGGTAGGTGGGCATGGGTACCGCCACCCAGGGAACCTTTTTTGGATAACCAACAACTCCACCATAGGTCACCCCAAGTGGTTCGCTACGTTTGGTGACTTAATAGGGGTACCCGGGTTCATGGGCTGAGATTTGTCTAGGTCTTGGTTTCCCCTCCAACAGTGTGGCGAGTCGGATCGGGAGAGACTGATTGAAAGAGACCTTTTGACCTCTACAGCCAGATTCTCTAGACCCATTGACTAGCGCCGCAGTGAAAGGACTAGATTTATATATCCGTCACCCCTGGACTGATTCCCAAATTCCTATCCACCCCCCATACTTTTTTCTTTCTCAGATCTTCTTCTATTTTCTTTCCTTAAAAAGACTCTTAATACAGCATCCCCAAAGACGATATAGGCCCCGAGGGAAATAGTTTTCCTCACGGCCTCCAGTGTGGAGCTGATGTAAAAAAAAAAATAATTGAATATTTGGATATGTATTTGAAAAGATGGCGTTCAGTTAAGTATGAGGTGCATGTCGTGCGCCCAGTGCGAGAGGGTGGTGTGCAGAGTGGCGGCGGGAGGGTGCGGAGAGGCGCGCAGCAGGTCCAGCACCTCGGACACCGCCCCCGCCGCGCCACCGCCCCCTCCGCCAGCGCCCCCCGCAGACACCTGCTGGCACACGCCAGCGCACGCCCCGCGCATACCCTCCCAGAACTCCGGGTTCGGCTCCAACCTGCAACCAACACACACACATACAGTGTACACAATCAATGATTAGGTCAAACTCCACAAAACTTGAGTTGCAATTGTTATACGTAAATATATTTAAAAAAAATTAAAAAACCAACGAATTCAATATAATTCCCTTCCAAATAAAATTAAAATACCACGGAGATGCAAATTTAAAGCAACATCACTCTGATGACAAAATTATACACAACAAACATGAAGATGAGGTTTAACAATATGGAGATGAGGAAATCAATAAACATGAAGATGGGGTCTACTATTCAATAGTTCTCTGCATTCCTGGCTATGCGTAATCAGAATGCACTGAGAATGTGTAATCACATGGTATAATGTCTGTTTCTTCTAGACCAGGGGTCGGAATTTGACACCTATCTGGCGTCTGCGGCTCTTCAGACATCAATTGCAATTTCACTCTACTCAACTAGCCTTATAAGATGGAGCCGCCAAACGAACTTCGACTCGATCAGCATCAGTTACATGTACCAACTCAGCTCATGGAATGCTTGATTTATTGAACGAGTCTTCTGAAGTATGAGAATGGTTTCGAAACTTTGGGAACACAAGATTGGTTTAAGGTTTAAAGTTAACTTATATGGAACTAGAATTTTAAGGAATCTATGCGCGAGTCTGTTCATAGAAACATTTAAATGGGTAGAAGTGTGATATTACAGTAAGAATGTAGATAATTCAAAGCAAATCATAATTATCGTTCCACCACATTTATCACAGTACGATTACAACCACCCCCATATATTTTTTATCCGGTTACTTTCACAAATTGGCTCTTCAAACTGCCCACCCCTGGTCTAGAGTGTTACTAGTTGTTATTGAATGACTAGCTGTGTCGAGCCCGTCGACGCTTATATAGGCGAACTGGTTCAGTAACTTCAAGTAACGTCGAGTAATGTGAATGCGCGCAATGTTGGGAAGGCTCTCGACTGTTCTCGCCGCAGCGCTGGTAGGCGCTTGTTGAGTCGAGACCCTTCCTGTAGGTGTCGGACTAATTGTTGCCAGGCAGCAGTAGTACTTAACGGCCGTATTAGATACGGTGTAGGTAGGTAAGTAGCCGGCGGCGCCTTGTACACTACAGTACAGGAGTAAGCAGATAAATAAATACACCTAGGTATCCGACTTGAACATTCTGGTGGCGAAATAATTTATGATAGATTATTCTGGTCGCCACATAATCATCAATAAAATAATAACCTCAAGAAAATGCTCATCGTGACATAATTACTAACTAACTAACTAACCAACATGCCATTTCTCCACAGGGGTAGGCAGAGAGGACAGACCGCCAAACAACTCGGTCTTGGCACACACTCTTTGCCTTACTCACATTCACACATTGTCTCATAAATACTTTTCTATTATTCTGACTTTTGACACGGCCCGACTCAAGTATCTGATTCACTTTATCGTGCCATGACTTCCCCAGGCGTCCCCGACTTCTTCTTCCATTCACATTTGCATCATATATTCTTCTCACACTATTTTTTGGTAAATCTGGTGACATAATAATTATGGTAAATTAAATGAAGGAAGTGCAAAGATAAGGCATTCTACCATAATATCTACAAAGATGAAGCACTGCGGGCAAACTGCACGATGATTAGGTAGGCAAAGTCATATAAAATGAATGTAACCTGTCCAACATGTGAAAGGCTCGTGCAGCGACCAGAAACTCTCCCATCCTGTAGGAATCATTTCCCACTATCTGCAGCAGGCTGAAGTACTCCGGACTTCCGGCAGACTGAAACAAGGAAAAGGATTGTTTTTATTAATTTCGAAAATATATAGTACTTGACGGTCCAACAGCCAAACAAGATTTTATTAAATACTAGCTGACCCGGCCACGCGTTGCTGTGGCTAATAAAACACTTTGTAAAATCCAACCTTTGTAACCACCGCCGTCTTTGAGTTTATTGCGAAGAGACAGAGAGATGCCGCGGAGGACTTCATTACATAGTATAAAATGAAGTTGCTCAAAATGTATGTGCACGTTAATCTTTTAAACTACGCAATGGATTTTCATACGGTTTTCACCAATAGATAAAGTGATTGAAGAGGAATGTTTATATGTATAATACATGTAAATTATATTAGAGAAAAGCCGAGAAAATTAAAGAAAACACATTTTTGTGTGATTTAAAACGGCTGGCGGGCCGTACTATAGTCACTTTTGAAATTCGTTCTACGGAAGAAATTGGAAAATAAATGTCCTAGAGTAAGTAGGTATTTGATTTGAATTATTTTATTTGATGAAGTCGCTCAAAATGTATGTGTGCATAGATCTTTTAAACTACGCAACGGATATTCATGCGGTTTTCACCAATAGATAGAGTGATTTAAGAGGAAGGTTTATATGTATAAAAACATGCTTATTATAGTAGAGAAAAGTCGAGAAATTCAAATATTCAATTCAGGCAGCGGGCAGCGGGCAGCTGGCAAGCGGGTGGTGTGAATTTTATAAAGGTTGGGTAATGGCGTTGTGTTTCGTTAGCCACAGCAACGTGTGGCCGGGTCTGCTTGTTAATTTATAATACGTAGAGATGGTGTGAAAGATTATAATAATGTGCATGAAATGCTTGGGGTAACTAACATATTTAAGTAAATAAGGATTAATACTGTATCCGTCTAAATAACTTTTCAATTACCGCAATGTACGTGACCATTTTTTTAGAAGATAGAATGGGTATAGTAAGCTATCCGTAAAAGATAGATATATGCCTTCGCGGACTTTTTTGTAGATCTATAAAAGAGGAATATCCCACCATGCATTGTTTTGTTATATCCCAAAAGGATTAGGCAGCGTTTTCGATGAAAGCCACCAGGCGGCTTGACTTTTTCCGACACTTCTAACAATTATCGTTATTTTTCAACCAATTTACACAAATCCTTGACAAATTACATACTTAAACCTTCCTCACGAAACACTCTATCTATTGGTGAAAACCACATGAAAATCCGTTCAGTAGTTTTCGAGTTTATCGCGAACAGACAGACAGACAGACGACGCGGAGGGCTTTAATTTATAATATGTAGAGATGTAGAGATTTGTATGTAGATTGTAGATCAATCAAATTGTTTGTGTTGTATTTGACAATTTTTTAGAATTTTTAGTGTGCAGTAAGTCCCTTGAAGAATATTTAACTTTGGTAAAATAATTATTCGCTCTTATTTCACCCTAACTCTTGACGCCAATTCCTTATCAATTAACGAAGATTGCCTGGCCTTTTTGTTTTCCAAGCAATGGGTAGTGTTGATAATTTTAGACCTAAGAATGAAAAATATCTTTGCTCGAGAGATGTTTGCTTATATGTAATTGGTAAATTTATGTATATATTTTATTATTTTTCTGAAGTATAATTGTTTAATGTTCAGAACTCGAAATTTTTCAAATAGTGCGTCACTTTGGTACCTAAGAGGTTTTTTTGAGGATGACGCAATGATTTTTGTGCTGTAGTGTTCAGTTATTCACAACACCCTAATCAGGAAGTCACTGGCACTAGAGCAGGTTTATGCATTGTATAGGTCACCTTCTGGCACAGGTCCCAGGCGAGGTGCGCATGCTTGTTCATGACGTGGCAGCGGCACAGGCAGGCCAGATAAGTGAAGGAGCTCCTGGTCATCTCGTCCCGCACTGTCAACAGGGCCTCCTCGCCTTCCTTGTAGTATCCCGTGGCACACTTCGCCTGAAATTAATAAACAAACAAACAAGTTATGAATCTTCCAGATTAAAATTCCGATTTATTTATATATTTATTGAGTAAATTAATATAAGTTTACTGGTTTTTACTCTGCATGTCTCAGTAGGGATATTGTGTTCGAGAGAGGCTAATTTACAAATATTTTATCTTAACAATGCATTTTTCTATAAATACAGTTTTTTTTAACAAGTTGGCAGCAAAAATATTTGACATAATGAGTTAGTTTGATATTGGTAACAATTTAATATGATGAAAGAACTTTTAGTTTACATGGGGTGAGTTGAGTACATAACTACTGCATGACCATTCTTGATGATCCATCCAGATCCATTACACTCGCTGGCAGAGTTATTTACCTGGCCATAGTTGTAGTTAAAAGTGTCATCATTGACGAAGAAGCTCTTGATGGAGTTAAGGTAGACGAGCACCTCCTCGAACTGTCCGTAGAGGAAGTAGGAGGAAGCCATGCACTGGCGGCCCGGGATGGTGTCACACTCGCTGGCGGAGCCGCCCACCAGCTGCAGGCACTGCTGCGCCGTCCTGATGTGCTCCTCCTGCGACCAAACAAACAAACAACCCAACTCAATAATAAAATAGTTTTACATACCAATAAAACTTATATCATGTACCTAACATCATTTAAAACCTATATAATAATAATAATATGTCTTTATTGAACAAAAAAAATTAAGATTTATAACTACAAAAACAAAAAGTACATCATAAGTACAGTAAAAGTACAGTTTAAAAGTTGCATAAGTACGAAAGTTAACATCAGAAAACAAAATACATATATACAGTAGGTACTTAAAGAATAGAGATTTATAATTATAAATTTAGGTTTCTCGTAACCTGCCTCACTAGGCTAGCCTGTGTTGAGGCAGTAATTTTATGTCAATTTATTATACTGTGAACATACCTACACTTATATTAGAATAAAATCACACAATAGAATGGTTGCATTAATAATAACAATAACATTGGTACAATAATAACAGCATTGGTTCAATACTAATTTCGAATTTCGGAGAGTGCACCGGTAAATGCTCTATCATTATTTTTTATCCAAATTTTTATGTTTTTTTTTTTAATTTTTTTGTGAATCACATTTTTTATACTAATTGGAAGAATGTTGTAAAGTCTTGTTGCAAGGTATCTGAAGCTTCGTTGACCAAAAGTAGTATGAGTTATGGGAATTTGTAGTAAATCTTTGTTATTGTTTCGAGTACAGCGAGTATTTAATCTTTTTTCATAGTATTTGTGTATATTTGTGTATAGATGAGTGAGGATTGTTTTTGCATATATCTGCTGAACGTCAAGCACATTGTCAAGTTGAATGAAGCTTGGTCCCAAACACAACAACCACTCCACAGCAATGTCAAGGAAATGCTCGCCGTGCTGGCAGCACTTACTCCTCACGGGCCAGAGCTGTCAGACTCGGGTCTTCTTACCCAGTCAGACAACAAATCGGTGGTCGCATACCTTCGCAACGAAGGCGACACACGATCCAAGACATTGCTCGAAGCGACTCGTCAAGTCCTTCAAATGGTAGACACGTATCACATTTCACTGTCTGCCCACTACTTACCGGGAAGGTTCAACGAGGTAGCAGATCAACTCTCCTGAAAACGTGAACCTTCGAAATGGCATCTTTTACCGGCTGCAACAAAATTAGTTTTTGCAAAATGGGGGACGCCAACTATAGACCTGTATGCATCAGAGACAGCCCACGTCGTAGAAGATTATGTGTCCCTCAATGCATTCGACAAAGAGGCAAAATTTGTCAATGCTTGGACTCAAGAGTGGGATTTTCCTCTAGCTTGGGTGTTCCCCCCGCCGTGCCTTATGCCGAGAGTTCTAGCACACCTGAACCGGGTCAAGGACCTATACTTGATTGTAGCCCCGAGATGGAAGAAGGTATTCTGGAGACCAGACTTAAAAAATCGAGCGGCGAGTCCTCCGTTCACCATATTGAAACTGATAGAAGTGCTGATAGACACCATAACCTTGAAACCCCCACCACAAGTAGAGGATTTCATTTTGGAGGTGTGGAAGTGCCGGGATGGAGTCAGTCATTAACAGATTGGTCGGACAAACAGAAAGATTTTTTAAAGTCGGGTTGGAGAGAGTCCACCCTTAAAACATACAAACCGGCATGGCTTAGGTGGCAAAGGGAGTATTAAATCATGGGGTAAACCCGAATGTCCCTACAGGAAACAACCTGGCACGATTTTTAACAGATCTTAGTCTAGAAGATAGTCTCTCTCCCAGCACAGTTCGACTTCATAAATCGGTAGTAACAACTTTCAGTGGCCCTGAAGAAGGAAACCTAAGTTCACATCCTCTAGTCAGACAAGTACTCAAAGCCGCAGCATTAAGACATCCTAAATTGGCTAAACCTCCTATCTGGGATCCTTTAGTGGTGTTGACCTGGTTAGAAGCTAACCCACCCAAAAAGTTGAATCTCTTTGAAACATCAAGCAGGGCAGCGACTTTACTTTTATTAGCTTCGGGACGAAGAGGGCATGACCTGACCTTGTTACAGTGTTCACCAGACAAATTATCCATAGATGAGGAAGGGGTCTCGTTATGGCCAGTTTTCGGTTCCAAAACAGACTCCGCTACGTACCAACAGTCAGGTTGGAGGCTGTTAAATGGCAATCAACCAAATATAGACCAAACATACTGGATTAAGGAACTGGTTGAAATCTCCAAAGAATGGACAGAAGCCAGAAACAAAGCAGAATTTAACAGAACTCTTCATCACTACATCAGGAGCAGTTAAGGCATCTTCAAGAACAGCCATTGCCCGTTGGGTCAAAACGATTCTAGAAGAAGCTAAGACCACAGCTGCACCGGGAAGCGCACGGGCAGCAGTGGCATCACTCAACTGGCTGGATAATTTTAGACTGGATGACATCCTGGCTCGAGGGAACTGGAGGAGCCGGGACACCTTTGCCAAATTCTACAGAAGAGAAGTTAACACTTCTCTAGAGGTAAATAGGGCATTGTCTGTGACTTCTCTATTCCACCCACTGTAACACGTGAGTAAGTATTCCAGTGTTTAACATATTTTAATATCATCACATTTGCGTTAGTGGTCACCAGTCGATAACAAACAGATCTCAATATAGGTTTTAAACGACGATTCAGGATACATAATAAAATAGTTTTACCTACCAATAAAACTTATATTATGTACCTAACCTCATTTAAAACCTAGGCAATCACTGCCTGGTGAGAACTAATGAGAAAAAAATGCCATAAACAAAAGTTAGATCTATGTAGATACTTTTGTTTAGCATCTGGTGACCACTTGACAGCCACAAGGTACTAAAAAAGATCGGGGAAGGCCACACGAAAGGGGATTTGAGAATGCTTCTCTCAATATAGGTTTTAAATGACGGTTCAGGATACATAATAATAATGTTTTCAACCATTGTTTGCGGAGGAGCAACAAATTCAACTATCGATCATAGGAAAATCGCACAGAAAACCAGGTAATACCTAAAAAACATCGACTGACTTGTACAGAAAAAATATTAAACATGTTTGATGTACTATATATACGCCAATTATACGTTAAAACACTACTAAACTACAGTTTTTAACAATAAAACAATTTTCAACAAACACAAGCTATCACCAATAGACCAGTTAGATAAGCATACAAAAAAAAAACATAAAAACTCGGACGATAAACGCAAGCTTAGGATAAATAGGTACCGGGCAATAAAAAAACATTCAAAAATCTCTAACCCAAAAAAAATAAAAAAAATAGAAACAGTTCAAAATCTTTTTTTTTTATAAAATAAAAGAATGAAAAATATACACATAACACACAATACCATTATAAAACAACATCATTATACAGGTAATATAAAACACATCATCGTAACTCATATAAATGTAGATTTTATTTTATTTTTCATTGCCGCCTTTATGTATTTTAGTAAAATTGATTTCTTCATCTTATTGAATTTTGTATTGCAAAATGGGGGTCTTGGCACTGGTAAGCTACCCAGTGAGTGTTGTAAAATATTAGTAATTGTACCAAAATAATAAATAATAAGACCGCAAAAGAAAATTGTTTATGCATTTCCTGTATAGTATATGAAAGAATATACTCGTACATACTATCCATTCCTGAGATACTTATAATCGGCTTGAGTTTTGTGCGCATAGCATACGCATCGCAGTAGGTATCCGCCATACTATTTTGCTAATGTTTGTAGACTAAGAATTAAATAAAGTATCTTAATACTATTCTAGTTTATCTTTCCAACACTTGAAAACACTGATTTTATATCTGTAAAAAAGCGCGTCGTAAATTCTGTGTCAAATGAAAAATAAATATATGTAGTAGGTTGGCAAAATTACTGACCGAGTCCGTCTCCTGTCCGAGAGCGGCGTGCACCACTCCCTTAAGGATGTACTGCAGCGGCACGGCGGGCTCCAGCCCCTCCAGCAGCGCCAGAGCCTCCGCGCTCTCGCCCCCGCGCAGTCTCCGCCCCACCAGATTCAGGCGCGCCTCGCCCACCACATCCACAAGCCCGGGCAGCACCTGCAACAATACATTCATACTTCATCAATTACATTGCTCCCGTCTGAGGGGTAATTCCGGTTCCAAATAGGGCGAAGCACTGCGAATATGAATAACGTTACTGCTATGACTTATTTGAACGTGTTGTATGCCAGTAACGTCATTATTAAACAATTAAGAACACATTAACAGTTAGTGCAGGAAAAATAGATTTCAAAATACCTCATATAGTAGTTTAACCTTTAGACGCCCAGCGGACTGCGGATTTTCATCGTTAAATGCCCAACGATCCCACACGGGACCGGTGATTATGGTGCGAATATTTCACAAAAAATGCTTGGGCAGTGGACTACCTTTATTGCATGCGGCCCACAAGCGTTTGAAGGTACCTTTAGACACCCAGTAGTCCGGTAAGGGACCGCAGATTTGCATCATTCAATGCCTTAACAGTCCCGTACAGGACCGATGATTATGGTGTGAATATTTCACAGAAAATGCTTGGGCAGTGGACTACCTTTATTGCACGCGGCTCACGTGCCTTTTAAGGTTAATCTATTGTGACAATTATTTTCTCAGCAAATTGGATTAGCCGGTAATAAATCAATTTAGACACCTTCAAAATTGAAATTTATAGTCAAGTAAATAAGTCGTCACAAAGTGGTTCAACCTTCGTTTGAAAATGGCCTTGTAAGCCGAAACGGCTGTCACAAAAATAAAATCTAAAATACTTGTAGAACTTAATAGTAACAATATTAAATTTAAATAAAATTTTAGAAAATAAAAATAAAATTCTTCCTTACCTTAAGTGCGCCCTCTCCATTTTTAAAGACCACCAAATTATGTTTGACCAGATCGTGTCCCAGCGTGTGCTGATCAGTAGATATGTTCTTCAGTTCGTTCTCTGCCGCTTTACCGTTGTACAGTCTATAAAACGTAAAGACAACAATAAACATGTTCATGTTATACCTACTTTCAATGGAAATTAACAAGTTTAAAAAATCAGCAAGATATTTTACCTGAAAATGTTGCAAGCTTTCAAGTTGATGGCGACGGTAGAATTAGGGTGCTGGTTGAGGTACACGCCCAGCACTTCCTGAGACACGTCGTAATAGTCCAACTTGTAATAGCAGAGAGCCACGTACACGTTGAGGGCTAGCAGGTTCCTGGAAGGGTCGTTATAAAACCTCAATAACTCAATCTAGAACATCTTTGGATAAACAATGCAGAATGTAGTGAACCTGCACACCAACAATATTTATACTGGCCGCAAATACGTCAGGGGACCCAAAAGTAACGGGATTGGGGCGGTAGAGGGTAGAAGTTGAGGGGAATGGATTTTGTATAGTCGGCTTTTGTACGGAAACTCTTTCTCGGTCAGTGTATGAAGTCGCGTCGCTGTGGGTCCACGGGTTCGTCCAAAGTTTAATTTTAAGTCAATCAAGATTTATTCTGTCGGCGAAATTCAAAGTATAATCGAAATGCAAGATTACATGAAATTTTTATTTCTTCTTTATCCTAAATTGCATATATAAATCAAAATTAATGGCATTATTTACTTCTAATCAAAGATCAACACATGGTCACCATACACGTTTACTGCATCAAAACGATTTAGCTTACTTCAGCTTAATAGTATCCATTATTTGAAAACAATATTGTTATTTCAGTTTGTTGTTTTTTATTATTCTATAAAATAATTAGCCTCAATTCGGGCAAGTCCTAGTGAGGTTAAAATTTTAAATGTAAACAATAATACCAAGTGAAGGAGCAATAAACAAAAAAACACAATAAGATATTCCTGAAACGGAAATAACGAGGAAGATTGGGAGACATAACTAAGCACTTTATGTAACTGGAGAGATTTCGAGAGATGTGTAACAATTCAGATAAGGGATTAGCAATATAGGAGCAAGATATCTGGTTGGTCGAACCAGCGGTATACCTGTTGTCCAAGAGCAGCTTCTTGTAGATGTGTATAGCCTCCTGGTAGTGCGCACGCAGGTAGTGTATAGAGGCCAGGCACAGCTGGTCCTCGCGCACGTCCCGCAGCGCGCGGTGCCGCTCCATCAGCAGCGTCTCGTCCCCCAGCTTGTGTGCCAGGTGAAACAGCAGCCGGTTCTGCAACACGTACTCACTCTCTAAATACTAATAGCCATAACTCCGGACTACCATGTCAACGTACCTTAATAGCATTATCTCAATAAGTGTAAGGAAACTTCCAATCGTGAGATAACTTGAGATGTGTTGGGTATATTCCAATAAGTTTAAGATTCAAATCATTACTATTTTGTTTATTTGGTTTTAGTGAATATTTACAATGATTATTAGACTGGACTGATGTCTGTCGCTCTGTGATAAGTTGTTCTGTCGCTCCAGCAGGCTGACTGGGGAAACCTGCCTTATCTCACTGGAGCCTTTGGCCATCATCGTAACCGTTTGTACTTAAGACACAAACGACGATAGATAGTACTCATCTGATACTTCACTCAGCTGCCATCTGTTGGGATGCGACAGAACTTTGTATTACAAACTAACCTGTTGACGTCTATTGAAAGAAGCTGGCACTACATGGATAATCAATACACTTTATTTTCCAAGTAATAACTTACATCTTTCCTAGAAGTGTGATATATTCCGCTATAATGGAAAACTGATGTTGATAATTCACATACAGCTCCAGATAGTCAACGAAATTTGGCTACCTGTTCAAGAAAGAATTTCAATAGTTGAAATTTTTGATCAAATATATTCGAAGTAACTGAAAATTAACCTTAATTTAAGCACATCAGACACGCCCAAAATACGCGACTCTCGTAGTCAACGAGCAGTTAAGGCAAATCATAAGAGAGCTTATCACTATTACCTTCAAAGGACAGTCCGGAGTCTTCATTGCAGACTCCTGGGATTCATTGTACATTCCTGGAAAACGAAAAATACATAGAATCTATCAATATTCATGCACCTAAGGCCTAATGCAAAGCACTTTTTACGCAAAACATCGGTCACCTATTTTGATTTATGCACATTTTATTTTGTGAAGTACATAATCTTAAAATGTTTCCTGGTCGCAAAAGTTTGTTTGCCACATCATAGAATAAAATTATATCCGAAAATGGTCTATTTTAGCGAAGGCCAAGATGTATTCTACCCGCAGTATTTAATTAAATCAACTAATTTGTTTCCGACCTCTGTGCTTCCTTCTTCCTACAACATGGGTCTCTTCAAGACCCATGTTCATTCCTTCCTTTCCTCAAAAAAACCCTTAACAGGGCATCTTCAAAGATGACATAGGCCTTGAGGGAAATTATTTTCCTCAAGGCCTCCTGTGTAGAGTTGAGGATTTTTGAAGGGTCCTAACTCCCATAAGAAGTAACTTATCAAAAAATGGAAAACGTAGGGAAAATGTCGGTTGTTGATATAAAAACCAGGATATTTTTTAAGGATTTTTGAAGGGTTATTTTTCAATAGTCGTTCGTATACAAATTGTGCAGTCAGATAAGTTTTAAGATTTTCACGGCCAAAAGCATTTTCGTTATTTGTTTTTGGGGTGTTATGCCGTGTTGCGCTACCTCCTTCTTTAGCCAACGTTTCGGACATCGTTGCAGTGTCCATCATCAGGGCAGATCCGACAGATCCGGTAGATGTGACCGGATCTGCCGGATCTGCCCTGATGATAGACACTGCAACGATGTCCGAAACGTTGGCTAAAGAAGGAGGTAGCGCAACACGGCATAACACCCCAAAAACAAATAACGAAAATTGTGCAGTGTTTTTAAAAAAGTAAAACATACATTCATTGAATATGTTCTTCTTTTTAGGCAATTTTTTTTTTGTGAAAAAGGTTAGTAAAAAAAATCAATTTAGGCCCAGTTTTGGAGGATAAAATAGGGAAATACAAAACTTCGATTTTGACGATTTGAAACCTGAAGTGCAGTTGTTCCTTTCGCTGGTATATTCGGGGAGGAGAGGGGGGTAATGGCAACAGTTTTGTAATATTTCTATTATTAAAATTTCTCAGTGCCCGCATTTCCTCTTAAAAATGTTATACCGACCTAGATAGAAGTAGCAGACAGCCATGTTAAGAGAAGCGTCCTCCGAGTCGGGCAGGCGGCGGTATGCGTCCAGCGCGCGGCGGTAGTCCCCGAGGTGGAAGGCGCAATAGCCACTCCACACCAGCGCCCATTCCCGGCCCGACTGCTCGTGCTCCTGCCCGTGCCCGTGCCCGTGCTCATTCTGCAGGAACTACAATAGAAGGGCTTAGGATAGACCAAGTAATAAACAATACAATATCTATGCTTAAATTCACCATTATATTTTGTATATATACATTTATTTAATCAGTTGCTAAAATAAAAAATATGACGGTTTTCTCTAAATAGTGTGAATACCCATTTAAAATAAGGATACGAGACAAACTTGCATTATAATTTAACCAACATCCACCCATCCAAATGTTACTCGTACTGTCCAACAGCGACTGAGAAATGAATCTCAAATCCCATAGGTGTGTTATTAATATTAACACCTATGGATCTTCTGTTAGATTTCTAAGGTTTATACCAAGCCATGGATGAAAGAAGGGAAATAAGCTACGCCCAATAGGCCACTTGCATGGATTTCATAACGACTTGGAAAAAATCGTGTGGATAGATTTTTTTACTAAGATTACGAAAATTTTAGTAAAAATTTTTAGAAATATACAGTTTTTTATTTATTTTTAAATAAATAAATCCATTATTTGGGCTCATGTCGTCACTACATGAAAATGCCCGTCTCCAAAAATGTTCCCATTAATTTTATAAAATTCCACACTGATTTATTTTTTTTATATGGCAACATTTTGATTTCAGGCGAATTTTTGAATTTGACATTTAACGTTCACTAGATTTATTGTTTGTTCTCTGCGAACTTATCATTTGGTTTGACTTTTTGACAGACATTCTGAAGAGAACCCCGTACATTTTACGCTGTCCGTTTGTGTTTTAGAAGTTTAAAACCCTTCGAATAATAAGAAAATAATTTTCTGTCAAATTTTGCCTATCAAGGTTTGCACGCAAAATTCCTGGTTCTTCCCATGCATTTTAAATGTTCCTATTTATTGGTTTTTTTTAACGCTTTTGCAAAAACAAAAATTGTTGTAAAATCTAGATAAAATAATCTTTCCGGTGTGTTTATTAGAAATCAACATTTTTGTTTCTAAATATTAAAATTTTAATATTGGAAATTTAAATTGGCTAAAAAATGCATAGGTACCTGCGAATACTCGAATTAAAGTAATTAAAATAGAATAAACTTAAAATTTAAAATACCGACTCCTTTTCTAAATAAAATTTGAAATAAAACTGTCACCTCACTTTTTATCACTTTTATACAATTTTATTTTTAAATTAAATGTGTCATACGTCACAAATTGGCGAAAAATTAAACCGTCACTTTTGATCGGGTTTGTAAAATATCTGAAAAACCTAGCTCATATAATTTCTAAGACAATGAGCAGCGCCGGATCTGCCATACGTTCAAAAACGTGCAAAAAACCTGGCACCACCTCCGAAGGGGCGCCGTGAGAAAATAAATATTGTATTAAAATTTAGTTATAATATTCCCTGAATCGTTTCAAAATTACCCATAGTACGAAATAATTATTACGCTCTAGCAACACTTTCCAAAGAAACAGAATGCGCACGCATAAATAAACCAGTCATGCGCACGCATCACGTTGGTTTACGGCTTACGAATTTAAAGTCAGTTACAGAATTTTTTTACAAATTCCATATATTTATATTTTTGAATGTAGCTATTACTTTGTGGTTATCCATTATAGAAAAATGAAACAATACAACTTTGTATAAACCACTTATATAATGTGCAAATCCGACCGGTTTTGGAACAAACGTTCCTTCGTCAGGGAAAGCTTATACTAATTTGACAGTTTAGAACAATGTTTTATTATGATAGGGGTGGAGCCGTTGTTAGTTAATAATGTAGATTGGGTGGGTAGATATTAGTGTAGAGTGGGTGGGTAGGGGAACAAATCCATGATTGGGCTATATGACAATATTTTTTGTTTGTTGATAATAGATTAATTATTTTTAAGGGATTTTTTAATTTACAAAATTTCTAAGTTATCTAAACGTTTTCCTTTGTGATTAATATGAAGAATATTTATCCCTGTGTTTTTTTTTTAAACTATGGTTAATTTCAATGATATTTTTCTGAGTTAATTGAACCATATCATTGAAAATAACCATAGTTTTAAAAAAACACAGGGATAAATATTCTTCATGTTAATCACAAAAAAAACGTTTAGATAACTTAGAAGCTTTGTAAATTAAAAAATCCCTTAAAAATAATGAATCTATTATCAACAAACAAAAAATATTGTCATATAGCCCAATCATGGATTTGTTCCCCTACCCACCCACTCTACACTAATATCTACCCACCCAATCTACATTATTAACTAACAACGGCTCCACCCCTACCATAATAAAACATTGTTCTAAACTGTCAAATTAGTATAAGCTTTCCCTGAAGAAGGGACGTTTGTTCCGAAACCGGTCGGATTTGCACATTATATAAGTGGTTTATGCAAAGTTGTATTGTTTCATTTTTCCATATATTTAGTTTAAACGTAAGATCTATTTTTTGATTTATCTTTTACCGTCTTTTACGACGAATGGGTGCAATCCAAATTCAATAACCATTCACAGCGCGATGTTTTTGTTCAAGAGAACAAACAAACCGACCGCCTTTCAAGTAAGCGTACGCTCGCTATTGTTTTATTTTGTACGATTTAAGTCTCTAGGAGAAGGTAGTTAAAGACCATTTTCTTATGAAATCTTCAATAAATTCCATTAACAAAAACATCGCACGGTTTGCAGGATGCAACGTGTTACGTGTTGACAGTTTGATCATTGCAGATCATTGATTTGACATATTATTTAAAGTTCATGTATAATTAATATCTATTGGATTTGTTGGATCTGTTATTTTGCGGTGTCAGTGTAAGCGTCTTTCGTAAGCCGTTGATACCATATGTCAGTGTTTAGTGTTTGTATGGTGTTTGTTCGCTCAATTTGGTGTTTGTTCGCTCAACACAGGGGAAATGCAAGGTACAAATTTGAGGTTATATTCTTATTAGTCAGAAGCTGTAGATGCTATTCTTGTGTTGTACGTTGCCATGAGAACGTATTTGTATTTGCTTTTTCTATTAATATTCGCGTTGGGTATATACATAAACGCAGTAAATCTCAAGAATGTCTAATGGATCTAGTTCAGCTAAACCACCCGCATTGTCTCGTAACCTATATTTTAAATCATGGTACGGGCACAAACAAACAATTCGTTGTATTATTTTAAAGCATAACTTGCAAAAAGAGTTTTTCCTAAAATAATTAAAATAGCACCATAATTTTATGTTTACCCAATAGATTCAGAGAGTATAGGGCTCCTGGCGATTTTCTCTTTAAAAAAACGAGTATGAGAGCTACCGCCAGGTCACTTGGAAAAGTTACACCCTTTGTATGTCTTGATTTTATTTGATAAATTAGTGTAAAAAAAAATTAAAAAATTTGGGTGAACGAATTTTTAATCAAAATAAAAATGTAGGGGGGGGGGGGCGCCATTGGTACCTACTGTACAGGGCGCCAGATTTCGTAGATCCGGCCCTGACAATGAGAAGCATTATTTCATTCCGTTTCTAATATAAAAGAAATCACAAATATTCGCATGACAGAAAGAGAGATATCTAACTTTTAATAATGCACTGTCGCTCTGGGACAATCTGGGTCTCCTGTTATTATAACGGCATATGATGTTTTGGGACAACTTGGGTCTCCTGTGATTAGACGGGATAATGATAATAGTGCGAATTTTAACACAATCAAATTTTATAATATTCTTATTATTATTATAATTTACAAGTACTAGTATAGTATATTTGATATAGTAATATAGGCGTTGAACATTATAATGATTTATGATCAATAAGATGGATCAAGGAAAAAAATATTTATGAGATTTATATTTTTGGTATGCTCGATATTCTCCTGTGCCATTCGTGTGGAAAACGTTATTTTTTTTAAAAATGATTTTCGGTTATGTAATTATCGTTTTTTCGCACCCATAAAATTATGTCCCGTCTTTCCGGTTTATAAAAAATGGTCCGATTTTTCAGATTGAAATTTTCAAAAAATCACCAGGGTTTTCAAAATACATTTAAAAACAAAAAATACCGGAATGTCTTAGAATATTTGCCTAAACTGGAATTTTTTTTTAATGTGATGCAAGTAGCCTATTGTGTCCATTTGAGTTTTTTTGTAACAATTATCATAAGTAATAATTATTAGCCTGAAACACTCACCTTCTCAAAAAATCTTGTCTAAAACATAAGTTTATCAATTAAAAAATAATAATTAATATTTGACGAGTTTTTTGTGTTTTGCCCAGTTACCCTAGGGCCATCTCTTCCTTCTTTCCTCCATGTACAAAGCATACTAGTGGCGCCAGAGTGGTAGACTTAAGAATCCACTACTTTTGTAAGAATCCATATTGTTTCTCGGTGATTATCACGTATAATTACTGAAGAAGTTACTTTTTATAAAACCAACATTTTCTTGCGTTAATTATGATTTCGATCTTGCGTTTTATGATTCACTGAATTGTAAATTTTTGCTAGGTCGCTAATCTCTGGTTCAGTGATGTGATGAAATTCCTTTAGATCTAGAGAAAACATAGAATATGGAAAAGACAATATAATATTGAATTTTTTTACATATCTCGATGAATTTTTTTTCTCTTTTTAATATCCGATTGAACTCCCAACGAGATATTGTTTAACAGTGACCTCGAACCGCTACTAGTTAGACCCATTAGAAGAGGCCACGGACCAACACCCACTGGGTGCTGGGTGCAGGGCACTGGGTGCTGGTTTTAACCGCTCACCTCCAAATAGGTGAGAGCCCCGGTGTAGTCCCGGTTCTCGATGAAGTCCTCGAATTGCGGGACTGCGTTCCTCTTGGCCTGCAGCCTCCCTGGACCGGCTTGCAGACCGTCCGTTGCGGGCTTGGATCGAGATAGAATCTGAAAACATACAACTATAATAATATTCAGCAGTACACTACTTCCATTTTGCTACTGCAATACCTACGAACTTGTTTATTTGGGTTTTATCTGGCAAGTGCCTACCTATTTAAATGCTTTTGGCTGAATTTTTTTCACCATTACTTCATTTTTGCTTTGTTTATATTTATTTATTTATTGTTTGAAACATTTATGGAGTGTTAATAATTATTATATCCATATATAAAACAGTAGCGTTGGGATGTACATACATATAGGTATAGGTATTCAATCCAGTTTCAAATTTAATAATTGTCTTTCACAACCACTCGAGCAATGGAAATTTCCAGGTGTTCGGTTTATGATTAGATTAATATCGTACCTCCTAATATTAATAGAGAAACACATGAACTGCCGTTTAAAGCCAATTAATCCATATAGATTTCATGGTTTTCCCATACTTTTAGGTTTTGTAAAAACATATTTAAAAATCGTAAAATGTATAATTATTTTTTTATAAAAATCACCTACCTAAATTTGGGTAGCTAGCGCTCGAGAGGATAAGCTATCATTAAATTGTGGTTGTAAGATAATGCCTCCAGAAGGCAAAACATCTGTCACGCGTAATAACAATTTCACGGCAGAACGTATTAAATAAACTGTTTTTATAAATTTAATAATAATGTTGAATTGAATATGGAAAACAAAAAATTAAAATCAAGTTTTAGTTGTCACCAGGTGGAGATGCTAAATAATCAATTGAAGTAACAGAAATAATAAGTAAAATAAAATATAATAATATATAGTACAGAAAAGGAGAGGAAAAATTAAAATTAGGCATTTTTTAATATTCTCCAATGTAATGAAGTGATTAAACAAATTTAGTTTTTATTTTGCATACAATTTTTAGTTATTTATTTATTGACGCCCTATTGGGCTTTTACCATTGGACAATACTTGATCGAAGGCTTTTACATATCAAATACAAATTTCATTTATAACAACAGTGTAACACAAATAAAAAAAAGATTACAAAATATACAAATAAAGCATAAATTCAATGTTATAATAAATAAACTCAATGTTATAATAAATAAATAATATAAATAAATAGTATTTCATAGTTCATGAAATACTATTTATTTATTGAATACATTTTATAAAATAAAATAATAAGTACACAGATTTCAACCAATTAATGTAAACATGGTTTTATATGCAAAGTGGATATGTATATTATAGTATTATAATATAATAAGTACAATGTACGTCGAGGATAGACTGCAAACTGCAATACAGGTGTGAATACATTATGGTCCAGTCAACATTAGTTTCTAATTAGGCAGTGCCTGTTCTAAGAAACTGATCATAAGCAAAATTACAGTTTATTACTCATTCTCATTACTCTGTATTGTCATAATAATATATTTAGTTATGATGATATTATAATATTAATTATAGTTAACAACATTTCTTTGTTTTTTTAATACGCGAGACTCGAATGACGTCACAACTGATGGATGGCGCATTTACAAAGATATGTCACGAGAATTAGTTTTTAATTGGCATTTAGAAGCTATGGGTTTGTTAATAACAATAAATATGTAAAACAACCCACCATTGTAGAGCTGTATTGTTTGTTGAACTCCAACTGCTGTCACTGTGTTTTGTTTGTCATTTCCAATCGGTTGCCATGGAAACACAGCTGCTCTAAAAAACAAATAAACCACATGTTTTATTGATTACATGCTTGTCCATACTCCACATATGAAGAGAAAAAATTCCCTCAAGGCTTATGTCATCTTTGGGGATGCTGTGTGGAGAATCTTTTAGGAAAGGAAGGAGAGGAAGTTCTGGGAAGGAAAAATGCATGTGGGGTGTGTAGGAACCTGGGGGTCAGTGGGTCCTGCTGGAGAGACCAAATGGTCTCACTCAACCAGTCTCTTCCGATCCGGCCCGCCACGTAGCAAGTGGGCATCCGCTGCCAAGACCTAGACAAATCTCACCCCATGAACCTGGTCATCTCTACTAAGTCACCAAATGTAGTGTACCACTTGGGCTGACCTACGCCATAGTTATTTTAGTTCTATTTTATTAAATATAAGATTATTTTCTCACATTGTACTCATCTGTGCATTGCTAGAAGGAATAAATTTTTATTTATACTTATACATATAGCTATACGGTGCTACACATATAAATTGGCGGTATCGTAAAAATGAACTAAACTCTATCTTTATATTTTAATCTGGCAACCACATCTACTATCGTAATGTTAACCCCTAGGATACGACACACTACAATAGCAGTGCAGTGAAATCATGACTACATCTACAAATGAACTCCAATGTGTGAGTGTAGAGCTAGGTTTTAGAATTTTTTAATGCATTTTGTTCCTGTCCATGAAAGTTCGAAAGCAAAAAAGTTGATATTGAAGAAACCAGTCAATTATTTCAAATATAATTTTCAATATTATGTTTGATTTTTAAATATTTACAAAATACTACCCGTCTTCTAAAGGTTAAAGACAACAGCACCCTCCTTTTGCACCAACTTGTACATGTAGCACGTATTTCCTCAAGGTTGGTACAGAGCCTGCCCCTAGTTACCTGGTTGTTAGGTCAGTAATCAATGAAATGGTTCAGTGAACGGTTGCCATGGTTTGTTAGGCTCTTTCTGTTTACTCTGTCAAAGAAAACTTCCACAACAACAATATAGAAATACAATCCTCATCGGCTGGAGTATGTCAGACCTGGAGTCCGAGGAAGGGGGGGACCTGGGGGGGCCGAGGGGGAGTGAA
Organism: Limnephilus rhombicus; assembly: GCA_929108145.2. NCBI lineage: Eukaryota > Metazoa > Arthropoda > Insecta > Trichoptera > Limnephilidae > Limnephilus > Limnephilus rhombicus. The sequence goes on along the minus strand of OV815280.1, from coordinate 55,904,559 downwards.
GGGGGCCCGAGGGCCAGCGAGGGGCGCTACGTATCCAGCCTCCTTGAGGAGATATTGCAGCGCACCACTGGTGGAGAGGGAGACGCGGCCATAGTCAATACTTCCTCTACAAGGTAAAGTCTTATCTTATAAAATGTGCTCCCAAGCTCAGTGTGCCCATGGATTCAATTTGGGAGGCGGATATGGATACCGCAGGGAACTATTTATTGGATAACCAACACCTCTGCCTTGGGTCACCCCAAGTGGTTCGCTACGTTTGGTGAAGCAGCGGTGAGGTTTTTCCGAGTCATAGTGGCGGATGCGTCTGCCCACCAGCTGCGTGACAGGCCGGATCTAGAGAGAAAGGTTGAGGGAGTCTCTTTGACTTCTCCAGCCGTACTCTCTCAGAACATTACCTAACACCGCAGTGGGAGGGATGGATTCATACGCCCGTCGCTCCTGGACACACTGACCCCCAGATTTCTACCAACCCCTCATACCCTTTTCCACACAGCATCCCAAAAGATGACATAGGCTCTGAGGTGAATTTTTTTCCTCAGGGCCTCCTACGTGGAGCTAATGTAAAAAAAATATGTATGTATTTAGGTCTCAAATGCAAAATTAAGTTTTGCATAAAAAAAGAGCGCGCTACCATGATATTTATTATTTATTTATTAAAAACCACATTTACAATGGACTTTTTGCCCCCCCCCCCCCCCCCCCCCCAACCCCTTCCCCCCCCCCCCAACCCCTTCCCCCCCCCAACCCCTCCCCCCCCCCCTCCTCCCTCCCCCCTCCCTCCTCCAAGGCCTCTTGGTCATATTTGATGACTGCGTTTCGAATCTTAGATCTACCCGGTCTTCAATCTAATTCTTTTTCTGATACCCTGTCCCCAACTTATCGGAAATCGACTATCATCAGCAAAATGTTCATCCGCCTGGCTTATATTTCACTAATAATATTTTGGATGGGTTGTCTCAAAAAATTTTAACAATTCTCAATTTTATATTTCACATTCTATGAAAGTTCTATTCAAATTCTTTGATTACTTCAGTTTTATGATGCAACCGTAATGATAATAACAGAACCTACACAGAATGTAAAAATTAACTTAAAAATTTGATGAATTGTTTAAACAACCCATCCTTGCTTAAACCCCGGTTTATTATACCATACATCAACATACCTACCCGAGTCACACTCACTACTAAGACATGCATAGATCACATCATGGTCAGAACAAAGCGAATCGCTAAATCAATTGTATTTGAATCTTCGGTGACAGACCACTACTCAACCATCCTAGAAATACACAACTCAAAATCTCCCCCCCTTAAGTCTAGTAATCCTTCTCATAACATTGTAAATATGGATCATCTGATAAAGTCTGTAGAACAAGAAAAATGGGAGTCTACCCTACTCTCTGAAAATGTTGACACAGCTCTTGAAATGTTTTCTGCATCACTAACTGCCCACATTAACTACGCCTCTTTCCCCCCCAAAACAGCCTCCAACAAAAAAAAGAAGCTAAAACCTTGGATTACGAATGGCCTTATATTCTGCATACGTAAAAGAGACAGACTCCACAAACAAGCACTAAATAACCCAGATCCCCAATTCTTCCGTTTCTACAAAAAGTATCGTAATATTTGCAATAACCTGTTAATAATAACCAAACAAAAATACTATAAAAAAAAAATTGAAGATTCAGGATATGACAGTAAAGTAATCTGGAACGTAGTCAATGACATCTCAGAAAATAAAAAAACTTCACTCAATATTCAATCACTAGTAATTAATGGGAAAAATATCCAAGTCCACGAAGACCCAAAAACCTTAGCCAATCACGCCAACCATTATTTTAGTAACATCGGAACGAACTTAGCCAACAAAATTCTTAAAGCCACAAATAAAACCCAAAACCTTCTAACTTCACGGGTAAGACTGCAGAACTCTCTCCATCCCACACTTATCTTAGCCCCCACATCCACTAAAGAAATTTTTGACACAATACTTTCCATAAAAACAAATAGTGCTGCAGGTATTGACAACATTTCACCTTACATAATAAAACACATAGCTCACTTTATTACCACACCGTTAAAACATATTGTAAATCTAAGCTTCAATAGCGGCTCCTTCCCTATCCAACTAAAACATGCAACGGTTATCCCAATATATAAGAGTGGCGACAAAACAAATATCGAAAACTACAGACCCATTTCTTTGCTAAGTGTCTTATCAAAAATCATTGAAAAAATTGTTAAAAGTAGACTTATCTCCCATTTGGAAACCCAGAAGATTCTCTCGCCCAATCAGTTTGGTTTCCAAAAAAAAATTAGCACAGAATCTGCAATCTTAGATCTGACTGAGAACATCACAAATAGCCTGAACGAAGGCGATTCTTGCCTAGCCATATTCTTAGACTTAGCCAAAGCATTCGACACAGTTTCCCACCCTATACTACTGGAAAGACTATCTCAAATAGGCATCCGGGATTCAACTTTTAACTGGTTCTCCTCATACCTTACTGGTAGATCACAAACCGTGAAAATTAATAACGTAGCTGTAAGTAACCCTTTGCCAATACAATTCGGAGTCCCACAAGGAAGTGTTCTAGGCCCAATTTTATTCCTAATATACATCAATAAACTCTGTAACCTACCCATAACCGGAAAACTAATATCCTTTGCAGATGATACTGTGCTTATAGCTCGAGATAAAAACTGGAAAGGAGCTTTCGACATAGCTCAATATGACATAGGCCTTGTAAAGAATTGGTTAGATGATAATCTCCTCACCCTCAATGCTGGTAAAACAAAATTTTTAACCTTTAGTCTGTCTGCTGCTACCCAACCTACTAACAACCAGAAAATAACAATCCACTCTTGTCCAAAACCTTACTCTTCCTGTACTTGCCCAAATTTGGAAAAAGTTTCCCATATAAAATACCCGGGGGTCCTAATTGATCATCATCTACGTTGGAATCAGCATTTAGCCAGTCTAACCCCCCGAATTCGCAAGCTCTCCTATGTTTTTCGAACTCTAAGAAATATCCTTACACCTACAATACTAAAAAGAGTTTACTATGCTCTCTGCCAATCCCTATTAGTATATGGCATCATAATTTGGGGCGGCTGTGCTCATAAATTTATTGATCCCCTACAAAAAGCTCAAAAAACGATAATACGTGTTATCAACAAGCGACCGACAAGATACCCCTCCACTCGACTTTTCACTGAATATAATGTTCTAAACATACGGCAACTCCATCTAAAATTTACTTTAACGCATTTCATGTTCAAATATAAGAAAAAAACTCTCTTACATCATAACTACACGACCAGAACAATAACCAACCGACACTACAATGTACCGACACTACATACCACGTCAGCACGAAGACATTTCATATACCTAGCTCCTAAAATATTTAACCTTCTCCCTGAGAACTTAAAAACTGAAACCCAACCGCTCACCTTTAAAAAACATTTATCACAATGGATCCTTACAACTAGAAATGATGTTTAGAAACGATGTTCCTTTATTCCTTAATTCAACAAATAATTAAATTAATATTTCTTATATGTTATATTTTAATAACTATTATTATCAACTTATTATTACAATATTATTACTTAAATTACGCACCAGATTTAAATGTCCGGGTTTAATTTTCCCCACAGGAAAAACTAAACCCTTTCACACACTTCCCAAATGATCACCTGGTCAATCCACGTTATGCAATTGCACTATATGTATTATAATTACAAAACAATACAAGAACAACATGTCAACCTACCAGAGACCAGATGGGAAAATAATTCACCGACTCCAGATATTTTCATATCAGAGGGTTCGGCTCTGTGGAATTCCTAATTGAACCTATAAATCCTACTGATCCCTCAATATAAATATTTAAAAAATCTTTTGTAATCCTACATGTATTTAAAATTACCGATTTTTGCATTTTTATATATAAATTCTTTGACAAATCTAATACGCCTAAATTTTGAATCAGAGACCTAGGTATAATGCCAGTAGCCGAAATAACAAATGGTAATATTTTTATATTCCGAGAATGCCAAATTCTTTTAATCTCATTGTTAATCTTTTTTGTTATTATTATTAATTAATTAATTATTATTATTATATTGTTATTATTTAATTATTATTATTAATTAATAATGATTAATAATTATTAATTATTATTAATTATTATAAAATTTTGCAATTTAATTTAATCTGTACAACTTCTAATTTTATTTATCAACCATTACAAATGTATAATTTCAAATCTGTAAACTTCACCCGCCATAACACAGGGATATCCCTAGCATGGCGGATGAAACACCACAAAAAAACTAAGCAATGTACAATATTCTTATAAATAAATAAATAAATAAAAAATAAATTGATCAACTCCACATATTTTGGAATCATTCATTGGATAACCAACACCTCTGCCACAGGCACCCCAAGTGAACACGTTTGGTAACTTAGCAGTAGTGACCGGGCTCATGGGATGAGGTTTGTTTGCCACTATCTGCGTGGTTGGCTGAAACGGGAGAGGCCTGTTGAGGGAGACTTTTAACCTCTCCAGCTAAACTTTCTCAACCCAAAGTCTTGCACCGCAGTGGGAGGGATGGATTCATGATTTATATGTCACTCCTGGACACACCTACATCCAGATTCCTACACTAACCTCAAAAGATCCTAAAAAATAATATTGTGGAAAACTGACGGTTTCTTGGGATTCAATGTATACTATAATTAAATTAAAAATATACGTACATCAAACAAACTATTGAATTAAAATGGTTACTTTGTCATTTTATCACTTTAAAGTAACATAGTAAGTAAGTTTAAAGTAGCGTAGTTAGTAAGTTTAAAGTAACATAGTAAGTAAGTTTAAAGTAGCGTAATAAGTAAGTTTAAAGTAACGTAGTAAGTAAGTTTAAAGTAGCGTAGTAAGTTTGAAGTAACGTAGTAAGTTTAAAGTAACATAGTAAGTAAGTTTAAAGTAACGTAGTAAGTAGGTTTAAAGTAACGTAGTAAGTTTAAAATAACGTAGTAAGTAAGTTTAAAGTAGCATAGTTAGTAAGCAAATAACGTAGTAAGTGTAATGTGCAGATGGCTTTCGGCCCCCTCCGCCCCGGAAGCGCCCACCGTGCTGCAGCCGGGACACCCTCTCATGCAGCGCTTCCAGGAGGCCCTCAAGGACTACCTCGTGAAGGAAAATGAAAGAGTCCACACTGAACTCCAGGAATTGGTAAAACATTACTTTCCTTTCTACTATTCGTTCAATGCTTTTACATTATTGATATTGTTCAAAGGATTTTTACAGACTTGGCATTTCAATATAAAATTCTAAATGATGTGTTAGACAGCCAAGAATTGCTTGAATTGATAAGATTTCGGATTCCACTACGTTATACTAGAAATCGAGATTTATTTCAGTGCAGAAATTCGGGAACTAACTACCAGTTAGTTCCCGAATTATTATCCCGTTAGGGAGGGAAGTAATTATACAGATTCAGTGGACATCTTCATTTTATCACAATTTTTTTTTTTTTTAAAGCGAAGACGGTTTACCATTAGTTCCCGTGAGTACTTAGGCCATGGGCCCATTGTACTTTCTCCCATTTTACCTCAATCCTTTAACAATAACCCAGTCCCCTTAATAAAGTTCACCAGAGTTGTTATTGGATATGTGGCTAGGTCTTCTGGTTCTACAACATGTCTCCCCAGGTATTTGAGCCTAGTTCCCACCAGGGCAGGACATTGGCACCATAAGTGAATTGGAGTCTCTTCATCCTCTTCACATTTTCTACATCTACTGGTGCTTTCCACTCCCAATAGCTGCATATGTCTCCTGAGATGGCAGTGTCCCATTAGTAGGCCTACCAGTTCCCTCAGCGAGTTTCTGTCCATATCGAGTAGTTTCCTGGTCCGTCTGGGGTCAGGTCCGTTTATGAGTACTTTGGATTGTCTCATTCCGGGTGCCCTCTCCCATTCCTTCCACTGCTGGGATTTGACCCACCTCTCGATATGTAATTTGGTGTGGCAAGCTGCTACTCCTACGGCCGGCTCAGATCCCGCAAGTGGTGCTTTCGCCCCTTTCCTTGCTAGTTCGTCAGCCCGCTCGTTGCCCTCAATACCCTTATGTCCTGGTACCCATATCAGGGTTATTTTATTGATGGTAGCGAGTTCCGTAAGAACGGTTCTACATTCCATCACCAGTCTGGAGTCGCATCGGTTACTTTCCAGTGCCATAAGGGCTGCCTGGCTATCAGAACTAATAGTTATGTTCTTATTCCTGTACCCGATACGTATATTCTCCTGTGCGCAGGCCAAGATGGCTTTCATCTCAGCTTGAAACACAGTGCAGTGTATTCCTAGAGGTATACTTAGTTCCCGCTTGGATCCCTGTAAACATACCCCAGCCCCCGTTCCTTCCTCCATTTTGGACCCATCTGCGAACCAGATTAGTTCCTGTCTGGAGGCTGGACCTGGGACCATGTCCCACTCCTCCCGAGTGGGGTACATCACGTCAAACTGCTGTCCGAAGAAGTATTCGGCTTGTTTGCCGTCCTGCTTCATTCCAGCTGTCGGGCTAATTGCCCTCAGTCTTGTTCCGATCTCCGTATGACTGTTTTTGGGCAACTCACCTCTCCATTGACCTTTGCATTGTAACCTGTAGGCTGCCGCCATCGCCGCCCCCTCTATTTCTAAGTTTAGTGGGGGTAGATCTAGCAGCACTCCCATGGCTAGTATTGGAGTGGTTCGCATAGCTCCTGTGATTCCTCTGCATGCAAGTCCCTGTATGTGGTTGAGTGTGGCCATCACTGTTTTCAGTGTTGTTCTCCTTCACCAGATCAAGGCTGCATGCATGAGTCTTGGTTTTACAACGGCTGTGTACAGCCATCGCATCATTTTGGGTTTGAGTCCCCACGTTCTGCCGCAGATTCGCCTAGTTGGCCACATAAGAGCACAGGCTTTTCTGCTTACAGTCTCCACCTGGTTTTTCCAGCTCAATTTGGCATCTAAGATGACTCCGAGGTACTTAACCGTGTCAGAGGGTTCTACTTCCTTTCCGTAGAAGGTTGGATTGCTCCATCCCTCTAGTTTCCTTTTGCGTGTAAAGATGACTAGTTCTGTCTTGTCTGGGTCGACCGACAGCCCTGTTTCTTCACACCATTCTTCCACTGTTGCCAGTGTTGATTGTATAAGGCCTCTGGTCGTGTCCCAACACCTTATTATGGTTGCGATGTCATCCGCGTACCCTTGAGTATACAGGCCCTTGTTGTTGAGTTTCCTTATGAGGTTGTCCACCACCAGGCTCCACAGCAAGGGTGATAAGACCCCCCCCCTGTGGACACCCTTGCATCACCAATACTCTGAGTATCACCTCACCCCTTTTCATCGTAAGAATCCGACCTGAAAGCATGTTCTTCAGCCACCTTCTAGTGGTTTTGTTGAGTCCATGTCTTTCTGCCGCTTCATCGATGGATTTAATAGTGGTGCAATTGAATGCTCCCTCTACGTCCAGGAAGAGTCCTACCGCTAGTTCCCCGGTTGCCTGCGCCTGCTCCAGTTTGTATACCAACCTGTTCAGTGCCGTGTCAACCGACTTACATGGTTGATACGCAAATTGTAACTCGTAGAGGGGCTTTTCTCTCAGTGCCCCATCTCTTATGTGTCTATCCATTAGCCTCTCCATTGTCTTTAGAAGAAAAGAGGTGAGGCTAATTGGACGGAATGCGCCTGGTTGGTAGTAGTACAAAATACAATGATATCTTTTACGAGGCTGTTCTTTTCCATTTGTCCTCAGGCCAATTTACTAAATTCATTATAGAAAAAATCAAAACAAATTGTTAATTACGAGCTCTCCACCTCCACCACCATTTTCATTATGTTGGTTTTCCTTCTTTTTATAATAACAATAATATTTGGATGATTTACATATCCCACATGCTTTAATTTGTGTATTTTTTTTCATTTCTGGGGTACATATATATTTTTTTTCTTTTTTTCTAACACTTTATGTTTTCTTTTATGTTTTAATCTATGTTTATAAATATATATATATTATAAATTTTAGCGGAAACTTCGCTGGTTAATGCAACCATGTAATATGTTACTCTATTATGAAAATATGTATAACTGTTTGTTTCCTTAATAAACTAAAATAAAAAAATAAAAAGTAGTCAGTTCTCCCAGGTTTAGGTATGAACACTACCCTTGCTTTCCTCCATGGTGTGGGGATGTATCCGAGGGCGCAGCACGCCCTCAGGATCTTAGATACCGGAAGTAAGATTGTATCTAGGCCCCTCTGAAGAAGTGCCGGAAAGATACCATCTTCTCCCGCGCTTTTAAAATGGTCGAACCCTTCGATTGCCCATTTAACTTTGGAGGGAGTCACTATTTTAGCTGCAGTGTCCCAGTCCTTACCTTCCCGTATAACTCGGGCTGGTGGTGGCCCAGTGTCACCTGCTTCTAACTTTTTGTAGCCGGGAAAATGTTTCCCCAGCAGTTCCTCCAATTTCTCCTCGCAGTTATCGGTGAAGCTGCCATCGGCTTTCCGAAATAGGCCTTTAGCTGCCCCTGGGTCTTTAGCAAGGATTTTTTGAATTCTTGCCGCCTGCAGGATGGTTTCCACCTCCCCGCAGTACTTCTCCCAGGAGTCTGTTTTGGCTATCCGGATTGCTTCCTTGTACTCTTTCTGGTATTGCTTGTGAGCATCCCAGTTTCCAGATTTTTTGGCCCTATTGAAGGCTTGCCTTACTAGTTTCCGTAGCTCCTGCAGTTTCCTGCTCCACCACGGCGTTATTTTATCCTTGTTTTCAGAGGGCAGCTATTTTCGAATGAACTCTAACCCTACCACCTCCAGGTCGCAACCCTGCCATTTCCGTAAGGTCGGCACTATCTCCCTCAGCCATTTCTCTGACTTCTTGTCGGAGCAGGTCATTCTCAGGACGCCCTTCTGAATGAAGCACTCGTCGAATCCGGGTCTGAACTGTCCTTTTGGGATGCTCAGAATCAGATCGCCGGCACCTTCACTCACAAGGGCCTCCTGCTCCTTTGTAAACTCCTCCTCCCTGTTCCCATGGACTATAGCCACCCTAATTTTATTGTCAGCGGCTTCCGCATAGGTGGCAGGGGTGGGAGTTCCTCGGGGCTTTTTCCGGGCATTTTCCAGTGTTAGCCCGGAGGATTTACGTTCCGGTGAGGTCCTACTCCTCTTCCCGGCTTTTTGTTCCCTGGGCATTCCTGGTTGCTCCCGGTTACCCTGTAGGGTCCCCGTTTGCTTCCAGTCTGTCCCTGGTTTTTGAGCACCGGCATGACTATCCTTCGAGGTTCCTGGCTGTCCCCAGTTGTCTTTAGAAGTCCCTGGTTGCTCCTGGTATCCTCTATTTAGTCGCCAGTTGACTCCAGAGTTTCCCGGCTTTGCCCGACCGATTCCCTGTGCCAGAGGTCCCCGGTCGGAACCCCGCCTCTCCTTGTTGTATTTTTTCCTCGCAGCCCCACTGTGTCTTTTTTTGCGAATGCGAATTTTCCTCACGTCATCCGTAAGGGCATTCACCGCATCTTTCTCCGCGGTGGCTGTTGGACGGTCCTCCTTTACGTCCCCCCTTCTCCCCCAGTTCCTCGAGGGTCCCGGTTGTTGAGGGTTCTTAAAGGAGTTTGCAGGTCCCGTGAAGGTCCCTGCTTACCCGCTTCTAAATCCCTTGAAGGATCCAGTCGCGTTATGTTCTTTTGAGGTTCTTCTTTTCTTGGGTTCCCCGAGGGTCCCACAAGGGAAGAGTCTACCTCGGTGGTCTCATCTCTCCTTTCCACTCCCTCTCGGTTCCTCGAAGGCCCCAAGAGGGAAGAGTTCACCGAGATGGCCTCATCACTCCCTAACTCTCCTCTCAGGTTCCCCAAGGGCCCCTCATCGTTTGTGGTTGTTTTTTTTTTAAAGCTCATATTTGATCCCACAAGTATCTAGGGAAATAAATGGTCCACCCCAGCAGAGCCCCGAATGCTGGGGTAAGGTCTGAATACTCCGAGATTCGACCTTGTGTCTCGGAGGCACCGTTCGTGACACTGTTCCCCAGTGCCATTCAGCCCTCAGCACGGTAGCTAATACCTTAGCTTGGGATGGCTATTGCAGGTCATATTTCCACTCCCTGAGCGATGGGTTCGCCACACTCCCTTTTTCTCATTTTATCACTAAAAATTCAAAAGATTGTTACTGAGGCAGTTCAGTGATGCATAATATTGTATAATTTTTACTACCTTAATACATAAAAACTAAAGTTTCTTTGTTTGTCTCTTCCGCGTTCCTAAACCAATCATTCGACTGCGATGAAACTTTGGCGATTTTTTATGTATAATGGTGAGCTCTGGCATTCTGAAATTTCCATCGTGGAATGGAGAAAGGGCACTTCAAACAGAACCACAACAAATTTCTCAAAATTCTTCTTTTATATTGCTTAGTGTTGTCATAAAAGACAGGTATCGTCTTCAGATGAAAATAGATTGGATAAAATTAATGCCTTAACTTAACAAACAGTTTGCAATTTTTAAAGCACAGGCGTCGCGTGGGAATGCTATCCTTGTTCTACCGGTATTTAATGGAAGATGCTTCGAGGAACTAGCGTCATTGATCCCTTCAGCACCTGTGCATAGTCGGGAAACATGTCAAACGCATGCCCAACATATGTACACGGTTGACATTTGTCCCATAAGAACGGGTCGCTTCTTCGACTCCTTCGCGTGTTCAACAACTCGGCTATGGAACGATTTGCCGGCCTCTGGTTTTCCTCCTTCACACAATATGGGTCTCTTCAAGACCAATGTTCATTCCTTCCTCTCCTCAAAAAGACCCTCCACACAGCATCTTAGATGACATAGGCCCTGAGGGAAATTATTTTCCTCAAAACCTCCTGTGTGGAATTAATGAAAAAAAAAAGTCTTTCGTTTAGAAACAGTATTGGATTAACGGCTAGAATCTGCTGGCTGTTATTTAAACTTGATTGTGTAAAATGATTTATTTTTATAGAAAGCCAACTTGAAGCAGAACAAACGCGACTACGCCACACAAATGTCCCAAGAGATGTATTCCCTCGAGCAGGAAGTCCAAGTGCAAAGGGTCAGTAACTTGCAGTAACATTTCTAGAATGAGGTGTATTATAGATAGATAGTTCTACTGTAACAGATGATCCATGTTTCAGAAAACCATTCAGCAATACGAGGAGACGCTTGAGAGTGTGGTGAGCCTTCGGGAGGAGAGGGAGAACTCGGTGAAGAAGAACAGGGATATTTGTAAGAAGCACAGTGAGAAGCTCGCCGCCAAAAAGGCCGAGGGTGTGAACCTTATTCATTTGAATACATTACATTAAGTATTACATTATATTGTAAAAGTTTGTTTTATCTTATTTTGCTATCGTGGAGATCATCAAAGTTAAATAATAACTCTTCTGAAATAGAATAAAATTTTATAGTCAAAGTGAATAATTATTATTCTTATTAACGTGAAAAATAATAAATTCTCTAAACAAAGGGAATGTGTTTTCAAATATTCCATACCAACTGAGAATAAAGTCAACTCAACACCTCTGTGAAAAGTCATTAAAAGCTATGAAAAACATAATTTTAAATTAGCAGATAACCCTTACCTGTCGAAACCTATTTAACCAATTTTTAATCACTCTAAATTATTTATCGAATTGGTTCTGAGTTGGTTTCATTCCGAGTTGTCCGGTCACTATTTTCAAAATATCGAGTTCTATCAATTTTTTCTACTTTTGGAGTAAAAATGTTGTAAGCATTTTTGACAAGATTTTTGATGTTTTTTATTAATAAAAATATATTAATAATATTAATATCGCGGTGTTTATTTTAGCATGCATCTGAATGATGATTTTATTTAGTTTCTAAAATAATATTTATTTGGTTTATACAACATGAAACATTGTGAACTGGGAAAAAATATTGAAAAGCTTGAGTGATTAAGCATTCATTTCCACAATAATTTGAATGGATTCGTGTTAATTATGTGTTGAAGTATTCCCTTGAGTTTGTTGTAATTAATATGTTGGTTAGACATGGAGCTGCTGGGAGAGCTGGATGCGCTGAATCTGCTGAGCAAGCAGTACGAGTCGTGGCAGAATGAGACAGACTGCGAGCTGGCGGTCAACCAGCGCACGGCAGACAAGATGCAAGTGGACAAGCAGCAGCTGGCCTTGCAGCAGAAGCAGCTGGTGGGTCCATATTCCCTCTCACTCGTACTCCTGCACTAGTTATAGACACTCCCAACCACACACCACACTGTGTACATCCACTGAGCAAGCAGAATGAGACAGACTGCGAGCTGGCGGTCAACCAGCGCACGGCAGACAAGATGCAGGTGAATAAGTAGCAGCCGGCCTCGCAGCAGAAGCAGCTGGTGGGTCCATATTCCCTCTTACACATACATTTTACAACTTGTAACAATCAAGACAATATACTGATAAGGGACTCACATCATTCGATGAGTATCTGAGATGTTATAATATGGTTGCAGGACGTGATGATGTACAAGTTGATGACAGAGGTGTGGGGTTTGGAAGGTAAGCTGTCCCTGCTGGCGGAGCAGGACCAGATCAAGCGGGAGGAGAGGGAGGTCCTCAGCGAGAAGCTAGCGGACCAGGGGGCGGCGCTCGAGGCGCTCCAGGCCGAGCACTCCCGTCTGCTGCAGGCCTGGGGCTCTGTCATCACGCTCGTGCAGCATCGCGACCAGCTCTACACAGATCTTAGCCAGGAGTACGGGTGAGTACCTCACTTCTTCTACTTTGTGTTTTGTTCATCACAACTGGATGACAGCCGTATATTTTATTAGATCTACTTTAAAAAGAGATTATTAAGGGAGCACAATTTTTCGAAAACCTATTTACCCCAAACCAAACAAAATAATTTTATTATTATTTAAGTTATCCACTGGAGCGATTATGGTAAAAAAATGGACAACTTTTATTTTTCTGCAATTGATAGCGGTCCAAAATTGGACCACATTTTCCTACCATTCGTAAAACATTTATTGTAATTATTTAAAACATTTCCTTGGCCAGCCATTTATTTTAAAACGAAGCTATTAAAATGCTTTACCTATTACGACCATAGATGTCGTAAATCCGAACTTCGTAGACTATTTTAGAAAGATGTAAAAAATAAATTCCTGCCTAATTTTTGATCATCTGTTAACGGTTAAAATTAAGTCCTTTTTCCATAGATATGCATCTTTAATTATCAAGTATACTACAGACAACATACAAAGATCTAAAATATTCTATGTTGACTTAAATAATAAGTACCCCTCACGGCAGTTTCAAAGTAACAAACACCCAGGATTCGCGCGGTTATAAACTTTACGATTTTTTTTTATATTTTTTTTTATAAATCCTACAAATATGCAAGAAACTGTAAAATACGGGTTAATTCATTGGCTATATAGCACTATAAGTTTTTATGTCTCCATGTTGGTAATTCAAAGGTATGATTTTTTTTAAATGATCTTCTGGCAAATTTTGAGCAATTTATTTATTTCGCGTGGTTGCTCCAGTGGTAATACAGGATGTAACAGCAATCACACGTTGCTACTGATCGCACCCCTATAAGTCGCGACGGAATCGAGCAATACGAGCGCTGTTGCATGTGTTACCGCTATTAGAACGAGATGGAGTGCTTATCATGCGATCCGCCGCTATGCTATACCGACTACCAGACCAGCAATGGAAAAATATTTTTATTTTTTTTAACGAGTATAAATAAAATAAAAATATTTTTACAGGGCAGATTCGGCGGATCTGATAGATGAATAAGTCATTATTTGATAGAACCTGGAAGAGAATGGGAATGTCTTTGTCTCGTTGATTCCAGGCAGTTGGTATTATTGTGGTGTTCATACAGCATAATTTTGAAACTGTTCCAGAGATCTGCAGTCCGACTATGGTGTGTTGAACTCCAACATGGAGGGGATCAAGAAGGAGATAGACGAGGCCATGCAGTGCCACGAGGACATTACGGTGCAGAGGGAGAGGACGGCCTACGATCTGGCCAACTGCCAGAGGTCAAGTGAGGACAACTTTATATTATAGTCTGTTACTACCGCTACTCAAATATTACTAAATAATCCGCTAACAGTCAATATGAATGGACTTTCATGCTCGACCTCCTATTCTTGGACCTATGTACTCTGGGAACTGGGAGCATCTCGCGCAACAGACAAAGGAGTTTTAACCAAAATTGTTTTATTTATTTATACTGAGTTTTTACAGAAGCTCTCACTTATATGAGTACAATCCAGTTATCAAAAATTAAGTTAATACAAAAAAGGTACATACCATTACAAAAATCTAAACAGACGAAGGATATTTTTGCATACATCTAAATAAAGATTAAAAACAAAAACAAAACAATTAAAAATACAAAATTATATAAAAGTTCACTCAGATGATAAATAATACAGAAAAGGGCAAAAGATATAAGAGACATAAGAGATACAGGAGATACAAGAGACACAAGAGACACAAGAGACACAAGAGACACAATAGATACAAGAGATACAAGAGACACAAGAGATCAAGAGACACAAGAGACACAATAAATACAGGAGATACAAGAGACACAAGAAATACAAGAGACACAAGAGACACAAGAGACACAAGAGACACAAGAGACACAATAGATACAGGAGATACAAGAGACACAAGAGACACAAGAGACACAATAGATACAGGAGATACAAGAGACACAAGAGATCAAGAGACACAAGAGACACAATAAATACAGGAGATACAAGAGACACAAGAAATACAGGAGACACAAGATTCATAATATGTACACAAGAGACTCAAGACACCCGAGAGACAGGAGAGATACTAGTGACAAGAGACACGAGAGATACAAGTGATACATAATATAATGTTTTTTTAATTAGGCAATTCACCCTAAAAAGAGTGCTTTGTGAATAATATAATTAACACAACATATTTTTTAGCAAACACAGAACATTTTTTCTGAATCCGTATAAATAATAGATGAAAATATCTATTTCAGCACACTCCATCTTATTGTACAGTCAACACATTTGGGTCAGAGGGCTAAAATAGACGATATTATTTTTAAATGTATTCAGGTGAAACATGTTATGGCGTCTCTTATGTATATTTTCAGTAAAGCAGGAGGAGAAGAAGAGAGACCACTTGGAGACAGCCATGGCAGAGACGAACAGGGCTCTTGAGATAACTGACAAAGAACTGCAACAAGCTAAATTGGTAATATTTTAATTTCAATACTTCGATGGTCTGTTATGAATAATTTTAATCTGAAATGCCCATTATTTAACAACAAAGATTTTTTTTTAACAACTGCAGTAACAGAAAATAGCTGAAAAAAATCCTTATAAAGTGATTGCATCGCTTTGAAATTGACATAATATTCAAGTCAACATTAATCCGTGTGACTATGGCACTGTTCTCAGTAAAATATCAACAATAATTAGTTCCATTGTTGGTGACTTCTTCCCAGGACCGTATGTAGACTCTATAGACCTAGAGGCTGAACCTATGGTGGAGTCTGGGGGGTAATTCAAAACCCTCCGGTGAAACGGGGGTCTGCCCATAGATTTTTTTTTAATTGACGCGCAAAAATCACATTTTAGAGCAATTTTCTAAAAAGAAACATTTAACGTTTAATATAAAATTGTTGAAAATTAGAAAAATTGACCATATTTAGAAGTTAAGGTGATGCACTACTACTAAGTAATGTAAAATCGTGTGATTTTGGTTTGAAAATTAGTGCATTAAAAAATACTGCGAGTAGAAAACATATTTGCTTTTGAAATAAGCTTGTATTTTTTTTATTAGTTTTTATAAACCAAGACAAAAATAAAGTAGGTATCCATAAAAAAAACTGTTTTAAAGTTCAAAATCTGTTTCTTATAAATCTCTTTTCGGTTATGGTTTTATTGTATAATGTGGCAAATTAAATTCTTTACGAAATGATCATAAAACATTTAAATATTTATGCCTGAGCTTTGCAAAATAAATTAAAACACGTTTTTTTGGCACTGTTTTTTTTTTAGAACAAAATAGGTAGCTGGTGTTAAACCTTATCGCCATATGCATAAGAAGTGTTATGATGAAATAAAAATGAAAATAATAGAAAATCATTAAGTTGATCAATACGAACACTTAAAATTACCATGAACATGCATATTTAAATAAGAACACAATATTGAAATTCATGTCTGTTCCCAAACATGCAAAAATTAATACCTATTTGATTTTTTTAAATAATTTGACAGAAGCAGAATTACATTAATCATTATCCTAGGTAAGAAATTTACATTAGCCATTACTCATTACATATTATTATAACTTAACTTGTAAATAGCTTAGTGGCTAATTGATTCGCACCTAAATTTCATTTTGATGAAGTTACTTCTAATATCTTCACAACTCAATGTGTATATGGTTCTAGGGGGGGGTCGAATCAGGGCGCCTGCCCCTGGCTGCAGTTTTAGGAGGTGCCAAAATCGTAATTTATATATTTGATTGAAAAAAAAACTTGATTCACAAAGCATCTGACATCCAGTGCATGTTGTTCTATCGATTATTCATTTGATTTTAAAATGCCCAGCTGGTTTTTGAACATATCCTAAGTTGATTTATGAACGTATCCTTAATCGTTTTTGAAAGCTTACATAGTGTACGTGATGTCTCTGCCAGAGGAATCCCATAATCAAATCAAGACATATAAAGGGTGTAACTTTTCCAAGTGACCTGGCGGTAGCTCTCATACTCGTTTTTTTTTAAAGAGAGAATCGCCAGGAGCCCTATACTCTCTGAATCTATTGGGTAAACATAAAATTATGGTGCTATTTTAATTATTTTAGGAAAAACTCTTTTTGCAAGTTATGCTTTAAAATAATACAACGAATTGTTTGTTTGTGCCCGTACCATGATTTAAAATATAGGTTACGAGACAATTCGGGTGGTTTAGCTGAACTAGATCCATTAGACATTCTTGAGATTTACTGCGTTTATGTATATACCCAACGCGAATATTAATAGAAAAAGCAAATACAAATACGTTCTCATGGCAACGTACAATACAAGAATAGCATCTACAGCTTCTGAATAATAAAAATATAACCTCAAATTTGTACCTTGCATTTCCCGTGTTGAGCGAACAAACACCAAATTGAGCGAACAAACACTAAACAATGTTAATTCGTGAGAAATAGTTTGGATGCAGGCGAATTCTCTATTAATTGTTTTGTATATTCTTGTCAATTGACGTCTGTATCTGTATTTTCTCCTTAAAAAAAAATAAAAAAAATAAAAAAATAAAAATAAAAAAATAAAATAAAAAAAAAAAAATAAAAAAAAACACTGACGTATGGTATCAACGGCTTACGAAAAACGCTTACACTGACAACGCAAAATAATAGATCCAACAAATCTAATAGATATTAATTATACATCGAACTTTAAATAATATGTCAAATCAATGATATTGAATGATCAAACTGTCAACACGTAACACGTTGCATCCTGCAAACCGTGCGATGTTTTTGTTAATGGAATTTACTGAAGATTTCATAAGAAAATGGTCTTTAACTACCTTCTCCTAGAGACTTAAATCGTACAAAATAAAACAATAGCGAGCGTACGCTAACTTGAAAGGCGGTCGGTTTGTTTGTTCTCTTGAACAAAAACATCACGCTGTGATTGGTTATTGAATTTGGATCACACCCATTCGTCGTAAAAGACGGTAAAAGATATATGGAAAAATAGATCTTACTTTTAAACTAAATATATGGAATTTGTAAAAAAATTCTGTAACTGACTATAAATTCGTAAGCCGCAAACCAACGTGATGCGTGCGCATGACTGGTTTATTTATGCGTGCGCATTCTGTTTCTTTGGAAAGTGTTGCTAGAGCGTAATAATTATTTCATGCTATGGGTAATTTTGAAACGATTCAGGGAATATTTTAACTAAATTTTAATACAATATTTATTTTCTCACGGCGCCCCTTCGGAGTTGGCGCCAGGTTTTTTGCACGTTTTTGAACGTATGGCAAATCCGGCGCTGCCCCAATATTCCTAACAATATTTGTAAACTGTTAGAGACTGGTTTGTATCCTGCTGTATGTTTTGCAGGAGAACGTGGGTCTGACCAACACGCTGAGGGTGATAGTGCGCGAGGTGGAGAGGTTGACGGAGGCCAAGCTGAAGCTGGAGTGGGATACGCTGGAGCAGCTGCAGACGCGCATGGTCTGCGACAAGGCTACGCAAGCCACCGCCGCGGCCATCAGGAAGCTGAAGGAGGGCGCCAGGAAGCTGGTGAGTAACATCATTATATTTCGTGGGTCTGACCAACACGCTGAGGGTGGTAGTGCGCGAGGTGGAGAGGCTGACAGAGGCCAAACTAAAGCGGAGTGGGAGACGCTGGAGCAGCTGCAGACGCGCATGGTCTGTGACAAGGCCACGCAATCCATCGCCACGGCCACTCTCGGGTGATATGCGATACTCTCAGTATCGCCCTGGTGTAAGACCACCATTCAGTATTGAAACGTTGCTTTAAATGGCGTTAGCCATGTTTGGTGACTAGATCTGAATACCCAGGTACTTCCCCACCTTTCTCTCCCCCATCTCCTTCCCCTCCCCGCTACCTTCAGCCTCACAACATACCCCAATTGGGGATGCCATGGTCTCACTTGACGGGAACAGCTGAGACTCTTGTAAGGTATTACTATAAAAAAAAAGTTGGTATTTGAAATATAATAGAATGCATATTAATAAATGTGCACCGTGCAGGAAATAACCTTGCTGAGCGGAGAGAACCAGCAAGCGCGCATCGCTCTGCAGGCGGAGCAGCAGCGCGAGAAGAACTTGCGGCAGGCCGCGCTGGCCAGCGAGGCGCGCGGCGAGGCGGACCAGCAGGAGGCTGTGGTGCGTGGCATACAGAGCGCGCTGGACCATACGCTGCAGAACGTCAATCGCAAGCAGGGTGCCCTGGAGACCACCACCAACAAGTTCAACGCGCTGCTCGAGAAACTGCAGGTAACTAAGAACACATAACTCATAAACACATTCACTAATATTTTTTTATTCTCATCAAGATTAATTCGTAGAACTCCATTAGGTATACTTTTTTCTTTCATATCTCTACATTTTATAAATTAAAGTCCTACGCGTCGTCTGTCTGTCAGTCTGTTTGTTCGCGATAAACTCAAAAACTACTGAACGGATTTTCATGCGACTTTCACCAATAGATTCGTGATGAAGGTTTAGGTATATAATTTGTCAAGGTTATGTGTAAATTGGTTGAAACATAACGATAATTGTTAGAAGTGTTGGAAAAAGTCAAGCCGCCTGGGAGCTTTCATCGAAAACACTGCCTAATCCCTTTAAGATATAACAAAACAATGCATGGTGGGATATTCCTCTTTTATAGATCTACTAAAAAGTCTGCGATAGCATATATCTATCTTTTATGGATAGCTTACTATACCCATTCTATCTTCTAAAAAAATGGTCACGTACAATCCAGTAATTGGAAAGTTATTTAGACAGATACAGTATTAATCCTTATCAACTTAAATATGTTAGTTACCTCAAGCATTTCATGCCCTAATCTTTCACACCATCTCTATGTATTATAAATTAAAGTCCTCCGCGGCGTCTATCTGTCTCTTCGCGATAAACACAAAGATGGCGGTGGTTATAAAAAGGTTGGATAACCATCCAGTAGATGGCATTGTGTTTAGTTAGCCACAGCAACGCATGGGGGGGTCAGCTAGTATTCAATAATATTATTATTGAATACTAGCTGACCTGCGATGAATGGTTGCTAATTGCTGACTGCACAGTCAACCGCACAACATTTTAATTGATAAAATTTACAATTGAAGGAATACCTATGTACTTGGGTTTTTGATTATGTTATTTATTTTGAACTTTGATATCTTAATATCAATATTATTTGCTTTAATTTGAATTTTGATTTACGTGTGTATTTTTCGGATATTTTATTATTTATATTATACTAGCAGACCCGGCCACACGTTGCTGTGGCCAGCGAAATACAACGTCACGCCATTACCCAACCTTTATAACCAACGCCATCTATTAAATCAAATCCACACTGCCCGCTTGCCAGCACATTGCCCGCTGCCCGCTGCCCGCTTGCCGGCCCGCTCCCTTTATTTATATATTTCAACCAATTTACACAAACTGTGACAAATTGTATACCTAAAAACCTTCCTCATGAATCACTATCTATTTGTGAAAACCGCATGAAAATCCGTCGCATAGTTTAAAAGATCTAAGCGCACAGACAGCGCGAGCAAATTCATTTTATACTATGTGAAGATTATTCGTGTAAAATTAGAGATTTGATTTAATTATTTTTTTATCGGTTTCGGTTTTGGTTTCGGTTTCGGCAAGTTTCGGCAAAAATCTTGTTTCGGCATCAGTTTCGATTTCGGCAAAAAATCTGCCGAAATCGAAACTTTTTTAGACATGTTAAAAATCGATTGTTTACTGTTATTCGACTTATTTTTTACACTTATTCAGACAGTTAATATGTGTTGAATTAAATAAATAAAAAAACAATTATTGAAGTAAGTGAAATAATAATTTTTTTATAGATATATTACTTCTTTACCGGTCCTACCTAGTAGGACCGGCTGACTTCGGGTGAGTTGGTGGCTCGTATGTCACCCGCCATCATCAGCAAAATACTAGACTAAAGGTAGGACCTCATTAATTGAGTATTTTGCTTTTTGTTGCTTTGCGTGTTGATTATTGACAAGTGTTTGTTCCAATTAATAGTTAACACTAGAAAGACCGGAGCCTTCATTTTGACGGCAGCCCGAAGTAAAGTGACGATATAATGCTTCATAATTATTGTATTGGTGTGATTTTTTTTAACATTTCATGATTTATGGTTTAACAACTATGGTGAAAAAAACAGGCATGTGTCTTAATTACTTTTTGAGATCTATTGAATTATACCTACAAAGACCGCCGCCGTCAATGTGACGGTTTAGGCCACAATGCTGAGTTCGTTTACAACCTTCTTTACCCAAGTTAACAACATACCCATTCCTCCTCGTTTATGATAGTACTATTACGTCTGTCACTTTCTTTCAGTATCGCTTATTATTCATACTCGATCTTTACGTTGATTGGCTACTGCCACATAATTTATAAAAATACCAAAAAAATATTGCTCTCGCCCAAATTTATTTTATGGCTTGTTGGAGAAGGACAGAGTATACAAATACCAGAGTTGACCCAGCTGCGTTAGCTTCTGAAGAACTGACAGAATCATTTATGTGTGCATTGGTGTTTTTAGGGAGAGGAAGGAGAGGAAGTTCTGGGAAGGAAAAAAGTGTGAGAGGTGAATAGGAAAAAAAATGTAAATGTATCTAGAACAAATGAACGGACGAATGAATCCATCTCTCCCAATACGGTGCAAGGCGACAGGACGAGAAAGGTCCTGCTGAAGAGGACAAGTTAAGGTCTCTCTCAACAAGTGTCTCCCGACCCGGTCCGCTATGCAGTAGGTGGGCAAACGTATTCGCCACCTAGACCCAGACAAACCTCACCCAATGAACGCGGACACCCCTGCTAAGTCACTAAACGTAGCGAACACCAAATGGAGAGTCCTATGGCAGAGATGCTGGTTATTCTATAAATGGTTCCTGGGGCAGCGGTATCCATATCCGCCTCCCAATTTGAAAAAAGTGATCAGCCGTCAAAATGACGGTCGTGGTCTTTGTAGGTATGGAGCAGTACCCGGTCTTTCTAGTGTTAACATGTTTGTTAATTTTGATTTGTTTTATAGCAGTAATATCAAAAAAATAAATATTTTTTTTTTACATTCATACTTCAATTATTGTTTTTTATTTCAATTCACACGTATAAAAAGAATTTTGTGATTGTAAACGCAATAAAAATTAAAACACTCAATTAATGAGGTCCTTCCTTTATAATGTAAGTGTTGATTATGTATCCTGAACCGTCATTTAAAACCTATATTGAGAGAAGCATTCTCAAATCCCCTTTCGCGTGGCCTTCCCCGATCTTTTTTAGTACCTTGAGGCTGTCAAGTGGTCACCAGATGCTAAACAAAAGTATCTACATAAATCTAACTTTTGTTTATGGCATTTTTTTCTCATTAGCGCACATTAGCGTATTAAATTCCGTCGCTGGCATTTTCGTTTTGTAGTAGCTCCGAATTTATAACGATTTTTCCCCAAAAAAGCAAGAATTATTTCAAAATCATACTCTATGTTATAACAGCGAGGCTGTTCGAAGTATTTTAAAATTTAAGACCGATAAATGACAATATATGTGGTGAACACAACAAAGATTGTCTGCATTTTGGGTTCTTTGTTTCTTTGTCTGTTTTCTTTGTTTGTATCTTGTGTTGTGATTGACATGTGTTTTGTTGTGTTTGAAACAATGAGCGGGTCCGAAATTTCCTCATCCGATTCGGTAGAGATGACAGTATAGGAAATAAATAAAGTGATTTGACCAAAAGAGTCGAAGTGAAAGTTGCCGAAATTGGCGAAAAAAGATCGACCATCTTTCGGCCCAAGTGAAGCATATAAGCCATATATAAGCTCATTTATTCAAAACTTTATGGCTTCAAAAACGAGCTTGGTAAAGTATGGACAAGCCGCCGCATCCGCTACACTTTAAATACTAAATAGGCATAAAATTGGAAAATGACATTTGCGAAGTTTCGTTTCAAACCAAAAAAGCATTAATTCCTCCATTTACCTAAACTAAGAACCTAATAACCTATTTTATGTTCTTAAATAGTTGTTTCTTGTAATAATTGTTGAAATGAAGTATAATTTCCGTAATCTGTGCATAAAAATGCGGCGGCTTGTCCATGAATTAATACGAGCATGACTCAGAAGATCGGAAGATGCACGGGGAGAGTGGTGCATCAACTTCTCTAGGGATTGGTCTCGTTAATCCTAGATAAATGTTGTGGGGCATTGAGCCATTCCCTCTTTCTGCAGAATGAGTGCCTCATAAAATCTCTGCAGGAACTGTGAACTGGAGAGTAGAGGAAGGACTCCGGATACAGAGTAGCAGGCAGTGATTACAGATGTTCTGTAGATCGTCTGCGGGAAGAGAGCAAACGCGATCCAGCATCACAGGGACGCAATACTCAATGAAGTAAAGAGTCAGTATCTACGGGAAGCGGTTAAAAATATTCCTCCAGCAGCGGGTTATCTTTTTGACCCAAGCAAATTGGAATCTCAGATTAAGCGAATGGGAGGGCTGGATAAATGCCTCCCAATTTCGAGCTTCGCCCCTCAACCATCAACCAGCACGCAGCTGCCCAAGTATAAAGGGCCAGCGAGGAAGCCTTTTCGCGACAGCAGGCCCTTTCGGGAAGGCAGGACGTTTCGCGATAGCAAAGCCTTCCGTGGTGAGCGAACCAACTAACATGAGTCCAGAGGAGGAAGAGAGGACCAATCAGGCCAATTTTGGCAACAAGGATAGTCTGACTATCCAGAGAGAGTTTCAGGGGGGACAGTTAGGACAGTTCCTAAGCAATTAGGATGATTTAGGAGCCCCACCGACGCTGTTAACGATGTTGCGAGGGTACAAGCTACCCTTCCGTCAGAAATCCATGCTAAGTATACTGGCAGACACGGTAAGTTCCACTTATAAAACTCATATCACAAAAGAAATGACTAGACAAAATGAAAAAGGAAAAGATATTGGCATCGTCTTCAATATCTCCTTCATTTCTGTCACGGATGTTTCTCATACCGAAGCAAGACGGGTCATTTAGACCGGTTTTCAACCTTCGTCGCTTGAACAATTTTTTAACTATAGGCAAATTTAGGGAGTGTGTCAGTCGCAAGCTACCGGCATTTAATAAGATTGCACCATTTATTCAACCGGGGGACTGGATGGTTAAAGTGGAACCATCGCCGTTTCTTGAAACTCATTTTTAAGGAGAATTACTTCAAATGAGATGTTTGCCTTTACCTTTGGACTATTATCTGCTCCAAAGGTTTTTACTTATCTTACCAATTGGATAGCGCAAAAATTAAGAGATAAAGGTCTCAGAATATTTGTCTACTTAGAGAATTTTTTGATAGTATATTAATATATTGAAAATTCATAAATTTGAAACTATTTCAATGTTACTAACTCTGGGGTGGATAATACAATTCCTTAAATCCACTCCAAGTCCAGTTCAGAAAATTGAATATCTGGGAATTATGTGGAATTCAAGGGCTGATTTAAAAGATCTCCCGCAAGATAAAAGAGTGAAAATAACAAAGTTACTGAAACAATACATTAATCTAGGTAGATGGTCACTTGAGCAGGCCCAGGGCCTCTTGGGTACCCTCAATTTTGCTAGTTTCGCCATTTGTAGAGGCAGGCTTAACCTTTGCATGTTACAAGCAAGCTACCTGCATTCAAACCCACGCAGCTAGACGACCTCAGGTTGAATGGAGCTTGGTCCCAAACACAACAACCACTCCACAGCAATGTCAAAGAAATGCTCGCCGTGCTGGCAGCACTTACTCCTCACGGGCCAGAGCTGTCAGACTCGGGTCTTCTTACCCAGTCAGACAACAAATCAGTGGTCGCATACCTTCGCAACGAAGGCGACTAACGATCCAAGGCATTGCTCGAAGCGACTTGTCAAGTCCTTCAAATGGCAGACACGTATCACATTTCACTGTCTGCCCACTACTTACCGGGAAATCGCCACAACCTCACGACCGATGCCTCGGATTGGGAATGGGGCGCGCAGCTAAACGACCTCAGGTTGAATGGAGCTTGGTCCCAAACACAACAACCACTCCACAGCAATGTCAAGGAAATGCTCGCCGTGCTGGCAGCACTTACTCCTCACGGGCCAGAGCTGTCAGACTCGGGTCTTCTTACCCAGTCAGACAACAAATCGATGGTCGCATACCTTCGCAACGAAGGCGACACACGATCCACGACATTGCTCGAAGCGACTCGTCAAGTCCTTCAAATGGCAGACACGTATCACATTTCACTGTCTGCCCACTACTTACCGGGAAGGTTCAACGAGGTAGCAGATCAACTCTCCTGAAAACATGAACCTCCGAAATGGCATCTTTTACCGGCTGCAACAAAATTAGTTTTTGCAAAATGGGGGGCGCCAACTATTGATCTGTATGCATCAGAGACAGCCCACGTCGTAGAAGATTATGTGTCCCTCAATGCATTCGACAAAGAGGCAAAATTTGTCAATGCTTGGACTCAAGAGTGGGATTTTCCTCTAGTTTGGGTGTTCCCCCCGCCGTGCCTTATGCCGAGAGTTCTAGCACACCTAAACCGGGTCAAGGACCTATACTTGATTGTAGCCCCGAGATGGAAGAAGGTATTCTGGAGACCAGACTTAAAAAATCGAGCAGCGAGTCCTCCATTCACCATATTGAAACTGATAGAAGTGCTGATAGACACCAGAACCTTGAAACCCCCACCACAAGTAGAGGATTTCATTTTGGAGGTGTGGAAGTGCCGGGGTGGAGTCAGTCATTAACAGATTGGTCGGACAAACAGAAAGATTTTTTAAAGTCGGGTTGGAGAGAGTCCACCCTTAAAACATACAAACCGGCTTGGCTTAGGTGGCAAAGGGGGCATTAAATCATGGGGTAAACCCGAATGTCCCTACAGGAAGCGACCTAGCACGATTTTTAACAGATCTTAGTCTAGAAGATAGTCTCTCTCCCAGCACAGTTCGACTTCATAAATCGGTAGTAACAACTTTCAGTAGCCCTGAAGAAGGAAACCGAAGTTCACATCCTCTAGTCAGACAAGTACTCAAAGCCGCAGCATTAAGACATCCTAAATTGGCTAAATCTCCTATCTGGGATCCTTTAGTGGTGTTGACCTGGTTAGAAGCTAACCCACCCAAAAAGTTGAATCTCTTTGAAACATCAAGCAGGGCAGCGACTTTACTTTTATTAGCTTCGGGACGAAGAGGGCATGACCTGACCTTGTTACAGTGTTCACCAGACAAATTATCCATAGATGAGGAAGGGGTCTCGTTATGGCCAGTTTTCGGTTCCAAAACAGACTCCGCTACGTACCAACAGTCAGGTTGGAGGCTGTTAAATGGCAATCAACCAAATATAGACCAAAAATACTGGATTAAGGAACTGGTTGAAATCTCCAAAGAACGGACAGAAGACAGAAACAAAGCAGAATTTAACAGAACTCTTCATCACTACATCAGGAGCAGTTAAGGCAGCTTCAAGAACAGCCATTGCCCGTTGGGTCAAAACGATTCTAGAAGAAGCTAAGACCACAGCTGCACCGGGAAGCGTACGGGCAGCAGTGGCATCACTTAACTGGCTGGATAATTTTAGACTGGATGACATCTTGGCTTGAGGGAACTGGAGGAGCCGGGACACCTTTGCCAAATTCTATAGAAGAGAAGTTAACACTTCTCTAGAGGTAAATAGGGCATTGTCTGTGACTTCTCTATTCCACCCACTGTAACACACGAGTAGGTATTCCAGTGTTTAACATATTTTAATATCATCACATTAGCGTTAGTGGTCACCAGTCGATAACAAACAGATCTGAATATAGGTTTTAAATGACGGTTCAGGATACATAATAAAATAGTTTTACCTACCAATAAAACTTATATTATGTACCTAACCTCATTTAAAACCTAGGCAATCACTGCCTGGTGAGAACTAATGAGAAAAAAATGCCATAAACAAAAGTTAGATTTATGTAGATACTTTTGTTTAGCATCTGGTGACCACTTGACAGCCTCAAGGTACTAAAAAAGATCGGGGAAGGCCACGCGAAAGGGGATTTGAGAATGCTTCTCTCAATATAGGTTTTAAATGAGGTTAGGTACATAATATAAGTTTTATTGGTAGGTAAAACTATTTTATTATTGACAAATTTTCCTAGAAGTAGTTAACATATTTTGTTATTTTTTTTTTAAATTTTGTTTGTTTTATATGTTGAAGTAATATAAAAAAAATATTATTTTTCACATACTTCAATAATTATTGTTTTTGTTATTTATTTAATTTAACACATGTTAACTGTCTGAATAAGTGTAAAAAATAAGCCAAATAACAGTAAACAATCGATTTTTAACATATTTAAAAAAGTTTTAAGATTTTCACGGCCAAAAGCATTTTCGTTATTTGTTTTTGGGGTGTTATGCCGTGTTGCGCTACCTCCTTCTTTAGCCAACGTTTCGGACATCGTTGCAGTGTCCATCATCAGGGCAGATCCGGCAGAAACGTTGGCTAAAGAAGGAGGTAGCGCAACACAGCATAACACCCCAAAAACAAATAACGAAAATATTTAAAAAAGTTTCGGTTTCAGTTTCGGCCGAAACTGAGACAGACACCGAAGATTCGGTTTCTGTGGAGAGTCCTTTTTCGGTCGGACACTAATTATGTGTATTATATTAGAGGCACTGCTGAAAACCAGCTGCATTCCGGGAGAAATCCTGAATGCATAGCTGAGCAGTGATCTTTTTGTCAATAGAGGTTAATGACAATGGACGTCAACTAACAAAATGTTTTTATTTTTATTATATCCACTGCAGCGACGGTGCGATTGTTATTTTTTTCTTCGGATTGCTCGTGATATTTTGGTGACCGTTTTGAATAGTTCCGACCACCCTAAAAAAATCATACCTCCGAATTTTAATATGGAGACATACAAACTAATCATAGTTCTATATGTATAGTCAATGAATTCACCTATCTTTGGTTGATTATCACGTATTCCTAGGATTTATAAAATCCTAATCGTAATCATTTAAAACGGAACTATTCTCAGGATTACCTCCCTATAAACTCGCCTATGAAGTTCAATTTTTCCTCCACATAAATTATTTTCTACTAAGTTTCTTTTAAATGGTCTAATTTATAATCTCAATCTACAAATGTATATAAGAAAAGTGAATTTTGATATGTTGTGAACTGTTTAATGTTACCTTTGAATAATTTTTGAGACAAATTTAGTCGAAAAATGAACACTAGTATTCAAATACGTTAGAAAAATCCACTAAAACACGAATAAATGCCGCATTTTACACGGACACATTCTGACAATTTAACATTTTACAGAAATCTTCCAAACATGAATCTTCGTTTACCAATATTTAGAATATAACCAGAGTACACTGCCATCTGTTGTTACGAATATAAGTAGTATCTTTCCCCCTACTAAAAAACGTCAAAATAAAACCACGAAATTCAGCAAAAAGCGCTCCAGTGGCTAAAGGATTATACACATAGTTTCAACATCCTTCAGCAGATGTCGTTAGTATAGATAGTTTATACGTAGTTTTGAGGTGTCTTAATAGATGTTATTTGAGTAGTGCCTTAGACTATCGTCATTCTCATCTAATGCACGAGTCGTTATGGAAATAGCCGATGATACATGATAGTTGGGCTTCCTCAGTGTCGGGTTCCCTAGTTTCAAAATAACTTAGAGCGTTCAATAGGTTGAACGTCCTGTCCAATTAAATATTCAAAGTAAATCTTACGATAATGTAAATAAAGCAACTTGTAATCTCAACGAACCTCCATCTTTATTTGAGTTTTCCCAAATATTTTTCAAGTAATAATAATAATAATTCACTGGGATTGAAGAACATCACCAAATTATGGAATATATAAAAGGAAAAGAAAAGACATTCATTCTTAAATACTTCATCACGGTAGTTTGTGAGACAACCCGGAGTTACAACAACAAGGACATCAGAAAAAAAATGAAGATCTGAACTGATGATGAACTGAAGAAAAAATATTTACAGCAACATCTCTTTAATAACAACATTTATCATGAATATTTTTTTCTTTCTCAGTTATGTAAGATTAAAGTAAGATTATGTCTGAATTCTTGACACATCAATGCCAACATTGAAAATGACACTTAAATTCAAAACAAATTCATTTAACCAGAACCAAATCACTCACAGACAGACACACAATCGAAATTAGTATATGTTTTGAAGTAATGGCATGCTTGACTTGAGGAGTAAGCTGGTACATGCGTGACGAGAGCGTTATGAAAAGTGTGATCGGGCGAGGCGAACGGTCGGGGGAGGCGAACGGAAATTGAGAGGGAGATGTAAGTTAGTGAAATTTTACCTCAGTTTTGTGGTCTAAAGCACACTCTTGTTTTAATATTATTAAGGTCTTCTGCAACACAAATGAGAGACGGGTTTTGTGAATAATCATATGAAAATCATTAACTATGACTGAAACTTTTTATTTTGTATTGTAGTCATAAATAGGCAATCATTCCAATTTTGTTCTTCCTTAGACAGGAAAATGTAATTTGTCAAGTAAAATGGTACAGTAATGGTATCTGCCATATACTTGCAGGGAGTGGAGAAGACAGCCGCCCAGCGCCGCGTCGAGGAATTGGAGAAGACCGTGGCGGACACGAGTCAGCAGGTGCGCGAGCTGCAGCAGGAGTGGCTGCGCGCACAGTCCCGCGTCGTGCTCCTCTCCGAGCAGCGACAAAAGCAGGCGCAGGATATCAGCCTCACCAGGAAGCGTGAGAGATCTGTCCCAACACCTTCACCTCACCATTAATCCCACTCACTGACCTGATCTCACTCTTTCCAACCTCATCAGTCCCACTCCCTGCCCTGATCCTGTCCAAACCCCCTCAGCCCCTTTCATGGCCCTGAACTCACTCTGTTCAATCCCATCATTCCCTCTCCCTGCCCTAATCTCACTCTAGCCAAGACCTTTAGACCCTCTCACTGCACTGACCTCACTCTGTCCAATCTCATCAGTACCTGTCTTTGCCCTGACCTCACTATTCGTCCATCTCACTGCCCTTATCTCACTCTGGCCAAGCCCTTTAGTCCCTCTCATTGCCCTGACCTCACTCTGTTCAATCCCACCAGTCCCTCTCACTGCCTTTATCTCACTCTAGCCAAGACCTTTAGACCCTCTCACTGCACTGACCTCACTCTGTCCAATCCCACCAGTCCATCCCACTGCCCCGACCTCACTTTGACCAATCCCACCAGTCCGTATCACCGCCCTGACCTCACTATTAGTCACTACCGCTGCTCTAACCTCCACATCAGACCCAAGCACTGCCCTGACCTCACTATTAGTCCCACTCACAGCATTAAACTCACTCACTTGACTAAAAATTTAATTTTCCTTTGCAGAGATTCAGGTGCTGGAGGGCAAGAACATGAAGCTGGAGAACGAGATCAGCCGACTGTCGCGCGAGGAGGCGGACATTCAACGCTCGGTGGACGTGCTTCAAGCTCGAGTGGACCAGCTCTACCAGCAGCGGAGCCTCGACCAGCGGCACAATGACCAGCTGCAGGCAGAATACAGCCACCTCACGCTGGACTACATGGCGCAACTCAAGGTCACTCAAACTTGATCTAACTAGGCCTAGAAGCTACGGGTTTTCAAAAACTTAACCTTTTATTCCGGCCATGGTCTTGCAAAAGCTGCTGTAGCTTCTCGAATGATGATTTTTACTCTGTAACTCCTTTAAAATGTTCTTTGACCCTTGGGGTTCCGATTTTCACGGAGACTACAAGGATTTACATTAGGCACCACGCAGCTGTCATTGAATGACTGAAGAATTTCAGTCTCCGGTTACGTCTATCCGTGAAAGCTAACTCAATTTGTTCCTTTACCGGTTAATAGTGAAGAGGACTCGTTATAATTTAAGATTAGGAAGAGCAAGATGCGATTATTCATATGATAATAATGAACAAACCTTTAACATTTCTTTGTTAGGAAAACATAGAAAAGAGTTTGATCTCATTCGCTTCTTTAAAATTATTAATCAGACTCAGAAATAATAATGAATAGCTTTTCCTCAATCAATATCCTATTATTTAAGGGTACCATTCTCCACTGTCCTGAATGTCGAGATATGGAGCCTTGAAGTTTTGAATTGAATATAATTACAGGATGCTGAAGAAGAAACCACCGGTATTGAAGACAGCATCACAGAACTGGAGGAGGACAAAGAACAGCTGGCGTTGGACTTACACCACATCCGCAAGGAAGCCTTATCGTGGCAGAAAATGGTACCTTTTAAGAAATTAATACAGTGATACCTCAAGATACGAGTTTAATTCATTCCGTAACCTTGCTCGTATGTCAATTTGCTCAAAGCAATTTTCCGTTCAATTGAAATTAATTGAAAAGCCATTAATCCATTCCCCAAAATCTCCCTTATTCAAATCTTCCTTATGAGAAGGTGAATCTTCATACTAAAATTTGAAAATTTGAAAAAATATAAAATTAGTTTTCAGCTACGACGACATCCATAACATCATATTTTTTAAATCTTAGCACTCTAGCTCACTGAAAACTCACAGACCGCCACTGGTGCAGTCATAACAAGCAAATGGTTTTTATACGCTATGAGTCATCATGTGGTTCGTGAGAGAGCTTTTTTGTGTCTCAGCATGTGGTTTGTCAAAAATGCTTTTTGAAAAAATAATCTTTTGCAGGCGGAACATGAAAAGAGTTTTTCTCCACTATGAATCAGCATGTGGTTCATCAAGTCTCTCTTATGAGTAAATGAAAACGTAAAGTCATAACAAGCAAAAGGTTTTTTTACGCTGTGTGTCAGCTGGCCGTTCCTCGTATCTCAAATGTTGCTCGTATTTCAAAGGAAAACTTTGCTCGCTCGATGGCTTCTATTTCAAATATATCGTATGTGTTAAAGCACTCGTATCTCGAGGTACCACTGTATACAGATTTCAATTCAAGTCTATGGAAAGTGGGATGGTTTACAAATAATAAAACATGTCTTTTGCAGGTGATTCTAGCCATGGAGACAAAGCAAAAGATCATTGATGAAAAGGGCTCCGGCAGTGAAACGGAGAAAATGAAGTTAGAAATTCATCGAATGCAGGTCAGTTACACTAAAACATCAAAATTCGCATCGTCATGCGAAAGTTAAAGGGTTACTACTGGTTCATTGGTATTGTTTGTGCTCTTGCAGGTACGACAGGCGCAGCTGTCCCGGCTCGCCACGCGGCTTTCCGAGGAGCTAGCGCAGGGCGTATCACGGCGGGCGGCGGCTGCAGGACGTGCGCTGGCAGACCCGCGTCGCCGCCGTCTCGCGCTCCCGCATGCCCTGCGCGATCGCAAGTCCAACATACGCACCAAACTGCAGGTGAGACGGCCACCATCCCTCCATCCTACCAATAACTTAGCCTGACCTCCCGTTGGGTAAGGATAACGAAACGGTAAGGAATCGACAAAAACGGAAGCCCACAATGGCTGCGCTGCAAATCGTGGCGAACTTTCCATTTCAGCGCAGTCTTACAGCACTCGATTTATCTTGATTCCTTACCAGACCGTGAGACAGCGGACTTATATGGGAAGGGAGGAATTTATTAACACACAGGAGTTCCTGAAGGAAACCCAAGGATATATGTGGTACACAACAAGGATATAGGTGGAAAGAAAGATCACGCATCTTGAAAAGACCTATGTTATTAGTAGAAGATAGAAACGCCGAATCTGGCAAATCCAGAGAATAAAGATGAACATAAGAAGTGTTTTGTGATCAAAAAATCTGGCAAATCGAACATTAAATTTTCTGTCAG
Organism: Limnephilus rhombicus; assembly: GCA_929108145.2. Lineage (NCBI taxonomy): Eukaryota > Metazoa > Arthropoda > Insecta > Trichoptera > Limnephilidae > Limnephilus > Limnephilus rhombicus. Next base: position 55,871,917 of record OV815280.1, on the reverse strand, counting down.
TTATTTAAACCTTAAACAGGGTTAATTGGTATAAAAAAATTCTGGGTTTTATTTTGTAAATAGAAATAATTATTTTCATAACAATTGCCATTGCGGTAAAGAAGATAATATTATATCTATTGTATATGTTCTAAAGAATACTTTCCATCCGTTAATCTATCTCGAACTTATTTTCCGATATTTTGAGCCACCAGACAAGTTGACACCACTGTTGAATAAGAAACGAAACTAAACTAAACTACAGTCCCTGGCCAAATTATTAGACGCACTGTATTTTTTTTTTGTAATTTTATGTTTCTTAAGGGTTTTTATGCAATAATGGTATATTTAAACTACAATATTATTGATTTTTATTTAAAAGAATTGTTGTAGACTACATATTTGTATTTATTTTTAACATATGGCAACACTGTGTTGACAAAGTGATACATGAACGTAAACAAGTACAAACCTGTATCAGTCGCGATCGGAATCGAGTCAGGTACGGACGTGTTTCTGTGGCTCTATGGACTGTGGTTGTTTGTTTAACAGTTTTGTACTACTCAGATATTAGTTTATTTTGTATGCAGTGTTTGAAAAAAGTAATTGGACTATTTTCATTATGGGTAGAAAAGGCGATCTTTCACAACGAAAAAAAGCTGAAGTGAAGGCCCTTGTGATTGTGAAAACATTTACAAACCGAGAAATATCACGAAGATTGGAGGTTTCTGAAGCTAGTATACGACGCATAAAAAAGAAAATTGAGTCAGGGGAGGAATTAAGCCCGAAAAGAAAGAAAAGATGCGGTAGAAAACCAATTTTCACTCCACGGTCAGAGAGATGTTTGAAGAAAATTTGCCTAGAAAACAGGTTTGCTACCACAAAGGTAATAAAATCACAACTCCAGGATGCTAGCGTAAATGTTTCTGAGCGCACTGTTCATCAACAATTGCATAAAAACTCTGAAACATAAAATTACAAAAAAAAATACAGTGCGTCTAATAATTTGGCCAGGGACTGTATACTTATTCTTCTGTTCCTCAGGGGTCAATGGCACTCGTTCCAATTAGTGTTGGGTGGGACACGATATCAGGATGAGTTTGTATGAGGTGTTGGTTTTCTAATAAATACCGGGGTGGCCGTACCCATACCCGCCTCCCGTGTCTGTTATTTTTGTAATACGAAAAATGGATATATAAAAGGCCTCCCCCCCTTCACCACCTCTGATTCCCTCCCTGCACCGCCCTCTGATCCCCCCCCCCCCCAGCACCCCCCCTCTTATCCATCCCCCTCCTCAGCAACCCCCTCCACCTCATCTCAACACTGCCTCATCCTCCCTCCCTTGGGAGTTGTTGGTACTGTTGTGCGGTATTCACTTATCAATACATAATTTACAATGTTGCATAACAATAATTTACAATAAAAAAATATTTCAAAAAAAAAATTTTTTGGAGCAGTTGGGACTCTTGTGCTCATAAATTATTGTTTTGTGTATTTACACAACAATAATTTACAATAAAAAAATATTTCAAAAAAAAAAATTTTTCAAGCAGTTGGGACTCTTGTGCTCATAAATTATTGTTATGTGTATTCACTTAACAATAATTTAGAATAAAAAAATTAAAAATAAAAATTTCGGAGCAGTTGGGACGCTTCTGCGGTATTCACAATATATGAATTGGCTTTACCCCATGGAACTAAGATTGAAGGGAAGCGGCAATACTTTCGGAATATTACGGGGATAAGCGAAAAACCTATGTAGCTCTGCAAACTGGAAGTCGTCTAGTGGGAGGGGATAGAAACGGGGAATGTGGCTAACTTGCGGGGGGAAGGCGGCGCTCTGGAGATAAGGGCCGAACTGTGAATGGGAATCATTATTATTTTTATATTTTTTAAACTTTCGTTAATTTTTTATTACATTTTGGACATAAAATATAATAGCTTAATTGAAAAATAAGTAATAAAATGAGGAAAGGGTAGTAACAAGGAGACTGGAGACTTATGTGTTGTTTAATTTTTATTGTTCCCTATACAAGTTATTTTAAGTTACCTTCATCTACTAGGACGTACTTAACTCATTTTTTGCGAAATCAAGATTTGTGAAGCGCTTGTCGAAATACATCGGCCTCACTTTTCACTTGACAAGTGCAAGTGGGTAAAAAAACTAGTGTTATGAACTCACTGTAACTCAAGGCACCATTCCTTGGTGCTATCATTGCTTAACTCATCAGTTTGAAATAGATTTTAATTTATCATATAAATAGTAAGTATGGTTTTTTATACGTATTTTATAAAATCAACAGACTTGCAGTGAAAATTTTTGTGCGTTCTATTCTGATGTAAGCTGGTGCTTGAGTTTTAAGAAAGGAGTGCTCGATATTAATCTTATAAAAGAACTGTATTTACAGTTTTACAATGATAACAAAAAAAAAGTGATAGGAACAAACACTGCTTGACTTATTTGCGTGGGCAAATAAATTTTATTTGATTAATTTGTTATTTTATAATTAATTTATTTAAAAATAATGTACATATTATTTTATACTAGCAGATCCGGCCACACGTTGCTGTGGCTAACGTAAAAAAATGCCACGCCATTACCCAACCTTTATAACCAACGCCATCTGTTAAATTAAATCCACACCGCCCATTTGCCAGCCCATTGCCCGCTGCCCGCTGCCGCTTAACCAGATATGTTATATATTTCAATAAATTTACACAAAACCTTGACAAATTATATACCTAAACCTTTCTCATGAATCACTCTATCTATTGGTGAAAACCGCATGAAAATCCGTTTGGGTAGTTTTTGAGTTTATCGCGAATAGACAGACAGACAGACGCGGTGAATAACTTTGTTTTATAATATGTAGAGATATACCATATAATATATCACAAGAATCCCAACTGCTTCCGTCTGTAGCATGTACGTTGTGAGGCTGAAGGTAAATGGTGAGGGGAAATAAATGGTGGAGAGAAAGCTGGAGAAGTACTCGGCTATTCAGATCTAGTCGACAAACACGGCTAAATCAATTTTAAGCAACATTTCAATTCTGAATGGTGGTCTTACCTACGCCAGAGCGATACTGAGAATGTCTTCCACCTGGAACTATATCTTATAATGTTTTTAATTATAAAATGTTGAAAACACAGATCAATCGAATAAAATTTATTTCGGGATGTGAACCCGCGACCTCCGGATTGTTAGTCAAGAGCTTTACCCTTCGACCACGAGGGCATGTCAATGTGACTTTTACATAACAATACAGTGATTATAAACTTTGAATTAACGTTGTAAACATATGTAAAAGGAGTGGTAAATTAGTAGGAAGAAAATCTAAAAATTACAGTGCAAAAAAGACAAAGTAAAAATTTAAAAAAATGAATAAGCTAAATGATAAAAAACATATACCTATGACATGTGTGAATCACAACTTTATATTTGTGCGTTATGATTAATAAAAACATAAAAGTTTTTTGGTAATTTTTAATTATTATAATTTAAGTTGACTGATTCGGCCCATTGGCAGTCGGAGTTCACGTGATAACATCGGGCTCATGGCGATGGCGGTTGAAATGAACACGCCGAAAATTATAAAATGTATATTTAAGCTATGTTTAAACACTTACATGTGAAAGGTAAGACCGTCTTTCTTCTTAAAGGTCTTCATAGAACTACTTTTACACAATTTTACGGCACAGTGGACCATTTTTCTATGTTTTATGAACGTTTTTCTGTGAGCTCTATGCGCGACCGAGGTGTAAAAGCCAATGTCAGCCATCTAAAAACCGTTCGGTAAAATTTTTGAAAAGGCATGCTTTGGGCAGGGGGGCACACTTTACATGCCGTCTCTCTAGTATCCATACTCTTAGCTTTACCCCATCACCACCTCACGGTTCTAATACAAAAATGTCATAGAATATACAAACACTTCACGCCTCACCACCTCATACATTTGTCCCAAACTATGCGTGACATGACATGTAGCTTAATAAATCAACCACCTCACACCTCACCTCATATTTGTCCCATACATGACATGAATGTAGTCCAACAAAACAAACCACCTCACACCTCATATTTGTCCCTCCTTCATATTTGTCCCCCTTCATATTTGTAGTAATACAAAGAAAAAGAGTTGGTACAAATACATATTGTGAGGTGGGGGGACATTTTACGTGTTTGTATGGGACATTTGAGGTGCCTCTTGTATGAGGTACTCAACACTAGTTCCAATGAGTAGGAGTTACTGAAACACATGTCAAACCGTTTCTGTTTACCATTTCATCTGTGCATTGTTTATAATATTTGACAATAATTGAAGTGTTAAAAGCAACCAAAATAAATTGCTAATTCCATGCCAGGTTAAACAACAAACATCCACAAAATGTATTTCCTCACTATATAGCCCAGTCAGTGGGGGATAAAAAGGCCTTTAGCTTGCAAAAGGTCATGTAGTAGCGATTTTGATATATGTTGTTAAGATTGGGACTCTAAAGAAAAAAAAAGTTTTCGACCTCGGGAGGGTCGAGCTCGATCCGCCATCTTGGATTGAAGGTCCCAAAATTCAGTTTTTTTCAAAATAATTATGAAATGGTTGATTTTACAACCAAGTTGTTCGAGGTGAACTTGAAGAAAACTAAATTACATACATTTTATGTAGAATGTTTTTTTTTTGTAAGTCTAATAGGTAACGAGTTACAGTGGCGGAAATGTGAATATTTTTCTAAAAAATTATGAAATTCCCAATTTGTGTTATTTTTTCGGGTTATTCATTACATAACTAGCTGTTAAAAACCTGCTCCGTAGGGTTTTACTGCTAGGCCCTGTAGGCAGCTTTTGGTTTGGCTTCGCCCAGTTAGTGTTGGTGACCATTTTATACATAATTATATTATATAATATATTTTTTATCATATAATTATAATAATTTTGTTAACTCATTTCCACACCACCATGAGGTAGAGAACATGGCGCATTTTTTTTATTGTGGTATCCCCTGTAGGTCTACTCCACAGATATACCAGCGATGGTAGATTTCAAAATTATTTTATATATTGGCTATTGCGTAATGATATTTTTTTTGTTGATGCCGGTTGGTTGATATCGACATCTTAATAACAGTCTTCATCAATGTCATCATCTAATTCATTGCCTGTGGTACTGAGATTCTGGGCTTCCATTGACAAAATCTCTTCATCTTCTTCCTCGACATCGATATGAACCTCTGGCGAATTTCGGCACGTTTGACCATTACAGCACCCACACACAATAGAACAATTCAATCCAGCTTTTCTGCAGCCACATGCAACGCCGCATCCTTTTTTACAATTACATGAAATAAATTTCAATAAAGTCTCGGGTGCTGGTTTCTTTGTCATTCTTACTGGAACAAGCCCGTTGGTGCCACGTTTATAGCCCCAGTTTTCTGGATTTTTTTGGATTCCATACCATTTTTGGACTTGGTGGTACGTCCTAAATGCATGGTGCTGTGCAGCGTCGTTCGTTGGTGGCAAAGAGGCAAGATTGAATTTGCTTTTTGTTGTTGACTTTGCGAAACGTTGGTAGCGGACTTCTTCCAAGGTTTCCTTATCCATGTCACCCCCGTACAAAGCAACAAGAAAGCGTGTTCCTGCATCTGCTATGTCTTCTGGTTTTGCATCATGTTGTTTGAAGATTCCTATCATGGCATTGAGTCTTGTGTCGTTCTGTACAAGTGAACAAAATTTTGTTTTTCCTTGGTTGAAGAAGGACGATGTTGTATCGCAGCTACTAAAGGCATGGAGAAACAGAATATTCTCAGCCGCTTTTTTGTATTTCACACTATTCGCGGAATACAGTCTTTCAAAAGTTTTGCCTCTCCCGGGTTGGCGAAGATATATACTACTTTCGGGTGGTGCCAATGCTGTTAGCAGAACTAGGAGATCAACGTCTTCGCCAATAACGAATACAGCGTCAAATGATGAACACAAGGAAATCGCAGTATTGACAATCAACTCATCAGCATCTTCTTCAGCCTGCTTAACTGTAAAATCAGCCTGTATAAATTGCTTTGTAAGCATCGAAATCAGACGGACTTTGTTATTTTCATTGGCTAAAAAACGTTCTTGTGAAACTTGAACTGGCATTGTTTCATCGAAAAGAACATCTGCAGACACATGCTTCTTCGATCGGCGAAGTCTTTCTGCGGTTTTTGTATTTTTTTCACCATCATCTAGCGGATATCCATCGAAAACAATAACTGCATGTGATCCATTGTGATGTCTTACATAGTGAACGTACTTCTCGCAAATTGACCCAAAAAAATCATTACGATTCCATACAACTTTATGTAAAAGGTATCCTCCATCCACAACATTAATTTTGCTGCCTTCAAGTTGCACGCCTTCTGGAAGTTGTTCAAAAACCCCATAAAATGATGATTTCGTACCTTTGCACATTCCTTCTTCAGAGAAAAGCGACAAAGGAAATGGGGTGAGTTCGAATTTAAGGTAATCCTTCAATTCTTCATCGGATTTCTTCAAAATACACATTCTCTGGAACAACATTAGCGGGCTGATGGAAATAGTTGTTTCGCCGATCTTGATGCTGCTGTTGACTGCTACCAATGGAATAACTTTGTTCTTACGTTTGAATTTAATAGTTTCAAAATTTGTATACCTGGTAACCATGTTCGACATCCTCTCGGTACCTATTTCTCTGGATAATTGACAGTTAATCTTTTCATTCCCAACAATTCCAGTACTGATAGAAAGAAGTGAATTGATTTCGGGGTAGGGAGAATGCTGAGAAAACCAATCCAACAGCTTTTTCAAGTCTTGATCGTCTCGAGTGATACGGGAAGTTCATATATCGACATGTTGCTCGCATGTATGTAGATTATTGTTACTATATTCCTCAATGGCGTCACAAACGTTATGCAAAGATATCATTCCTAAAGTCCACAGGGCGAGTACGCTGTCACTGATTCCACAGCCACGAGTAAGACCCCCACAGCTATGCATCATCCGCATCAAAGTTTGTTCGATGGTCATGTCAGACCATATCCCTGACCAAAACTTGTCCGAGCGTCTAATCATGAAATAGCCTTCCGTCGTAAATTTTTGGTATTCAATAGGATCCATTTTTCCTTCCAAATCTAGCATGTCTTGTAAATACAGATGAGCAGACTTTGCATAAAAGAAATGACCGCTTGCATGAAAATAGGGAAGCATTCTTTGGATAGTGTCGAGATGTAGTTGCCAGTTTCCCATTCGCTCAGCTTCAATGAAATGCTTCACAAGAGTAATCATTTGGAAATACTGAACCCATAATTTGGCTGTAGGACCATTATTTTCCAATTTGATAAGCGCTTCTTTGAATTTTGACGCAACAACTCTATATGCCTCGCTTTCATCGGCTCTGAGCGTCCAGGCATCGTCCAGTAACCAGGACTCAATCAGTGTTGCCAAGTCAGCTATAGACTAGGAGCCCACTATAACAACGTCAATCAACGTTATCGAGCACACGGATGATGCTATATAAGTATATTGTTTGTGGGAATACGTTAAAATGATATTTTGTAATATGTTCTTACAAAAATTTATCAAGAAAACTTGAGTTTTACAATTTTTTGTCAAAATTGTCTTCTTTCTTCCGCTGTAACTCGTTACCTATTAGACTTACAAAAAAAAACATTCTACATAAAATGTATGTAATTTAGTTTTCTTCAAGTTCGCCTTGAACAACTTGGTTGTAAAATCAACCATTTCATAATTATTTTGAAAAAACCAAATTTTGGGACCTTCAATCCAAGATGGCGGATCGAGCTCGACCCTCCCGAGGTCGAAAACTTTTTTTTTTCTTTAGAGTCCCAATCTTAACAACATATGTCAAAATCGCTACTATATGACCTTTTGTAAGGTAAAACTTCGGAATGACTGGGCTAATAATCTTTTCATAATTCGGATAGTTGTTGACAGTTATCCATAAGATAATTTGAATACCGTTTGCAGGAAATAGAGATGAACAAAAGCATGCTGGAGACTCTCTCCAAGGAAGAAGAGTTCTTGCAGAATGAGCTGAACTCGAAGCTGATGGCCATAGCAGACCTGGACAGCCGCATCGGACAAATCAAACTAGAACTAGACGAGGCACACCTCACCAAGCAAAAGGTTAGTGTCATCTCCTGCCACTGCCCTATTTCCACTAATTCCAGGCTTTCATGACCTGTTTTATCTGAAGTGACCAAGTATCTATGGTGTCCGATACGTTGGTGTCCTTGGCTCTCTCTTGGAGAAGCCTTGTCCACCATGGAAATTGGAGTAGTGTGGGTATGATAACGATCCTCAGCAATGAGGTTCCGACTTGAGAAGAAGTTATCTTTTACACATACTATCATGATTTAGTGATGTGTTTACCTACAGTTCATAGTCTATATGCAGTCTTCAGAAACTCGTAGAACAAGCGGGGGAAACTGGTGAATCAACGTCACGTGGAGCAAGATTCCGTGGATGGTTCAAAGGGGTTCCGAGAGTTAAGACTTGAGAATGTTCCAGAAACCAGACAGCCAATGCCGATTATCAGCGATTATCGATACCAATCTGCGGCGCAAGCATGCAACACACTTTATTGAATAACCAATATATGTATACAGGGTGTAACAGGACGTACCCGAGGGATTTTAACCAGCGATTCCTGAGCATATTTGAAGTAAAAAATGTTAGTGAAATTTTGGTCTCCGGTGACTTTTTTGTGACATTTTTTTTTTTTAATTTTTTTTCTTCAAAGTCAAACAAAAAAAAATTTCTTCCGCTTGTTGTCATTGGTCACTCAGCTAAGTAACCGACCAACCCCTCACCCCTCCTCCAACTGTCCAACACCTACCATTTTTTTATGTTTTTGTAGAAAAAATAAATAAAAAAAACATCAAAAATATCACCAGAGACCAAAATTTCATTTACATTTTTTACTCCATATAATGTCAGGAATCGATGGTTAAAATCCTTCGGGTACGTTCTGTTACACCTGTATAACCTCATAAAGATTACTACCCATTATTTTCCTTTTCCTTTCCTAAATCGAGGATTTATTTCCTTAGGGCCTCCTACGTAGATCTTATCAAGTAGAGAATATATAAAGTCACATAACCTCCCTTATTTCAGAACCTGGAGCGGCTAGTGAGCTGGCAGCGGCAGGCGGCGCGGTGGGGGGCGGCAGGCGCAGGGCGGGGGGCGCTGTCCGGTGGGGCCGGAGGGGGCGCGGCCGAGCTGGACCGCCAGGCGCACGTGCAACGCGCTCTGGCTACCCTCACCGCCGCTCTTCTGCAGCACCGCCCCGAGCATGCCCGCCTGCGTCGCGTGCTGGCCACGCTCGGTCGGGACGGGGTGGTGGATCAGGGTGAGGATCCGCTCCCGAGGGACTGCGACTGCCGCCCCCCGCAGCAAGGCACCCCTTCAGTATCCGTTCACTCGGCATCCACTGCCGAATCCCTATCACCCAGTCATCAATCCCTATCATCAACTATCACCCAGTGAATCAAATATATGAATGAAATTATATTGTTTTATTTGATGGACATATTTTTGTAATGTGAATTAAATTTATTTGAAATACTGTGCATATTATTTTTATTGTTTTATAATTATTATTTTTAATCATAATGTTAAAGTTCGAATCCTATCTAAAAACGATGCAGTCGACTAAGGGTTAAGTATTCCCCCCATGTAATGCACCTTAACATTTTTCTGTACCCTCCCCCCCCCTCCCCTAAACGTTACGTAACGCCCAAGTGACAATTTTTACCTGAAAGTCACAATTAAGTTGCGCAGAGTATTGGAAAGTCACTTAAATACCTTTTTTCTTGTTTTAATTGCGTTTGCGGTAATAAATAAAATAATTGTTATTTATAAAAAAATTGGAAATAATTATTATTTTTATCGGCCTTGTAATCCTTCCGGATCTCCACAATTTAACACTGTCTTACCTATAATATACCTACATGGTTTTACAACACATACTCTTTTACATTGGCTCCACTGAGGAGGCCCTGAGGAAAGTAATTTTCCAAAGGTTTTCCTGTGGAGCAATACTTTACTCCACTATGATTCACAAGTTGACTCACAGTGGAGTAAAACCTTTTTCATGTTCCGAATGCAGTTATATAAGTTTTCAAAGGGAAGATTTAAAAATCCACAGAATGATTGACAGAAGAGAAAAACCTTTTTCATGTCCTGACGGCAACTATTCGTGTCCTCAAAGGGGTTATCTAAGAAGTCATTTGCTGACTCGTAGTGGAGAAAAACCTTTTTCATGTTCCAACTGCAACTATTCATGTACTACGAAGAGAAATCTAAAAATCACGTGTTTACCCACAGTGGAGAAAAATCCACTTTAAGTCCTGGCTGCAACTATTCTTCTTCTCGAAAAAAAAAACTAAAATGGCATTTGCTAACTCACAGTGATGAAAAATCTTTTTCTTGTCCCGACTACGACTATTCAGGGGCTACGAAACGGTATCTAAAAATAAACATGTTTATCACACTGTACAAAAACCTTTTTCATGTCCCGACTGCAATTATTTATGTTGTACAAAGGAACTTCTTAGAAATCAATTGTTGACTCAGTGATATAAAACCCCTTACATGTTTCTACTGCGACTATTCATGTTCTACAAAGAGTCACCAAAAAATCACATGTTTACTCACAGCAGACAAAACCATTTTCTTGTCCCGAATGCAGTTACTCAAGTTCTCGAAAGGGAGATTTAAAAATCCTCAGCGCGATTCACAGTGGAGAAAAACCTTTTTCATGTTCTGAGTGTAACTATGCATGTACTACGAAACCTATCTACATGTAGTATTATTATATTTTAGTAGTAAACTAACATGTGTGTAATAACTAAAAAGCGTTGTTGCTTTCTTCTTCGTGGCCGTCACCTTGAACTCTCGTATAACATTATTCATATGTTCCATAAATTTTTCATTATTTTTTTTTCTTTTGCTGTTTTCGAAATTTCGTTTGCATTTTTTGGATGCGCTGCGCTGGCAAGTCAGCATGAGAGGCTTTATAGGCCAATAATAGCTGATGATGTAAATATCTCGCTTTTGAGGACATTATAGTACCTACAAACTCACTTTAACAACACTGACTACAGCAATTTGTGTTTATGCGTATTTCGTGTTTAAATTGTTTAAAACACTAACGAATATCGAATACTGGAATCGACTGGAATACTGACAACGAAAATAAAATAAAAATGACACAGAAGCACAATACAGTCGAGGGAATCCCCGTACTGGTACAACATAAACGAAAAGGGTTGCCAACTTGGAAGATTTTAATTCCCTAGTTTATTATTTCAATAAGGAAAAACATGTTACGTAACGCGTTGTAGCACAGTAACTTTTCACAATACCCCCCCCCCCCCCCCAAGTGCGTTACGTAATACTTGAACGGCCCCTAATGAGATGGGGGCCTGTTCAGAGCAAATTACAAATCAACTTAATTTAGCTCATTTTCAAATTTTCAAACTATTTTTTTATTTTTTTTTTATTTGATTCACCTGATTTATACATGTGTGCTACATATTTGACTAATGCGGGCCTCACTGGGTGCTTTACCCGTGCTGAGGACCTATAAATATTTGTTTTTTTGTTATCGGTTTTTGGGATATTATGCCGTGTTGCGCTACCTCCTTCTTTAATTAACCAACGTTTCGGACAGCATTACAGTGTCCATCATCAGGGCAGATGTGTGATAACAAAAATACTTTTGGCCGTGAAAATTTAAAATCGTATCTATAAATATATGTGATTAACGATAACCCACAATCGATTTATTTAAATTTATAATAATAATAAGAACCTATTTGCAACTGCAGTCTCCGTTTAAATGGTTTTCCAAGTTAAAGAGGAGTTTCATTCGAAACATCACTCGATTATTATTATTATGTTTCGATTTCCAAAATGTTTCGAATGTGTACATCACTATTTAGGACAGAATATTTCCTTTCAGCTGACATGTTCTTTTTCTATGGTAAACACTAATGTCACTTTCACTTTGACATGACTAAATGTTAGATTCCTATTATGAAAATATTGTTGTGTGGCGAAAAGCTATAATAAAATGGGGAAAGAAAAGGACGAAATACAGATAGATATCAACAAAAACACATGTCGCGTTTGCTTAAGTAATAACGCCACTAACAATATATATAGCTGCAAAATATTCTACAATAAGATGAAAGTGTATTGCTTTGAAATGATGGACGATATGTTGTCCATGCCGGTATGTTGTTCTTACTTCCTTTTGGTTTATGACGGCCTCCGTGGCAAATGAGTGCTTAGAACTGGACCTGGGGATCGCTGGTTTAAATCTCTGTGCAAACTAATAAATCTTTTTAAAATTTATTTAGCAATGAATTCGGAATTCCAGTTAAATTAACATATATCATATTTGGGGTGAAATGCAGATCCCGCCAATGTCTGGGAATTTAATAAAAAGGCACTTTTTAGATGAGAAAAGTGTGGAGAAGATGAATAAAAAATAAATTAAGGCGCGCTCGGCAAAATTGAGGGAGATACAACCGTTCAAAGTATTTAAAATTTCACTTCGCGAACTGATATTGACAGTTCGTTCGCCATTTTTTCACTGCTTATGTTGGATCGCAGACCTAATACAGAATTAATAGTACGCCAGAATCACAAACCATGTTACCCAAACCTAGCGTAGCCGCTAAACCACTTGAAAACTGGGATGTTTTTCTTGCCTTGACGCGAGTAGGCGTTATAAAGGGGCACTTTTTTTGTATCACAAACCATGTTTAGCGTATTAGGTTATAACAAAATGGCGGGCGGACTGTCAATATCAGTTCGCGAAGTGAAATTTTAAATACTTTGAACGGTTGTATCTCCCTCAATTTTGCCGAGCGCACCTTAATTTTTGTTTTATTCAGCTTTTCCACACTTTTCTCATCTAGAAAGTGCCTTTTTATTTAATTTCCAGACATTGGCGGGATCTGCATTCCTCCCCATATTTGCATCACTTTCCAGAATAAAACATGTTCAGAATCGAAAAGTTGCTTGAAATGGCGCTAGAATTTCCTTACTCCACTTACTTTACGCACAAATTATTTTAAAAAAACCCCCTTTCAACTAATCACTACAACAAACAACTGTAGATAAACTCCGCACTTTTAATGGGTACAGATTATGTAAATTCCACTCATGTCCACTTAATTACTACAGGAAACAACTAATTACATTTGGATAGATGGTAAAAGATGCATTATTTTTATTCAATCGGATTTCTCATATGAAATCATCCATTTTCCGCCATTTTGGATTTTTTTTTGTATGAATTGGCATTTCTGGTTTCAATCTAAATGCGTTCGAATTACTTAGTTAACCCAAACTAAGAACTGTGTGTATAGTTGTTTTAGTAAAGTTGTAGTACTCCGCTTCACTTGGCGAATCATGGCGTCGAACATTTCGCATAAGTGAATTAATTGTATCAAAATTAAAATATAAAATGCATATTTTTTCATCTTCCCCGACATAAAAACTCACTTTTCACAAAAATAAAGCTGTACTGGACGTTTGTACACAAACTAAATATAATAGGGAGCTGGCCACAATGACACGCCAATGGAGTTTGGTACGCCAGTGGATTTTAGAACGCCACTGGTCTTTTAAATGAATTTACTACTTTGACAAAAAATGCTTCTAGGTATAATGGCAAAACTGATTTGAGTACTGGATTAAAATGGGTCTAGGACGTTTCTACGCCGCCGGTTCTTCGCCGCCAGTTCATCGCCGCCGTTTCTACGCCGAGACGGTTCTACACCGGCCGTTTCTACACCGGCCGTTTCTACGCCAGCCGATTCTACGCCGCATTCAAATTAAATTAACAATTACAATTAAACTTTATTGTTTTAACACATACATACAGTCATAGAAAATAAAATAGAAAATACAAAAACTATCGAATCATTTAAAAAGTAGCATTAACATTTATTTTAAATTAAAAGAATAAATAGGAAAAATAAGATTATTGCGTCATTTGGTAATTGTGTGCTAGGCCACGTAAATAATCTAGAGGTTCCCTGTTTTCATAATCTAAGACAATTCTTCGAATACGTTCATCAGCGTCACGGTATTTTTTCAGCTTCATCGGTGGTAAATGTCCGGCGATAAGTTGCTCAAAATAAGCGTCTCGTCCTTTTTGTACTTTTCGCAATCCATCTATAAATTTCCAAATAGTTGGGTGATGCATACATAATTCAGAACGCAATCGACGATTGGCTGCCTCTGCATGATTATTGGTGCGATCTTCTCCATCGATTGTTCTCTGGTATAAATTCCACATTGTTGGATTAAACATAGGCGGGCGCCTACCATTCCCGCGTCGATTTAAACGGCCAACATAGCTGTCTTCAAACCAATTTAGAAGCGGCTGAAGTTCTACTGGCAAATCATTTGCTAAAGCATCAATGTATTCATCTAAATCAGCTATTGGCACAAATGCTAATGCAATGACCATTTTAGCTCTCAATGCAAATTCAGCATCATTGTTGTATTGACTAATAACACCAATCTGAGCTAAATGCTTCCTCATATTTTATGCTAAATGGAAGAAGCAACCTTTTACATTTACTTCAGGAAAGCAATCTTTCATGGCACTAAAAGCTGCATATTCATAATCACAAATGATAGATCCTGGACTTAAATTTGGCACTAGTGTTTTAATTAGTTCGAACATACGTGTGTATGTAACACGCTGCTTGTTAGGTAACAGAGCATACACTATAGGATGCACTCCTCCGTGTTTTGTTGCCATAACAATATAAACTTGCGAAAATAGCCTCGGTGCTATTGCGAAGGTACCATCAGTGTACCATGTATTGGCATTATGCAAATGCTGCAACCAGCTCCCTCTTCCAAAAATTAAAATTCTGTTTGCTCCCTCTCCATCGTCGCTTAGCAAAAAAGTTTCTTCTGTTCCTGGTTGAGGCACATATAGCTTATATCGATTTGGCAACACCAAATCGTTTAGGTCTGCGGGATCAGCAGGTGCAGCATTAATTTGATTCCGTTTTCTTCTGATTATTTTTCTCAGGGCTGCATTATTTGGAATCGATGCTAAAACAGCTTCAGGCACGTCGACTATACACTGATTTATAACTACACTTGTGCCCTCCATAGTTTCTTCTGCACGACGTTTCATGTTAGTGCAAACAGTTGCTGATTGTATGGCTGCTGCCGAGGAAGGGTGAGAATGATTGTTGATTTCGTTGACCACTTCTCCAGCCCTCGTGTGAATTCTTCCTTTACAGCGACCCACTTCTTCGCACCGCCAAAATTTTAAACTAGCGTCCCTTTTACTAACTTTGTCGAAAACGTACAAATATCCGTTATATGAAAACTTCTCGTTTCCTTTCTTGCTGAGAACTGCTGGTTCCATTATTAAGATCACTGTTAACTAACGTAATGATTACTTTGTGACGAATACACTTAGAGTGATGTGTTAAGGGCTCCTGCCCCATATTTATACCAAATACTGTTAAACAGTTTTTAGAATTTTAAGCGGATTAAAACTTCTCATTACCTCCTTTGTGCTAATGGGCCTGTGTTGATAACCATAACACCATTAAGATAACCCGGATTAAAACTTCTGCTTACCTGCTTTGTCAATGGGTCCCAATCTGGTAATCCCGGCGCTCTGTGGCTGAAATTGGAACGCTGGCGCTTCACCGGCCCCTGATCAGCATGTTCCCAAAATGCATTTATAAGGAATGATTGTATTTTTTATCAATTTTTTTTTAGAATTCAATCTTTGATTCCTTTATGTCTAAGAAAGATTAACCTAATGTTACCATTGATACTATGACCAATAAAACGTCAAAATGAATTTATTCTCAGTTACTCACTTAAATTAAAAATTTCATTGAAAATTACATCTGAAACTTAATTATTCTGTAATTAGTCGCAGAACAGAGGATTATTGGGCGCACTTTTACGCTGCTGTATTTAGGTGAGTTTGAAGGTGTGCAGAATCTAGCTGTTTGTGTACTTATTATCGATTTTTTTTTTTTATAAATTCATTTAAAATATTTTTAAAGGTATGAGCTTTAGTAAAGTAACAGTAAAAAGATATTTATGTCATAAATTATATCGGAAATCTTGATTTAAAGTTGATGTCTTTTTTCCAAATTTTTTTTTCAAATTTATTTTCTTTAATGGAGTAGGAAAAAAAACTCCACGATTCTCCACTCTAATTTTAAAAGAATATTATTGATGTATCTTTTTTGTACATGGAACAATAAAAATTATCACCAGCCGTCACCAGCCACTCCAGTAATTGCATTTTTAAGGAATGATTGTATTTTTCATCAATTATTTTTTTGAATTCAATCTTTGATTCCTTTATGTCTAAGAAAGATTAACATAATGTTACCTTTATTACTATAACTAATAAAACGTCAAAATGAATTTTATTTTCAATTAGTCACTAAAATTAAAAATTTCATTGAAAATAACATCAGAAAGTTAATTATTCTGTAATTTATGTAATAACATATTTTTTAATTTATGTTATTACATAAATATAAAATATCCTGTACTATCTTTTGGAGTCTTTTCCGTTTGGTTATTTTAATGCGCATGTCATTAAATGTATAATATATTTTTAAGTAGGTACCTGCCAACTATAAAATGTTTATAAATACATTCAATTTGCGTGTGAGCATTTTTAGCAGGAGTTAATATATAATTAGATTACCTATTGTGTGTAATTACACTAATTACCCCCATTAAACCATTCTACCCCCAATTATCATTATTTAACGTTATTCCCCACTGTCTGGAAAATCCTAAGTATTATTGCTATGTACATCGATTAACAATGTTATGTTTATTGTTTGGGATTCTCCTTCAATTTATGAAGTTATTATAGAGAATCTTTCAAAAATTTTGTAATATTTCATATAAACACTTAAAAACAACAATAAACAACCAAATGGTCGAACGCCGAGAGGGATGTCGCGCCAGCCAGCGCTCCAATTTCAGCCACTGTGCGGCGATTGTAACTTGCATGTACAAAATATCTTTTAAATTAAAATAAATGTTAATGCTACTTTTTAAATGATTCGATAATTTTTGTATTTTCTATTTTATTTTCTATGACTGTATGTATGTGTTTAAACAATAAAGTTTAATTGTAATTGTTAATTTAATTTGAATGCGGCGTAGAATCGGCTGGCGTAGAAACGGCCGGTGTAGAAACGGCCGGTGTAGAACCGTCCCGGCGTAGAAACGGCGGCGATGAACTGGCGGCGAAGAACCGGCGGCGTAGAAACGTCCCATTCCCGATTAAAATAAATATTTTTCACTTTGGAGACTGTGGGAGACTGGGGTTTTTAGGATTTTAGGTTACTGGTATACTGAGAGAGGTAAACTGAATCTAAGACTGATTAAAACACTCGAAAAGAGGTTTGAACTTGGAGACTTTTGGTATCTTGAGTATTGTTTCTTCTCGGCTGATAGTTTTGAACTGATTTCCTACCGGTTTGACTTCTATTTTTATAGGGCAAACTCAGGTCGGACTTTTGGGGGACAGAACCTCCTTAATTTTTCTAAGGTACTTGTTTTAGGTAATTTCCCTGGTCGCTACGATTGGAAGTCAGCTGTGTTAAAATTATGTGTGATAGTTTTTGCCAAGATTTTACCAACTCAGGATGCCAAAGCCTCATATCATTTTTATTGTGTTTACAAGAAAAGGTACAAGTATACATATGTGATATAAGGTACAATTTTAAACAGTAAATATTTTTCTTAAAGTGCAACAATCACTGATAGACGTCAGTTTTTGGGTTGTTTTTGTAGCATATACTCATTTTTAGGTGATGATGTTTATTTCTTGATCCAAATTATTCCCAATTTCTCGAAATTGAGCTCCAAATTTTTCGGAAGATGAATTCGCTGTCGTAAATATTTACGATTCAGATTTTTCCTTTGTTCAGAATTGACCAATAGTGGCTCGGCTGGTCGCATGGTGGGGGTGACGTAAATAGTCAGCCATTTCTTTGGCGTTGATCATTGCTGTCTGGAGTCCCTTGTGGAAGCATTAGGTGGTTATTCAGATGTGTTTTCTAGTCCAATGAGGCTGCTGCATGTATTCATTGTCAATTTCATTTATGTTTTCAATTGATTAGTTAGTTAAAGGAAATAATAGCGTTGTAGACAAATCATTTGGAAGGGGCACCACATGCACATTATTCCGCTAGCCAATAGCAGCTCTCAGATTGTCGTGCTGGCGGCATGGTACTCTGTGGGAGCGTAAATTCCATTCTTGAATTTCCAGGATTGTCATACGCTTTCGCGCACTCATTCGATGCACACGGATTCTTACGACACGTTCGATACAAAAGCTAAATCTAACTATTTAACTCTTTGAGGAGTTTCAGCGCATGTATGCAGCGGCACTCAAACGATGCATTTAGAGGATCGCGGCATTCGTGCGGCCGTATGACTTTATTAAAGTTTTTTCAATAATTTTTTTATAATTTACTGAACTTGTCCAACTATAATTTATAATGCAATAAGAAAAGGTTATCGTAATAAAATAAAGCTCCCAAATGAACATGTGTAGTAAAAAAAGTAAGAAGATAATTAATTTATCGATTACTTAAAATTAAGAAAAACTTGAAAATTAACTCACTCCCATGATGTAAATGATAAAAAAAATAACTCACTAATCAAAGGGTCAAATAAGAAATACTCCGTATTAACCGTGAGGCGGAGTGCAACAAGTTTATCCTAGTTTCTTGTACTAATTATTGTTTAAATGAAGTGTAATTTTCATTATCTGTGCCTAAAAGTGTGGCAGTTAGGGGTGGCACATACATACAGAAATGGCTTTAACTATATTAAATGACTACATCCGAATAACCAAGTAATTCCTAATTCTTCAACTTGTGCTACCCTTTCGTTCAACCTTTCAAAAATTTGGCTTTTTGCCTAGCTCAAAAGCTCACCTGATAAATGTGGTATGTGATTACAGGCCTACTCCGGAGACGGTTTGCCCTGCATGATCTGTAAAAAGTGTCTCGCCATTCTCACTGCGGCCTACAAGCTCAAGCTGCTGGCCAAGGAGTCCAACAGACAGCTCCTCCTCTCCCTCCCCGGCCACTCTCTCAAAGATACAGAAGGAGTGACGGCAGTCTCCGGTGACTTTCTCAAAACTAAAGAAGAAGCGAAGACTGTATCCAGGAAATCTCTCAAAAGTACAGAAGAAGCAAAGGCGGTCTCTAGAGATTCTCTCAAAAGTAATGAAGACGAGATAAAAGAGGAAATATCTCAACCGGAATATACAGTTTTAATAGAGAATGAAATCAAAAAAGAAGAGACCAAAGATTGGATGCAAGATGATGATGTTGGTTGTTATGATAATGATGCAGAAGCTAAAGAGGAGACGGATGCCTCGAGAGACGGAGCAGAAGTAAAGCCATACGACGAGGAAGATGGCACCGGATGGGATGGAGGGATCCCCACTAAAGAAGAAGAGGCCCCTTCAGCTCTCCCGGCACCGAGCCGAGGTGTTAAGTCCACCAAGAGTAAGAATCATTTGGCAGTTTCATACATAACAATATTATCTTAGTATAAATTTATCAATAGAAGAGAAGCCACTTCTGGACTGGAGCCCACATAGTCTCCTACGTGGAGCTGATGTAAAAAAAAAGTAAAAAGGCCTCTGAGGGAAAAAATCCTTCAGGGCCTATGTCATCTTTGAGGATGCTGTGTGCAGGGTCTTTTTAGGGAAAGTAAGGAGAGGAAGTTCTGAAAAAGAAAAAAATATAAGGGGTGGGTTGGAATCTGGGGTCAATGTGTCCAGGAGTGACGGACGTAGGCATCCATCCATCCCACTGCGGTGCAAGGCAATGGGTCGAGAGAGTCTGGCTGGAGAGGTCAAAAGGTCTCCCTCAACCAGTTTCTCCTGATCAGGCCCGCCACGCAGTAGGTGGGCAAATGCATCCGCCACCGAGGCCTAGATGTTACTGCTAAGTCACCAAACACATCGAACCACGTAGGTTGACCTGTGACAGAGGTATTGGTTATCTAATAAATGAAATACTTTTTGATTCTGTGCAAAGGCGGGCGGTCCGTCTGATTGATAATCTGTTGTTAACAGACTCTCTAATGCGCAAACACAATATAAGCTTGCTGAATCTGTTCTACAACTATTTTAATGGAACCTGCTCTAAGGAGCTATCTCCATTGATCCCCGGTGCAACTCAACGGACTCAAGTGGAACATTGGTTCACAGTTGATGTAGGGCTTCATAAGAACAGGTCATTTCTTCGACTCGTTTTTGTGTAAGTCGGTTCATTGTGAAACGAGCTACCGCCGGCATCTGTTTTTCCGCCTTCATATAATCCGGGCCTCTTCAAGACTCGCATTAAATAATTCCTTCCGAAGCCCCTATCTTAATCCACCTCACAACACTGCCCAACTGGGTGATGATATAGTTTCCCTATCGACTGGAGCGCTATTTGCCACAATTTGGCACTTTTTAAAACACCTCGGATTGCTTTGCTGCCAATTTTGGCAAATTTTCCCTTATTTGTAAGTAATTAAGTAAAAGTTTATGATGTTAATATATTTTTTTTATAAATCCTACGAATATGTGATAATCGACAAAAGATAGGAGGATTCACTTTTTTTTTTTTACAGTGAATACCGCACAGAATCTCAACTGCTCCTGTCTGGAGCCAGTGAGACTATGGCATCCCCAATTGGGGTATGTTGTGAGGCTGAAGGTAGTGGGGAGGGGAAGGAGGTGGGGAAGAGGAAGGTTGGGAATACCTGGCTATTCAGATCTGGTCACCAAACACGGCTAAAGCCATTTTCAAGCAACGTTTCAATTCTGAATGGTTGTCTTACACCAGGGCGATACTGATATTATCTTTCACTCTGGAACATGCCGCAAATATACTATATATTATTTTAAATGAATTAATTGTGAAATAACACAAATCAATCAAATAAAATTTATTTGCGCATGCCAGGTTCGAACTCTCGACCTCCGGATTGTGAGTCAATTAGTCAACTCATTCATTGGCTATATAGAACTATAATCACTTTTTATGTCTCCATATTAAAATTCGGTGGGATGTTTTTTTAGATAAAATAGAAAGGCAGATAAAAAGCCACCGAAAAATCTCGAGCAATTGGAGAAAAAAGTTATAAATTGCGCTTTCGCTCCAGTGGCTACAGACTGTACTCTATGAGGTGTCACATAAAAAATAAATGAAGTTATGGATTTGACTATGATAGATCCCCTGGAACTGTTTTTTTTTTCAACATTAACATTGTATATTTAATATCAGTAAGTTGTATGTAGTACCAACATATATATAATTAAATTGGTGTTTTAGAAGCAGCGAGCACCGGCAAAGACAAGGACCACAAGAAAGTCAAGAGAAAATACTGTCTCAAAGCCAAAAAGAAACCCTACAACTGTAAGTATCATTTTAATTATTTTATCTAACTAAATAACTAACCCGAACTAAACAAGGCAAAAACAAGTCAATTTAAAATCGCCGCTAAATTATGGATAGTAAATAAAGGTTATGCACTAACCATAGAGATACAATTAGATGTGCTATTGCATACTAATATCCACTACCAATAATAGGTGCGCACCGTCGGTCTGCATTATAGCGTTGGAAGCATTAGAGATCAAATTGAACGACCAAAAAGTAGAACCTATTTTTTTAATACATTATATTATCATCTAAATATAATACATTGATAATGCGATGACCTCCGTGGAAGGAATAAGGCTCTCCACTAGCAAGCCGGAAGTCACGGGTTCAAATCCAAGTTCAAGTAAATTTTAAATAATATATAGTATATTTGTGACACGTTCCAGAGTGGAAAATATTCTCACCACCATTGAGAATTGAAACGTTGCTCGAAATGGTGCTGGCTGTAATTGGTGACCAGATCTCAATAGCCAGGTACTTCCCCACCTTCCTCTTCCCCATCTCCTTCCCCTCCCCGCCACCTTCAGCCTCACGACATACCCCAATTGGAGATGCCGGTAATTTTTCGGGATTAGTGTCCATGGCTATTACGAATAATTTTTAGAAAAAAAACTTTAGATTCACCTTAATCACTATAAAAGGAAACTTTTTGCATCACGGCCGGCAGAAAATAATGCATTTTAATTTTCAATGTCGTTAAATAAAATTTCACTTCGTGAACCGATACTACGACAGCCTGCCCGCCATTTTGTCACTGTTATGTTGGAATCCCTGACTGATACAAACAAGAGCTAGATACGATTGTAGCCGACTTCGTGGGATATATGATAAGGCGCGTAATTATGAAAAACAGAATTAATAATATAATGTAAACGAACCTCTAATCAGGCACTGGAATGGAGACAAACCATTCAAATCCTGGGATGTTTTTTTAAAATAAAGATAATATACACAAGCCCGCTACACAAACCCTGCTTTGCCAGACAAACCATTCAAAAACGTAGGCTGTTTTTTAAAGTAAAGATAACATACACAATCCCGCTAGACAAACCCTGCTTTGCCAGACAAACCATTCAAAAACTTAGGCTGTTTTTTAAAGTAAAGATAACATACACAATCCCGCTAGAAAAACCCTGCTTTGCCAGACAAACCATTTAAAAATGTAGGCTGTTTTTTAAAGTAAAGATAACATACACAAGCCCGCTAGACAAATTTCATAATTACGCGCCTTATCATATATCCCACGAAGTCGGCTACAATCGTATCTAGCTCTTGTTTGTATCAGGTCAGGGATACCAACATAACAGTGACAAAATGGCGGGCGGGCTGTCGTAGTATCAGTTCGCGAAGTGAAATTTTATTTAACGAAATTGAAAATTAAAATGCATTATTTTCCGCCGGCCGTGAAAAAGTTTCCTTTTATAGTGATTAAGGCGAATCTAAAGTTTTTTTCTAAAAATTATTCGTAATAACCATGGACACTAATCCCGAAAATTTACCGAGATGCCATAGTTTCACATTTAAAAAAAATCAATGACAATAACCAGTGAACTCATCCAAGTTTACTATATGCTAATCTTTATTAACCCCTCAGGCCTCTGGCATATTGACCATTATGAGGTCAGAGAATTTGTTATTTCCGCTTTGTTATAAAAACCATATAAATGGAATATTTCTAAACACATCCGAAAACGCTTTCAAAAATTTTTTTTTTTAAAGGTAGACAAACATTCCCGGATTACAAATAACCCGACAATATTTGAAAATCTCCTACTACCACCACAGTAAGTGGAAAATGTTGCTTTTGTCGTGATGGCCTGCCGAGAAATCGAACACGGGACGCCTGGATGGGACTCAAACGCGATGCCAACTCAGCCATTGACTGGCCATGATATTATTAGAAATAAACTTTTGAATGGAAACATAAAAAAGTTTTAAAAATAGTTTTTCGTCTAAACACTCAATTAAAATTACTGATAACAAACAAACAAAAAAATCATGTGTGCAGTTCACACGCGGTAGAAGTGAACCTTCAGAAAACTAAATTTGGAGAGAATGAGACGAATGCAGAGTATCAGGAGTAGGATAATTGTGGGATTTATTGAACAAATCATGTGTGCAGTTCACACGCGGTAGAAGTGAACCTTCAGAAAACTAAATTTGGAGAGAATGAGACGAATGCAGAGTATCAAGAGTAGGATAATTGTGGGATTTATTGAACAAATCATGTGTGCAGTTCACACGCGGTAGAAGTGAACCTTCAGAAAACTAAATTTGGAGAGAATGAGACGAATGCAGAGTATCAAGAGTAGGATAATTGTGGGATTTATTGAACAAATCATGTGTGCAGTTCACACGCGGTAGAAGTGAACCTTCAGAAAACTAAATTTGGAGAGAATGAGACGAATGCAGAGTATCAGGAGTAGGATAATTGTGGGATTTATTGAACAAATCATGTGTGCAGTTCACACGCGGTAGAAGTGAACCTTCAGAAAACTAAATTTGGAGAGAATGAGACGAATGCAGAGTATCAAGAGTAGGATAATTGTGGGATTTATTGAACAAATACGTCCATAGGATTTATCCAGCGAGAGAATGAGATAGTATAATCGGTCTCCTCTTTGTGCGGTGCTTCGTAGCCTCCCCATTCTTGTCTATTTTAGTTTTCTAAAGGTTTCACTTCTCCCGCATGTGAATTGCACACTCTATTTTTATTATAATATTGTTACGAAGTTTAAAAATTATTTTTTATTTTATTCTACGAAGCACCGCACAAAGAGGATACCGATTAGTGTACCTCATTCTCTCGCAAGCTAAATTCTATAGATGTATGTGGTTGTCTCTTTTTAGAGTTTACTTATTTTTCGTTTCATCAAGTTTCAAATCACGACGGTGCTAAAGAAGTTTTCACTTGAAAAACATTTTTATTAGACAAATATTTATATAATATAGACTTTTATGGCGTTTCATGTGCGGTACTTTTATACAGACCTCTTGACATATCCCTGAATCACGTCATGGTTTCATAGCGCTTCCCCTACTGTTTCCATTCACTTACATATCAAATATTTATGAAGCCCCTTTATCTATCTGTCCAAATGATGTAAGCATCCCTCTGTTGATGTTTCCAGGCCGCCTGTCCAGCTCGCTGCTCTGTGAGGAGTGCGGACTCACCTTCAGCTGCAAGACAGTGGCGGAGCATCACAGGTTTGACTTCTTTTTTCATTTAACCACTCGCCCTCTGTCTTCATGGTAACTTCTTAATTAATTTATAATTCCAGAGAGATCTCCCACTATCTGCTACTATCTCTCTGGAATTATAAATTAATCTGACTATCGTAGACTATCTGCTACGTATGCAAGAAGACCTCTGACTCCTCAGTCCTCTGGCATAATCAATATATGTATATTATAAAAGAAAGTCCAAAAAAATGTGCATCCCGCAAAAACTCAGAAACGAGACCCGGTACGAGCTCTAGGAAGTTCTGGAAGGAGTGGCGGAGTATGTGGTGGAATGTTGGGGAATAGGGAATCGGGAACATCATTGTGGAATATTCGAGAACACTCTAAAATGTTGACCTGAGCGAAGCCGGGTAACCCAGCTAGTGTTAAATAAATGTAATTTTTCTGAACATTTCGGAAAACTAAAAACTGTTTTTGAAAGGTGATAAAATACGCTTTCAAATTTAGTTATTACTAAAAACATGATATTTGAAAAGCTAACAAACAGTATTTTTTTAATGGTTCACTTCATATTTTTTCATCTATCTGAACTGAAATTACTGCTGGTAATGAAAAAAAAAACCAAAAACAAAAACATTAGACAAATATCCGATCATCCAATTGATTAGTCAGACATCTCCGAAAAATCTTAATTTGAGTTTTTGTAAAAGTATACCCTCTTTATAGTACAATACTCAAATTACTCATAAATGCCGTCAAATCAATAAGGAACTCCAGTGAAAAATATTGTGGCTTTAAAAAAATATGTTCATATAAACATAGACCAATAAACGCTGATTCTGAATATATAAGTTTTATTTAATAATATTAAACGCAGAGTTTTTAAAAAATTATTAAAAAGTCCATTTTTAATCGGGTCGTAAAAACACGCCGTCAAGTTGGCGTTATTGAAATTTTAGTGGTGACGTCACCGTAAAGTCATTGTATGGGAATGTATGATATGACACAAGCCATCGTATTAATTTGTTCGTTTATTTACATACTGTTTATAGAGATTTAGTTGGTGTGTTTATTGAAACGTTATTTAGGCCTAAATAATGTTTCAAAAATTGAGGTATCTCTTATTAGTTTATCTCTATTATTGAAAATATTCAAAAACTACTGCACAAAAAAAATAGTAATGCTACTTCTAGGGAGAATACTTCGAACAACGAAATTCAAAATAGCGGCTGTTGATCAGTTGGTTGCCTGATCCTATAGTAACTTTTCAGGAGTGATGATGTCACACGATTCACCGTATATACGGTGGTTTTCGGGGGGTCTTGAAAAATTAAAACTTTGACAATTATTTTATTTACTATTAACCCCTCCGAATTTTCGAGAATATTAGCTTTTGGTGTCTTAAACGAAATGACATTTTACGAAAACTTTGTATTATTACCGCTTTACAATTAAAGCTCTATAAATGAAACATTTCTGAACGTAGCCGAATAGTAAAAACTGTTTTAGACAGGTTACAAAATAAGCTTTCGAATTATTATATTACAAATAAATATTAACATTTGTAAATATTAAAATTTAGAATGCAAACATTAAAAAAATGTGAAAATGACTCACGTGATGTTTTTATGTGAAAACGGTACTAAAATCACAGATTATGTTAACAACAATACTTATTCTATTGTATAAATGTGTAATAAACACTTTTGTCACCTCACTTTTTTATCATTTCATATAAAAGTATTTAATAGAAACTAATAATGTCGGTCGCCCGTAGGAAATTTGGCGGCATAAATTATGTGTCAGACTGCGCGTCTGACAGAATGTTCTTTTTATGTATTTCTATGGACAACTTGAATAGAGATGTGCAGCATGATTCACTATCGACCTTTCACTTTTTATTTTACGGATGTAACTAAAACAATAACGGAATAATAACGGTTTCTATGGAGACACACGCGCTGATGTGTAAACACGCTTATTGTACTTGACTGCTGTCGTATTTTTAACGCATATATCTGCTTACGTTGCGGAGGGGTTAAAACTAACTCTAAAAATAAAAATGTAGTTATTTAAGTTAGAAGGTCATTATTCATTAAAAAAAAATTAAAAAATTGGACTGGAGTTCTCTATTATAATGCACAAAAACTTGTAGTGAAATAAACAAAAAAATATATGTTTTTTGGTCACTGCTAGGATATTTCAAAATTTCGTATTAATGTACCGGACCGTTATGCCTCCTGGTGTTATTTTATAGGACATTTAATATGTAAAACACGGTCACATGTATATAATATTTGATTTATGATGAGCATTTGAATATTACTTTCATCAAAACTTGTATTTGGAGATGTCTACTTATCAACTGGACGATCAATATTATAAACATTTTTGTCATCTCACTTTTTTAGTGGTTTCATATAAAAGTAATTAATAAAAAATTCACATAGTTTTATAAATGTTTCTGGAATTTCAATCGGAACCTTTGATTTCATAAAGGTGTATATTTTAATTCTTCTGCGGTTAAATTTGAATGTAAAGCTTGGCGTTTTCTCTTCCTTTTTTATTATTTTTCCTTACGAGACTACTAATACTGCACAAGAATCCCACTGACAGTAAGGTAAGTATGACACTATAAGAGCTGTTGCCAAAAGCGAACAACTTGACGAATTATGAGTATTAGTTGTTTGTTCGCAAAACCGAACAAGTTAGCCTGAGGGGTTAAAAACTTTATTTTGTTATTTCAGGAAATTGGTGCACTTGAAGGAAAAGAAGTACTTCTGTGACTATTGCAATAAAGGGTACCTGGAACGTCCTCGACTTATCTTACACATAAAGTGAGTACACATTCCTTCCTTCAATAGATGTCCATACCATAGTTAGTAATATGAAGTTCTGCTACATCCCAACAGATGGCAGTTGAGTATGATATCTGAAGAGTACCATCTATCGTTGTTCTTGTCTTAGACACGAATGGTTACGATAATTGCGGACGACATCAGCGAAATTGGTGTGCTCCACCAGTCTGCTCGCAGCAGCAGCAGAACCACTTAGAGCTTAGTCCAATGCGTAATGCCCCATTAGTAACTTAAGTGGACTGTAAAACACGTAACAAAAACAAAGATCATTCGATTGCGCTTTTTATCTTATCACTGGGAAAAAGAGAGCAAGGAGAAAACCCTACCTTCAAATGTTTGATGATTTTGTCCTTCATTCTCTGATCACTTGGCACATTTACACCCACTGGCTAACATAAAGTATATCATATCATATAAAATGTATATGAGAGCGATTTTGCGATAAATTAAAATAACTGTTGTGGTCACGATCGAGACAATATTTCAACTGATATGTAGGTATTCTTTTCACATGTATGTAACGTATTATAACTAGCAGAGTTGGGTAGTATTTTTTGTCATCTTCTATTTGGCTTCCCAAGTAAGGCTTTTTGAGGAAAGGAGAGGGACAATGGGAGATGACAATACATTGAACAGGACCTTGGGATAAAGGAGAAGTTCCAAAGCTGTTTCAATATTAACCCGTCTGCTTGTTTAGGAATAAATATATCCCAAAATACGTAATCGCGTTATACTTTCATAAGACCAAAAATGTCCCGAGCGACCTTACATTTTAAAAGCTATATATCTCTCTTCCTCTCATGCAAACATATGTATTTTTTCTTTTACCCAGAAAGAGAACAAAATAATGCTTCTTATTGTCTTTGAAATATGAAAGCTATTTTGCATAGATATTTTACAATCTCCAAAGTGACGGTTTCAGAATTTACGCGTGAAACTGAGACTTCCGGATTGGGAGGTGCGAATATATTGAACCAAGCAGACGGGTTAAACATCTCGTAAGGATGTCTGACCAGTTTAATATTCATTGTAACTTTAACGATAACTTAATAAATCAAGTAGCAATCACACGGACCTATAACTTATTTGGAAGATTCCCATCTTAAGTTGTCTTATTATTGGAAATTGGTTGAACAATATTACATGACATGTTTGCTGCATTCATGTACGTATTTAGAGTGTTTCAGTAATCTCTGCGTGTTGTGTTAGGATGCACGAGGGCAGAAAGTCGTACGCGTGTCCCAACTGCGGCAAGATGTACTACTCGCGCGGAGGGCTGAGCGCGCACTTGGTGACGGAGCGTGGGGTGCGCAGCCACAGCTGTCCTCTCTGCCCCAAGAAGTTCTGGAACAGAATGTAAGTTCACGGGCCTATCTATCCTGTACACTGCACAGAAGGTTCTGATGAAAATAATACGCTTAGGGCCTATATCATCTTTTTGGATGATGTGTGGAGTGTCTTTTTAACAAAAGGAAGGAGAGGATTTTCTGGGAAGGAAAAGGTATGAGGGTCGAGTAGTAATCAAAATGAAAATCTAGTCTCCTTCAACGGAAGCAATCTTCCAAACAGGCCCTCCATTGATATGCTTGGTGTAACTCTAAGTGACCAGCTCAGGTACGGGGGCTCCATCGAAGCCAAAGTTAAGTTAGCATCTCAAAACCTGGGCGTACTGTACAGGCCCGCAGATGTTTTAATGGAACACAACTGCTAATTTAAATTTAATTTAATAATAATTTCATTTAAATTAAATTTTTTAAAAATTAAATGGAGTTCTGCGAATTGAACACAAAAACAATTAATACACAACTGCTAACCTGTACAAATCGCAAGTAAGCCCCACGGTTGAATTTTGGCAGCCACCTCTGGTCTGGAGCCATAAATACCTGGAAAAAGCCTTCGACTATGTGAAGAAACGGGTGGTTGATAGATTCTCCTATCTTAACAAACGGATTGCAATCCTTAGAGCACAGACATTGGGTGAAAATGCTGTCCTCGTTCTACCGGTATGTCAATGGAAGATGCTCTGAGGAATTAGCGTTTTTGATCCCTTCAGCACAGGTGCATAGTCGGGAAACAAGTCAAGCATGCGCCCGTTGGTTGACATTTATCACATGAGAACGGGAATTTTCTACAACTAACTCTTGAATTCAACAGCTCGGCTGTGGAATGATTTGCCGGCCTCTGTCTTTCCTCCCCCCTACAACATGGAGCTCTTCAAGACCCATGCAAATTAGACCATAAACTTGATTGTGTGTATCTGCCATAAGAGTTGTTGTAGACTCATGTTGTGTGTGTGCGTAGGGGCCTGGTGAACCACGGCGTCACGCACACCAGGGAGCGCGCCTTCCCGTGCCGCTACTGCCCCTCCACCTTCTCCCGCAAGAAGAACCGCAAGCGCCACGAGGTGTCAATGCACCAAGCCGTCCCCACGCAGGAAGAGATGCGCTTCCAGAAAACACAAATATTAGTCAATAATAAATAAATCTAATTTACAACAATATACGAAACAATGTGCAAAAATAATAATGTTTCAAACAAGACGGGGGATAGGTACCAATATTGTTGCCATGTGGAGAAATTCTCCATCTGCATATCAGACCAATATAAAATTATTATATTATTAGATGGCAACCAGTGGCGGTTTTCTCTAAGGTTTTATTTTTCAAGTAAAACTTCTTTACGCACACTCGACTTGGAGGGTGAGCTGGTGAATGCTTTATGAAAAGTGATGATGTGTTACAAAAAGTGGTGATGTGTTACGAAAAGTGTGATGCGATCGATGGCGAGGCAAACGGTCAGGCCTTTACGCACGCTTGACTTGGGAAGTGATAAGGATAAGGATAAATATGGTCACCCCAAGGTCGTAGGTCACCCCAGGGTCGTAGGTCACCCCATGGTCATATGTCACCCCAATGTCAATGTCATATTTTTTTTTATAAGTTAGCGAAGTTTTACTTCAGTCGAACTAAAAGTTCAGTTCAGACTAAAACACACTCGTTTCTTTTTTTTTTTACTTTAGCTCTATACACAGAAAAAAAACCCTCAGGGCTCTTGTCATCTTTGGGGATTCTGTGTGGAGGGTCTTTTTATGGAAAGGAAGGAGAGGAAGTTCGGGGAACAAAAAAATCTTGAAGGTTAGGTAAGAATCTGGGGGTAGTGTAATCCAGGACTGACGGACATTTGAATCCATTCCTCCCACTGTCAGCAAGGCGATGGGTCGAGAGTGTCCGGCTGGAGTGGTCAGATTTTTTTTACATATTTATATTTGATGGATTTGCATATTATATGGTCAAAATTGAATGAATTTTGATGTAAGCGGAGATTTAAATAAATTTATCTTTACTCTCTAAACTTTGATTAAACGCCCAATGAGAATGACCACTGCCTGCCACTGGTGGCCAATATGTGTATACTGTCACTGTCACTACAACTTGTGTAAAATCAACAACATTACACTAATTATTTTAAGAGGATATATTGTAATTTTTGGACGTGTAAATCTACTATGAAATTCTCACGATTCGTAAATTACGCCTAGGTTTAGGATTAAATCCAAATATATTCAAATACAAAAGAAATATACTACGATGTCTGCGCAACTGTCGGCGGACTACTACCTAATAGGAATAGTTGGCATACGAAAAGAATTTGTTCATTTTGTTGATTTTTTGATTGGTTAATAATATAGTTTGAATACGGAAAGAATTCGTTCATTTAATTTAATGTTCATTTAGTTTATTCGTTCATTTAGTTAATTGGTAAACAATATCGGCGACACCCGGAAGCGCAGTCCCACCTAGTAAAAACTGCGGATAGCACATCTCTTATAATTCAATATCTTTGGTTAAATCCCATTTGGTGGGGAAAACAACAATTATCTACTTTTAAAACTTCAGTTATGTATATGGTTTTTGAGAATAACAATTACAATGAACATGTAATTGATCTGACAGTTAAAATGATATCTTTGGAAAGAATGACTAATTTAAGATTTCATGTGATTACATTTTGAGTAAATAATACGTTTTGTTTTTGTTTTATTCGCAATTTGTTGAAAATCGTTGCACGATATAAAAATGCACCACTTGATATTATTAGACAATTAATCTCATTTTATGATGATTTGTTTTTGGGGCATTATGCCGTGTTGACTACAAATCTGCCCTAATGATGGACACTGTAACGCTGTCTGAAACGTTGGCTAAAGAAGGAGGTTTCGCAAAATGGCATAATACCCCATGAATGATATTATGTTGTGAGTGGATTAATATGTTTGTGTAAAAATGACTGGCGAAGGACCTTGATTTTGTGTTACTATCACTGCTTAAAAATGATAAAAACACATGTTGCATAGAAAGGAAAGGACTCACCGGAAAAGGATAAGATCTTGTAGGCTGGCAATGCACTTGTCTTGCTTTCTTAATGCTTTCTTTCCCTTCCAACAGGCACAAAACAGTAATAGACGTGAGGTTCATTTATTTTATAATACACGGCGGAGTTGTTTTTAATGGCGATTAACCGAGAGCGGAGCGCAATGGCTATGTTGCGGCGGGGTTTATTACAGACTGACTGTGGGTAAGCTTGACGGGTAGGCAATAGGGATAGGTAGGAACAAGGAACTTGCAACAATATTAATACCAATCTCAAGCAGTGACAGTATGTATGCGTGCTATGTAGGTATGTGTATGTGTAGGTATATGTATGGGCGTAACCACCCCAAAAACAATCATAATAATACTTTTGGCCGTGAAAATTTCAAATCATCTAATAAATCTCGTTATATAAAAAAAATGTGTGTACGTACTATGTTTGTATCATAATATTATATGTTATGTATTTTTACACAAAGAACACTGTTTGTATTATTTAACTTAAGTGTTGATGCATCTTTATATATCTCCCTTCCTCCACCCAACCTACTATCCATGCACCTATCCTTATTTGACAGTGAGTGGCCAATTTACCTATGTGTGGCATTTGTAACTAAATCATGGGTCGGCAACCTGCTGCCCGCGAGGCGTCTTGGTGAGACCCGCAAGATTCTCGCCGAAACGCATGTGACGGACGATACGAGTATCATACACAACGTAGTGAAAGGGAGCAAAGGGATAGCTCAGAAAACCCTAATAAAAGTAATACTTAAGTTACCAATACTAACACCCACTTCAATCATATTCGAAAAATTCCCAGTGCTGAAAATTCAAAAAATATATTCAAAACAAATACTAACTTTCCTTTACAAGAACTTAACCACATTTAACACTTCACAAAATTCTCGCAATACTAGAACAAGACATGCTCTCCAACTACAAATACCAAAAACAAACACATCCTTTGGACAAAAACACTACAGATACCAGGCTATAAAACTATACAATTCTCTTCCTACACAATATAAAACAACTAATATTATTGAATCCAAAAAAAACATAAGAAACTGGATACAATCCTTTTAACTTTTCAGTTATAATTTTTGTCGAATTTGAAGTCGATTTTATATTTTGATTTTTATTGTTTCTCTTTTTTATATTAACTATGAACACTCTTTTGTTTTACTATTCACAATTTATAATTTACAACTGAAAAATGTCCTCTACAACACAGGTGAACTCTACTAAAAAAAACCACAGCGCGACCGATAACCTGTGTTATTACAATAACATAAATAAACCCCGTATACACTAAAACACAATATATTACTAATAACACTCTTGCGTGATCACGTTGTAAAAATACATTCAATGTATTTTAGATCTGACAACGTTGTAATTTCTTAGAATTTACTTATTAAATTGTTTGTTTTCATTCACACCCGGTAGGTGGCGACGGATAGTGCGCATGCGCATTTGTCGTTCGTGCTGGAAAAAATCAAAGCCGCGAAAATAATCTGGCTCTGGTCTTTATATTTTGAGAATTTATTCAAAGTTATGTTTTTTGATGTAACTTAAATATCTAATACACGTGTTGGTAAACGTACCAAAGAAATTAACGTCTTAAGATGTGGAAGCAATGCATTAAAATTTCAGTTTTTTTTATTATTATTTTTTTGGAATTAAAACCAAACTTAAAATTTTTTTTACAATATTTTATTGTATGAAACAGAACAAAGTGAAGTGACAGTTTTCTTCCAAATTTATTACATAAAAGAATGGTATTTTTTTAATTTTGCTTTTTTATAAATTTCTCTACACTTTCATCAAAAATGTTTGATAAGAAATTTTTTTCTCTTTTTTTCCGCGTTTGAATCTTAAAATATGGCAGTTTTTTAAAACTAAAGTGTATTCCAAATACATAAATCTAAAAGGTAATTTTATCTTGTTTTTATAAATGGTATTTGTTTTTACGACAATTTCAAAAATAAGAAATATATAGAACATTCAAAATACTTTGGAAAAATTCCAAATTTCATTCGGATATCAATCGTTAAAACAGAGATAAACTACCCTCCCAGGCTGTGTAAACAATGTGTATTTCTTTCAATGAACAATTTTTTTATTAGTAATGTTTTCACATCTGCGGCCGTTTGTCAATTGAATAAAATTTTCACTGGGTTTTTTAGTAAGGCTGCTAGTGTGGAGGACAATATATTATACCTTTGTAATGTAAATGTACTAAGAATAAAAGGAAGAGAAGGAAGAGCCATTTGCAAATCAACGTGTTAGGTTTACAAAATGATACCATACTTGAAATGGCTTTTAAAGGAAAAACTTAATGGATTACTTTGAGGGTTTGCCTTCTGATAACTACAAGGAATTAAAATGGTTTTCTCACCAAATAATTACTATGTTTGGTAGTACATACATACATTTGTGAGCAACCTTTTTCAATTCTGAATTATCGAGAAAACAAATAATTCTCGGTTACCGGATTCACATTTAGATGCAATACTACGCAACTGTACTGCAAGCTAATATAAGAAAACTTGCAAGTCAAATACAATCACAAAAATCTCATTAAAAGTATACAATAAGCGTTTTACTTTTAAAACTAAAATATTTGTATGTACACAAATATTGTAGTTTTTTTTTACAATAGCTCCACACAGGAGGCCCTGAGGAAAATAATTTTCGTCAGGGTCTATGTCATCTTAGGGGATGCCGTGTGAAGGGTATTTTTAAGGAAGGGAAGGATAGGGAGTTCTGGGAAGAAAAAGGTATGAGGGGGTGGATTGGAATCTGGGTGTCAGTGTGTCCAGGA
This sequence comes from Limnephilus rhombicus, assembly GCA_929108145.2. Taxonomy (NCBI): domain Eukaryota; kingdom Metazoa; phylum Arthropoda; class Insecta; order Trichoptera; family Limnephilidae; genus Limnephilus; species Limnephilus rhombicus. Next base: position 55,837,179 of record OV815280.1, on the reverse strand, counting down.
GTGATGGCGTATGAATCAATCCTTCCAACTGCAGTGCAAGGCGATGAGTTAAAAGAGTTCGGCTGGAAACGTCAAAAGGCCTCCCTCAACCAGTCTCTCTAGATCCGGCCCGCCACGCAGTAGGCAGATGCATCCGCCGCAAAGACCTGGACATACCTCACCACAGTTAACAGAAAGGGGTAACCTTCAAATCTTCCATTTATATTAAAAATCTTAGAGAAAAATCACTGCCTCACAGATAACGTCACTTATCTGTGAGGCAGTGTTGGAGCCATTTCTAAACTCCTTATCATTTGAACTGAGTTTACTAAAAAACACTAAAGATGTATTTATTATCGGTGATATAAATATTGATATCCTTGAAAATGGCCACCCAAAAAAATATGATTACATGCAGACACTTGCATACCATGGATATGAAAGCCTAATTGAGGAACCTACACGTGTATTTAATGATAGCAAAACTTGCATTGATCATATCTTTAGTAAAACTAATAAAAAAACTCAAGCCATTATTTATACTACCACACTGACAGACCATTACACAATAATTCTATCTATAACAAAAAATAACTCTTATGTAAACCTAAATACGAAATCACTCCTAACGAAGTCTGAAACAAATTGGGAAAATGTCAAAAGGGAGTTAACAATGAATGACTGGACCGCCCTCCTGGAAAAAGATGATACTGATACTGCTTGGAGTTATTTTGTAGAAATTATACAGCACAGTATTCTATCTAACACCAAAACCACAGATAAAAAGGTATCTCATAAAAATATTCACATTAAACCATGGATCAGTCAGAATATTATAAACTCGATCAGAAAAAGAGATGAACTGCACAGAAAAGTAAAAATCAACCCTTATGATGTCCATACACTTCGATTCTACAAAAGATATCGTAATACATGTAAAAATGTAATTCGTTATGCTAAAGAAACATACTATAAAAACAAAATTGATGAATGCAATAATGATTCCCGTAAACTCTGGCAGATCATAAATGAAATTACAAATACTAAAGCCTCGCATAAAGACAAAAACATTAAAGAATTAAACATTGATGAGATTCCCACATCTTTTACGAAACACCCGGACAAACTTCTTGACTTTATAAACAACTACTTTTGCAATATAGGCTCTAACCTTGCAAATAAAATTAAACAAAATTCTACTACTGTCGAAAAAACAATGAGGAATGAAGCTGTAAATCATGAAAACAGCCTCAATATAGTCAAGATAACAAGTGATGAAATAAGAAATATTATAACCTCCTTAAACACAAATACCTCATCGGGAAATGAACTGATATCAAGCAAATCAATTAAATACCTACAAAATGAGTTAATTCAACCTCTGACATACCTTGTAAATCTATCATTATCTAAAGGTGTTTTTCCCGCTTGTCTTAAAATTGCTACGATCATACCATTATATAAAAATGGTCCCAAAAATGATATTTCAAATTATCGACCAATTAGTATTTTAACTCCTCTGTCGAAAATATTGGAAAAAGTAATAAAAAAACAAGTTCTTACATTTTTGGATACCAATAAAATATTATCACCTACGCAGTATGGTTTTAGAAAAAACCTGGGTACTGGTGACGCTATAGCTAATGTAACTAATACAATTATTAGAAAACTGGATGAAGGCAAAAAATGCTTAGCTGTTTTCATTGATCTTCAAAAAGCTTTCGATACAATTGATCATGAAATACTGTACTTAAAACTAAACAAAATGGAATAACCGAAACAACTCTAAACCTACTTAGAAGTTATTTAACTGGAAGAGAACAAATTGTACAAATTGGTAAAAGAAAGAGCAAATCTCTCCCAATTAAATTCGGGGTCCCCCAGGGAAGCGTATTAGGACCTATACTATTTCTGATATATATAAATGACCTTATGAATCTTCCCATTAATGGAAACATAATGAGCTTTGCAGATGACACTGTTATTATATTCCACGAACAAGATTGGACAAGAACCTACAAGGAGGCGGAACATGGCCTGGCTGTACTTCAAAACTGGCTAAAAGTAAACTCCCTTACATTAAATGTTAGTAAAACTAAATATCTAACTTTCTCCAAAAACAAAAGAGGACAACCAATGAATGTGCATACCCTCAAATTACATGAATGTCAAAATACTTTTCCACAATGTTCCTGCCCGTCTATAACCCAAACCAAAAGTATTAAATATCTTGGGATTGAAATTGATGAAAATCTACAGTGGAATTCACACATTGATCTTACCTCAAAAAAGCTAACAAAACTCATCTACTTCTTCAAAAAATTAAGAAACATCTTGTCAATGAGGGATCTAAAGAGAGTATATTATGCTTTATGCCACTCTCGATTGGAATATGGAGTAATAGGATGGGGCTCAGCAGCATCTAATCACTTAAAACAACTTAAGATAACTCAGAATTGCATTATATAGACCATTCTAAAGCTCCCCATAAGGACGTCAACGGCAGAAATTTTTAAACAGTTTGATGTTCCAAGCATACAGAAAATCTATGCCAAAAACATTCTAGTACATCACCACAAAAATGATTCAGAGGCAGACACCTCCCACGCTCATAAAACCAGAGCCAAACAAACAGACATACTTAATATACCAAAGTGTAACTCTTCATTTGGTCAAAGAAGTTCTGCATTTTTAGCAGTAAAGTTATATAACAAGCTCCCACTTAGTATCAAACAAATAAAAATAAAAAATAGCTACATTAAGGACATTAAATGTTGGCTGAAGAATCTATCGGAAAATGAACTTACTAGTATACTTAAAACATCATAGAAGTTTCTGGAAAACCTTATCCAATCAATGAAGTTAAACCATAGAAGTCGCTGAAAAACTTATCCAAAGCATAGTCCCCCTCAGCACAGGATCTCCTAGTGAGGAGGACTACGAATATATTTTATATATACATCTAACTAACATGTTTCATATAAAAATGTAAAAAATATTATATAGTTACTAAATAAAAAAAAAAACTTAAATTCAAATTAATTGTTAACTAAATACCAATCTACATCTATCCCACTCAAAGGAAACTGGGTTACTTTGTGTTTTGTCGGATATAACTCTTGCTTTCGAGTCACTTCTTTCAGTCTCAGACATGAGTGCCGCTTTTGACACGATTTTCTTATTAAACGATTAGAAGAATCCTTTGGATCAAATGGTGGCGTTAAAAACTGGCTGATATCCTACTTGGGCCACTGTTTATAAGCCATGAAGTTAAGGAAAAATCAATCAAACCATGCAAACTTTTCATCTGGATTACCCCAGGGGCCCGTTTTGGGCCCGCTACTCTTCATTCTTTTCACAAATGATTTTGCTAAAATAATTTAATCATTTGGTCTTCTGTCTTATTGCTAACCCAGAGACCTGTGAATTGTGGCATAGTGAAGTTTCTTGGCATTGGACCCAGAGATTGCAGGTAAAAACCTGGAGGGGGCAAATTAAAATATTTTAAATTATTTTATACTTATTCACATATAGAATTGAAATATTATCGTCTATTTATTATATCGACATCATTCCAAAGTATAAGTTACTCTCGGTATCAATCAAAATTATGCTTGAAATGTTTTTAGCTTCGTTTTGAACCCATTTTTGAAGAGCCCGATACTTCTCAACCTTCCTAGCCTCACTTCCTTTAGCATCCAGTCATCAATAAATTGGGGATGCCATAATCCCACTGATTCCAAACAGTTGGGAACTGATGGAGAAAGTTCATCCAACAAGTCGGATCGGATCCTTCGCCTGTGTTCAGAATTCCAATGAAACACAACTTATTAATATTATAAAATAAATTATTTATTTGTTGTATAAAAAAAGGTGTTTTTTCTTTACATTAACTCCATCGCCCAGTAAATAATTTAAATATAATTTCCTGCATGGTCTATGTTATCTTCGGGGATGCTGTTTGGAGGGGTCTTTTTAAGTAAAGGAAGGAGAGGATGTTTTGGGAAGGATAAAGGTATGGGGGACGGGTAAGGAATCTGGTGGTCAATGTGTTCGAAGTGACGTATGTATCCATCCCTCCCACTGTGGTGTAAAGCGATGGGTCGAGAGAGTCCAGTTGGAGAGTTCAAAGGGTCTCCCTCAATCGGTCTCTCCCGATCCTGCCTGCCACGCGTCTGGTGGGCAGAGCATCTGCCACTAAGACTTGGACAAACCTCACCCCATGAACCGAGCTTACCACTTGCCAATTGGGATGATCTATGATGACAGAGGTGTTGGTCATCCAATGAATGGTTCCAGGGGTGCCGGTAGCCACGCCCACCTCCCAAATTAATAACAACTAATCATCAATATTGTTGATTAAAGACTGTTATGGTGTGGATGTTGGCTACGACTGATTGACTATAAGTGGTTTGAGCTGGTGAACGCTCCTCTCATGGTTGTTGCGATGGTCCTTCCTGCCGAACTTGGCCCCGCAGTGCTGACACGGGTGCGTCTTCTCCTTGGTGTGCGTGAGCAGGTGGGACTTGAGGGCCCTGCAATCAATCAATACACACGAGGCTGTGTTACTTCCGCCAGATGAAGAGATTGGTTGATGTAATGTACTGAAAAAGCTTCTAAGTGATGCTGTCAGTTGTCAGCAGGGAAAGTGCTTCTATTGATTGCCGACAGGAGTACCCATAAAGACGGGTACCGGCGGGGCAAGTTTAGCAGATCCAATCAGCCACAGGACAGGTTGTGTGACTTGCAGCATTATTATTGTAAACTCATAATAAAAAGGTTTGTTATATAGAAGCTAAAGTTATTGAGAAGTCTCCCACAGAACTATTAGTGTTGAATGTAAATAATACCCAACATAACGTGCATGCCTCTTTGGGAGAATTTTCTGATTACTTCTGCGGAGAAATGGCGATGTTCCGAGAGAGTACGGCTGGAGAAGTCAAAGGGACTCTTTCCCGATCCGGCCTGCGACGCAGCTGGTGTACAGACGCATCCGCCGCCAAGATCCGGACAAACCTCACCCCATGAACCCGGGCACCCCTGTCAGTCACCAAACGTAACGAACCACTTGGGGTGACTTATGGCAGAGGTATTGGTTATCCAACAAATGGTTCCCAGGGCGGCGGTACACGTACCGACCTCCCAAATTGACCTTCAACAACTGATAAGTTAAATCCCTGCCCTTTTCATTTGTTGTCACTCAATGTCAACAGATTTTTAACTTTTCCTATGATTGTCTTCCCCTCCTTGTCTGTACAACCGGGGGCAACATAAAAAGGTAAAAGTTTACCCGTTAGTCCTGAAGGCGTTTCTGCAGATGTGGCAGGCAAACTCCTTGAGTGGCGAGTGACGCTTTTCATGCACCTTCAGCTGCGAGGACGTGGCAAACTGCTTGCCGCACTCCATGCACATGTAGTTCTTCTCCAGCGCCAAGTGGCATCTGAACACCAAGAGACAACATAACAACACATTACTAAACCAAACAGAAGATTCAAGAAAGGAGAAGAAAAATAAGAAACAAACAACAAATCTAGCTTTCATGTTCTGTTTTATTCAGTTACCAAACTTGATTATAAACTAAAGGGACCTCAGGGTTACATTTGATCCCAAACTTACTTTTTCAGATCATATAGTGGAGCTGGCATCATCTTGCTACAAATTTCTTGGATTTGCCAAAGGACTAATAACGTGTTTCAAGTTCCCCAAATTAATGCAAACACATGGCAGTTTTATTGGTCCTCGTACATTTAATCTTCTACCAAAACACATTCAAATGACAGATAAAATATCACTTTACATAAAAGAATTAAAATTATGGTTAATGATGCAGATGTTGAAACACTTTTGTTACGTAAACTTTTGTTAAACTTTCATGCTTCACTTTTTAATACAATTCTACTGTAACTTTATTTATCTTCTTAAAACCATAACAAAAAATCAACTTAACTTGTATGTGTCACTTTGTTACTACAATATTTTCAAAAATAAACTAAATTTTCAATTTTAAACTTTCAGTTTGAAATTTACATTGTTTATTTCTACCACTAACTTATTGGTGTAATTTAGCACTTTAGTTTATATTACCCACTCACAGACAGCGCCTTAGTGGGTTCCCATTATCTACCTACTTATATATTTTTTTTTACTTTTTTACATTATCTGTATCTTGTATTCTATTCTATATATTTAGAAAATATGTAAAAAATTACTTTTGAAATGCATCAAGATATAATGGGAAAAAATAAAGGAAAAAAAATAAATAAGTAAACAATTTTCCAAGTCCGAAGCAATGACATCAATGACATGCATTATACGATCAAAATTAGAATACGCTTCTGCTGTCTGGGCCCCGTACCAGCAAAAATACATAGAATTAGTAGAACAAATAAAAAAAAATTCTAAGGTATCTTTAAATGAGAACGCATGGTGAATACCCGCGATTTATGCATCTCATGGATTTGCTCTCCGAAACGCGCCACAAAAGTCTCCAATCTAGGAGGAATGGGACCCTTACAGTAACTTTTTTTTAAATCATAAACTATTAGATTGACAGCCCATAATGGAATGGAATGCTATAAATTGTTCGTACCGAACAACTACCGCCAGGGTCGTCCCCACGACTTGCTCTGTATTCCACATGACAGAATGGACATTGTGGCCCAGCATGGCATGACAAGAGGTATGGTGCTGCTAAATGATACCTCTAGGTCTCTTGACATTTTCAACATTGGCCTTGAAGATTTAAGTCATTTTAGGCAAGAACTCTAAAACATCTATTATTGTAAAAATTTTCATTTAAAGTTATGTATATGTCACGTGTATTGTAATAGGATTATATCAATCTATAATGCAAAAAAAAAGCATCAAAATTTCCAAGTTGAATCAGCAAATGCCACTGTCTAAATTTGTCTGCTAAATTAATACAGTAGGATCTCTAGTCAATTTGATCTCTAGTTAAGCATCATGTTAAGCACCTTGTGTGTTTGTTAAGTTCGCCTCTGTTGAAGAATGCTTTGGGGCAATGGTCGCATTTGGCTGTTCTCTCCTTCTCGTGGACACTCCTTCTGTAATGCAAAATATTATTATTATTTAATGAGCAGTCAGCATTCTGCTGATTTATTTATTTATTTATATTTATTTATTTATATCTATATATTACAGTTTACACCATATTGTTAACATTTTTACATATGTAATATATTTTGAAAACATTTTTACATATTAATATTACATTTCATTATGTTGTGTGTTAGGTAGGTTTGAGAAGGTGAAATTGTATGTTTCGTGAACACCTCACTAGGAGAACCTGTGCTGAGGTGTTTACGTGTTTATGATTAACCCTTTCCCTGCGGGAAGCGCACCACTGCGCCACCCCGTACATGCCCTGTACGCGGGCGGCGCGTCTGTGCGCCGCGAAGTTTCTCCGGCATTATGTATACGAAACATACTTGAATATGGTAAAATTTATACTCCTAAAAATTCTCAAATCCTTACCCTACTGACATCTTGCGATATTTATCCGTAATACGTATTCTAATCAGAGTTACAGAGATTTGAAGGGACCTCCCAACTCAGAGCGAAAATTGAATCAGTTTGAATTCTTCCCGCGTCTTTACACACGCTACTGCGCAGGCGCCTCTCATAAGCACTCGTAAGATTCTCAAGCGAAGAGGCTCGCCGAGTAATACATTATTATATCGAATTAATTTTTTCTTTTTTGTCGATGTGAACTATTGTGATAAACGTGGACATTTATCTGATTTATCATATTTAAAAATAAGTTTTTTTTATAAATATACTTTCAGACTGTGGTAGAAATATAAAATTTGATCAGTATTAGATTATTTTTTTTAAACAAAAATAAGTGATTCAGAGTGTTTTTAGTGGACAATCAAGTGTAGTGATTTTATAACTCTTTACGAAAAGTTGAAGACGCTTGAATTTTTATCAATAATTGAAATTATTTTTATTACCAACATACAAAATGTCGGGTCGTAGTCTTAATGACGACGAAATAATTAGGCAACTTTAGAAATAGATTATGATTTCCAACTTAGTGAATGTGACGAATATAACAATTACGAAGCTGCAGTTGTTTTTATTATACGGCCCTTTTTGAAGTGTGTGTCAATATTTCATTCATCCAGCCAATCGAGACATCGCACCACAGTTGAAGAGCTGTACTCCGGTATGTTGATATGCTTATTGTGTTGACCTTGAAATATTAATATGGCGGCCTGACCCAAACGTATTCATAACACTACTGAGATAAGTGTCGAAGATTTATAGAGTTCCATTGATAAACCGAATGTTTATTTACACTTGAAAAAATACTTCAAGACATAAGTGATTTATTTTTTAAAACAAATATTAAAATCCACTCGTGATTATTGTTTAAAGCCATAAATTAGATTAGTGATAAATAGCCCCGCGTGTGAACGAAGTGACACATATTTTTGACGCAGAGAAAAGGTTAAGTGTGACAGGTACAGGTATTTATGTGTTGTAGTAGAAAGTTAGTTTTTTTTCTTTTTTTTTACATTTTAATGGTAATTGTACACAGATTACTTAGAAGACAAAAAAAATATATATATAAGGTATATATGTATATTATATATACAAAAATAAATACGTCTTTTGCACAGCATCATTATACTTATCAGGGAAGAACTTTTTTCAATTGTCTACCAGAAGAAATCAGAAGCATCAATGATAAAACCCGAATACTGCTCTCTGTCAAGAGACATTTTAAAAATATTCTTAAGAAAAAAACTACTATCAACTAATCTTACAAATATCTTAATTCTACGTAACATTCTTTCTTTTTTAAAAAAAAAAACACACACCATTATCAAATAAATACTGCAGCTCACATATATTTATGTACAATTAATTATTTAAGTACTAACTTATACCTAACTAATAACTAATAGCATTTATGTACACTCCCCTTCCATACACAAGCAAATGCTTTTAATGGAAGGGTAGTAAAAAAAAAAAACCTGTAAAAAAAATATTTTGTTGTTAAATTGTAATTTATAATAAATGTTTCAATAAATAATAAAAAAAAAATTAAAAAATATGAATAGTTGGTAAATTCTTGATAGACATGTTTATTTATTTTACACTTGTTATAGTTTGGTTATGTTTGGTTAGGGATTAAAATATTTTGAATAAAGTGAATATCTTGATTTTTGATCCAGGCTGTGATATGTTTTTTGTAGGATGTTTGTAGATGTATTTGCAATTAGTTGATGCGCCCATACATGGTTTTACCACACATTCGCCTAATATATCTCACTTGTACAGCATTCAGTCCACTTTCATCCTTCCTCTGCTAGTTCCATACCTCACTGCCTTTCATTAGGGTTAGTATCAGCACTAGTATCACTTGTGGACTGCTGGTTTCATCTCTTTGCACAATTTTTTGTTAACTCCAACCACGTTCAGTCCTCCATTAATGGAGTTATCTGCAATTACCCTTCTTTAAATATCCCTATCAGTCCTTCTATCTTTCCTAAACATACTTCCTAAATACACAAGAGAGTGTGGCAATAAGGACAGACCTGTGATAGTTGCAGAGTGTGAGAGTGTGGCAATAAGGACAGACCTGTGATAGTTGCAGAGTGTGAGAATGTGGCAATAAGGACAGACCTGTGGTAGTTGCAGAGTGTGGCAATAAGGATAGACCTGTGGTAGTTGCAGAGTGTGAGAGTGTGGTAATAATAACAGACCTGTGATAGTTGCAGAGGGTGGCAATAAGGACAGACCTCTGATAGTTACAGAGTGTGAGAATGTGGCAATAAGGACAGACCTGTGATAGTTGCAGAGTGTGAGCGTGCAGCAATAAGGATAGACCTGTGGTAGTTGCAGAGTGTGAGAGTGTGGTAATAATGACAGACCTGTGATAGTTGCAGAGTGTGGCAATAAGGACAGACCTCTGATAGTTACAGAGTGTGAGAATGTGGCAATAAGGACAGACCTGTGATAGTTGCAGAGTGTGAGCGTGCGGCAATAAGGATAGACCTGTGGTAGTTGCAGAGTGTGAGAGTGTGGTAATAATGACAGACCTGTGATAGTTGCAGAGTGTGGCAATAAGGAAAGACCTCTGATAGTTGCAGAGTGTGAGAATGTGGCAATAAGGACAGACCTGTGGTAGTTGCAGAGTGTGAGAGTGTGGCATAATGACAGACCTGTGATAGTTACAGAGTGTGGCAATAAGGACGGATCTGTGATAGTTGCAGGTGAGAGTGTGGTAATAATTCAGACCTGTGATAGTTGCAGAGTGTAGCAATAAGGACAGACCTGTGATAGTTGCAGAGCGTGAGGGTACGGAAGTCCTTGTGGCACACAGGGCAGGGGAACGGGCGCTCCCGGGTGTGGCAGGCCGCGTGACGTGCCAGCTCTGCCCGCGTATAGAAGCGCCGGCCGCACGGCGCGCACATCACTTCGCGCGGCCGCGTCGGGTGCACCGCCCGCCGGTGGTCGGCACCTCGCTTGAAAGCTGAAACAACACATCACACAATGAATTTTTTATATTAATTTAGCCGATCCCATCTGGAGTTATTTTGACTGAAACTGACCACAACAACAGAATTATTATTTGTGCAAACTTGTTCCTGAATTTATTGATGTAGAAAAATGCCATAAGTTTGTCATTTTTTTAATTTATTTAACATATTTTTATGTTATGTTGACATTGAATCACTCTCACTCTAGGCACCATTGATGTGGGTTACTTTGTCGCAAAATATGGACATTTTTCACAAATCACTCTGCGCTCTCTTTTTTTTTTGGCATATCAGTGTTAAAATGATTTTGATATCAACTCAAGAGGAATGTTTAACAAGTTATGAAGCGCAAGTTGAAACAAATATGTTCAAGTGCATTCTATTTTTTTTTTAAATTTGGGTCAATGTTGTTAGGAGAGGGTTACTTTGGCCCGCCAATTTTCTATGAATAAAAAAGTATTGTTAATCATCCCCCACGAAAGGTTTATAAGTAAATGTAAAAAGACTTGTGCAAAAATAGAGACTATTTAAGAGAAATCACAAAACAAAATCAAATTATTTAATTTAATTAGTAATAATAAAATCTAAAATCACAGCAAAATTTAAAAAATATATATATGCATATAGTAGCAGTTGAAGTCTTCTTTTCTTGACGGGTTTTAATCCCAGGTTGTTCTAACTTGAGCATGAAAGGGACTGTAACTAATCTATGTGTCATGGAATGAAACGCTGAATGTTTATGGGAGTTGGGATGGTTAGAGGAATTGTGAATCGTTATGTCAGTGAACGTCGGTTTGCGGTAGATTTTAAATTCGATTTTATTATTTATTATTGATAACGTAAGATCTAGAAAGTTTAAGGTAGAATTGGTTCCTATTTCTATGGTGAATTTAATTTGTTTATGGAAGGAGTTTATTAGCAACAGGAAGGAGTTGAGTTGTCTCTTGGTTCCCAACCAAACACAGAATACATCGTCAACATATCTCTTCCATAACAATAAGTTTTGTAATAATGGTGATTTACTATTAAAAATATTATTTTCTAAATTGTCCATGAATATATCAGCGATGAGGGGTGATGTCGGTGCCCCCATGGCCAAGCCTTCTTTTTGTTGATAAAAACATTCATTGTATTGGAAATAGTTTTGGTTAAGACATATATTAAGCAGGTGAGATAAATCCTTAGAGAAGTTATTTGGTAATTATGACACATAGATTAGTTACAGTCCCTTTATCAAATACCAACTTTGCAATAGAACTATCTACGATCAAACAAAAGGCAATAAATAACGGTTACAACCCAAATATAGTCGACAACATTCTAAATAAAAATTTTAAAAATTATCCACTAGTAAATTTTTATACAACAGTCCACCTCATAATAATAATATACCAAGTAATAATAATCAACCTCATCAATGGCGTAGAATCCTGTACATCAATAATTTCTCTCAAAAAAGTGTTAAAAATCTCCCATCAGAAATCAAACCAGCATTTTACACTAATAATAATATAGGCAAACTTTTAATGAACGGTAAGGATAAGGAAGACAGTCTATCACACTCGGGAATTTACTCACTTCAATGCAGCGATTGCGCATTTTTTTATATTGGTAAAACAGCGCGCAACATAAACACCCGTGTCAAAGAACATCTTCGATGTTTACACAGCTCTGGATTTTCAGAATTTGCAAACCACTTGATTGAAAACGATCATAAATTTGACAAAAACGCTGGCGCCAAACTTATTCATAAAAACGACATCAGTATAAGGTTGGATAATTTAGAGGCACTTGAACTTAGGAAAGCCATAAACACTAATAGTAAGGTAGTAAATAACCAACTTAATTTAAATAAAAGTCCCATACTAAGATTGTTCCCTATTGATAAAGAACACGTCCGTTCCCTTCCCAATTCTCCATCTATGCCTCCCTCTTCCTCCTCCACTTGACGAGTCCAGCCCAGCCCATTTTTGGTAAAATATATATTATAACACAAATGTAACCTAATGTTAGTAGAGTATTATACTGCCCTGAAGAAGCTACGGTTGTAGCGAAACCCGGTCGGCATAAAGTATAAAAATAAAAGTGGTGTTTACAAAGTTATTGTTTTATTTTAAATTAAAAAAAATATTATCCAATTTGGTGCAGTCGTTCGGGTTTATGCGCATGCGCGTACATACATTTCGGTGATTCATTTTTAGAGATAGTTATTAAGTACGACGCCAACAAAGCACTCTTTTTAGGGTGAATTGCCTAATTAAAAAAAAAACATTGTTTCCAAGGTGACAATTGGTTGGCTTTTTTCTGACGTTTGCAATAAATCGATTTTGTTAGGGACAGAAAACGTATGATAAATAATTTCATAACGCCAGAGATTATTCATAACGCCAGAGCTTACCAATAAATATAGCCTGTAGATCTCGCAAATAATGTAGCTTTATATTAGTGAAAGAATTTTTAAAATCCATTCATTAGTTTTTGCGTGAAAGAGTAACAAACATACATCCATACAAACTTTCGCCTTTATAATATTAGTAGGATTTAAGTTCAGTACAACTGTGGAACCTGCGTAAATTTTTAATTAATTATTTAGATCAAAAGGTACTACGTACTAGTGTGTGTTTTTACCATGTCTCATTTCTACATTCAATGAAATAAAATCTGATTTAGAAATTAATTTATGTGCATGAAATTAATTTTGTGGTATCGCTAAGACATACATAATGTATTTTTGGAAAATATACCCACTCGAGCGATTTTTAGCATATTATTACACTTTTGCAAAACGTCTTAATAATAATAATAATATTTGGATGATTTATATAGCGCCGTTTTTGTGAAAAATCATCTCAAGGGCGCTGTACAAACTTATAACACATTTCTAAAATCTAAAAAACTACAAGCTAGGCAAACAATTATAAACAACTTGTGGCTAAAAATTGCATACACCGGTTCATTGATCACCGATATGAAAATATGTGTACAATATTTTGACCAATGAACGCGATGCTACCTAAAATTTAATGAAAACAGGACCATACTTACCTTGACTTGGCGTACTTGTCTTGAGTGATTTGTTGCCATAATATGCCAAATTTACCTACCTTTCCTAAAACATTTTTTAAATGAGAAACTTTGTGATTTTTTTTATGAAATGACAACAAAGTGAGGTGATATAATGCTTACAATACATTTTTCTAATAAAATATGTGTTTTTTTTTCAATATCAGTAATTTTTATAGTGATTAAGTCCGTTAAGTTTAGCAATTTTAATAAAAAGATAAGGTCTTTTATTTTTCGTCTGTTTTCTAAAGTTGGGAAATTTTAAATATTCAATGTGATATGCATTAACCGTTACAAGGCAGGCATCGCTTGGTTGGTTTTAGAAGTGTGGCTAACAAACAATGCAGCACATTCGGTACACGATTACCTTCTATTGGCTATTCGTAAGCCAATAGCGGACACGGGCCTTTTTACCACCAAAGTTTATCAATGATGGGTGTCAAATGAAAAGAAGATTCATTCTGTTCCCGATTGCCGCCAATCTAACGGCTTGCGAATTACTTCGTGTTCACTACCCACTTTCCGATAATTAATATTATTCTAAATGAAAATTATGGTGCCTGGATATTTGTTTAATAAACCTGTAAGTAAAGTGCATTGCTTATTTTTATTTTTTTTATTATTACATTTATTACATACAAGATAATAACAATATAAAAGGAAGCTTTGACTGTCCAACTAGGAAGGTTTCCCGTTTTAGGACAGTCAAATTGGCAGGTTGCGTGTACATAATTTCACATTAATGGATTCAATAATAATTAACAATAATGGTACATATTGGGGGAGTTACTTAGATATTAGGTACAATATCAGATATAAGTTGTGTTATTCTAGGTGTACATCAGTAATAAACAATAAAATCCAGGTAGGTACATGTAAAATATAAAATAAAATAAAAATATAACATATAAATGTAAGAAAGAAAAATAAAAAATAAAGTATTTTTTTAAGAAAATACAAATTAGCAGTAATAAACAATAAAATCCAGATAGATACATGTAAAATATAAAATTAAAATATAATATATAAATGTAAGAAAGAAAAATAAAAAAAATATTTTTTAGGAAAATACAAAATACAAAATCGAATAAATCAACTCATACTACGTTTTTTAATAATTTTTCGGAATCTGTCCTACCTAAGTCTAATAACCATTTTGTAATTTTAGTACCGAAGGATGATAATTCATACACTTTAAATTGAGAGGGGATTTTGTTGTATATTTTTGGTCCCAGGTATGAGAAAACTTTTTGATAAGCCGCAGTATTGCTTGTAGGAATGGAAAGGTCGTTTCTGCTCTTACTTCTGGTTTGATGATTATGATCGACTGTTATCGTTTTGCTTATATTTTTGTGGACGCAGATTGTTATTTTTTTTATGTAACACTGTCGAACATCAAGCACATTAAACTCCTTGAAGAGAGCGTCGCTCGAGTATCTGAAGGGTTTTTTCATAATGACGCGTAGAATGGATTTCTGTCCCTTCAGTAGCGGGTATAATATTGTTAATCCTGTTCCACCCCATCCAATGCAACCGTAGGTTATGACGGAGTTGCAGAGCCCGTAGTATATTTTTTTAATGTCTTGAGTTTTTATAATTTTCCGCAATGCTATAAATATATAAATAAGCTTGCGCACTTTATTAGCTGTGATTTCAATTTGTTGTTTCCATTTAAGGTGGTTATCCACTATTATACCTAAATATTTAATAGATTTAACACATTCAAGGGTTTTGCATTTACAAGTATGGTTATTATTTCCAAGGCTACACTTAATATTGTGTATTGTGATTATTATATTTACATTACTTATTTTATTTACATACTACCATTCATTGCCACATAGAGGACACGGTTTGAGGAACTCACTCTTGTTGCAGATCTGGCAGAAGTAAGAGTGGCCGAGGTGGTGGACAGCACGGTGGCGACTGCGGCCGCTGTGGTTGGTGAACTGCTTGGGGCAGTCTCCGCAAGCCAGCAGCCGCCTCTCGCCCCCGTGCACGCGCCGGTGCAGCGACAGGTCCGCCACCAGCTTGCCGCACTGCTCGCACACGCTCACATTCTTCTTCCCGCTGGACTCTTCAACTGGCCAGCATCCGCAGAGGGAATGTTATTAGTTAATAACTGTTAATGAGGTGTGAGAGATCTTTGACGTTGAACTCCGATGTCGAATTAATAATAAATGTAACAAATAATTCGATTCACGGTTCAATCAATCGAATTAAAAACCATCTAATCTTGAGTTGGGTAATGTATACATGAATGTAGATAAATTCAACACAGAGTTACCCGTGTAAAGTTTGCTATTTAATTTTTTAATTTGTTTTTATTTTTTATGTACCGCACAAGAGTCCCAACTGCGCCCAACCGTCTGGAGCCAGAGACTATGGCATCCCAAAAAAGGGAAAGAAAGAAAGTACTTGGCTATTCAGATCGGTCATTAAACGCGGCTAATGCCAATTCAAGCAACGTTTCAATTCTGATTGGTGGTCTTTCACCAGGACGATACACAGAATATCTTCTATTCTGGAACATGCCGCAAATATATTATGTTATATATTTTTTTAATGAATTAATTGTAAAATAACACAAAATAATCAGATAAAATTTACTTGCTCCTGTTGGGATTTGAACCACATCCTCCGGTAATCAAAATCAACCCCTCGACCACGGAGGCCATCAAAAATGTTTCGTTATTAATAAAATCAGCACTTACCACATTGAATTTTTTCCATTCCCGCAATCTTTCTTTTCCTGCATCTGTCTTTAGATTTCATAGACACCAGAGGTACATTTTCATCATCAGACTCCGTCAACAAATCATCTGAAACTCTCTCTTCCTCTTTAATTTTCTCCGTCGGACGGGTTTCAGTGTTGCCATCACTACGATCAAAAGTATTGACTTCATATTCTATTTTTAGATTATCACATTCTATTTTAATAAATTTTTCTTCCGTTCCGTACTTAATTTCGTCGTCAAGTTTGTTAGAGCTTTCTTTAAACTTGGAGAGACTTGAACCAATATTGAAGATACTTGCATTAATGCTTTTATAACCTTCTGGTGCAGAGTTTCCTTCATCATGTTTGGTAAAAGACTGTTCTAGATCTGTGCTATTGGTAGAGCCATTTTGGCGGGTTCCACCGCAGTCAAGTTGATTATTTCTGCCCTGGAGGTTGGCTCTCCTGGTAGCATGTTCCGCGGCATTACCAACCTTCCCAGCACTCGGTAAAGCTGCCAAAAGTTTGCCATGTGTTTTTTCTGCCAAGATTTTTAGTTTGAAGGCGGATGATACTTTTAACCGACATTTTTTGCATATTTTATCTGGTAAACCATCTCCTTGACTTGCCTTAAAAAATGATAAGTTACATTTACAAAAATCGAAATATCGATTATTATTATATTATTAAATAAACGTATTTTAAAAAATATGTAAAGTTTAAAACTTGAGACCCAAGAATGCAGTATTTTTCAATAAGACTTTATCAAAAATAGGGCAAGCACACAAAAGTGAAAAAACAACACTTGTAGATTTATAATATTAGTTGACTTAATTTATAAAAAAAATTATGGAATTTGTAGTGTATTTTTTATTTATTTATTTATTTATAACATTACATTTGATACATTTATATGGCAAAAATAACATAATAATAACATTGAAAAATAACTATAAAATGTGTACAAGTGTTATTATGTCTTGTGGGTCGATATTAGTTCCTAGCTAGGCAGATTGCCTGTTCTAAGGAACCAAATACTGGTGAGAATGCAAAAAAAAATTTTTTTAACAAAATATTTTAATTTTTTAAATTAAATATACATTAATAAAAATGCCAGAAAATTTATTCTGTAACAAAAAAAGAAAAATGTTTTTTATATTTTTTATTTAAATAATATACGTACTAGTTTTTTACTAAATGTGCCGTTAATAGGCCATGTAAAATTTTAAGTGACATAATTAAATAGTTTTTCAGATTCCACCCATATAGTTTGATTATCCACATAGTTTCAGCTTCTTTCAAAAGATGTCGATAGGTTAGAATTTCTGCTATATTCCAACAGATGGCAGCTGAATTAATATTATCAAAAGAGTACCATCTATCGCCATTCGTGTCTTAGGCACGAACAGTTACGATGATGGCCGAAGGCTCCAGTAAGATGGGGCGGCTTCCGCTGTCAGTCCGTCGGAGCGCCAGAACGGAATAAATTCGGTGTTTGGGCTAAATTCCTAAAAAATAAAACTAGTTATTTTTATACTAATTTGGGGTCGGGGAATCCGAATCTGAAAGAATTAGGCGGCGGCAAGCAATATTAACTAAATTACAGGACTTTAAAAAATTTTATACACATACAGGAAAATAGCCATTTTGGAAGCATTTTGATTCCTAGAAAATCAAACTAGTTATTTTTATACTAACTATGGGCCGGGGAATCCGAATCTGAAAGAATTAGGCGGCGGCAAGCAATATTAACTGAATTAAACGACTTTAAAATTTTCTATACACACACACATGAAAATAATCATTTCGGAAGTATTTTGACACGCGCAGTACAAAGATCATAGAAAAACAAGAAATATACAAAAACATGTGCCGGCAGTGTTACCAGCTCTCAAAAATATTTATCAATATGAAAATAGATAACAGCAGAAAAACTTACCTTATAAATCGACCAAGTCTTCTTCGTCCGTCGTATCCTTGTCAAACTCGCTTGTCTCGAAGGATTCCTGTCGGATACGCGGATCATATAAGAGTCCAGCTAAGCGGTAAAACTCCAGCCCCTTTATACCGCCTGCTCGCGTCCCTAACCTAACCTAACCTAACGCTAGGTTTGTGTAATATGGTTTGTGCCCCTTTATACCGCCTGCTCGCGTCACGGCAAAAAAACATCCCTGTTTTCAAGTAGTTTAGCGGCTACGCTAGGTTTGTGTAACATGGTTTGTGCCCCTTTGTACCGCCTGCTCGCGTCACGGCAAAAAAACATCCCTGTTTTCGAGTAGTTTAGCGGCTACGCTAGGTTTGTGTAACATGGTTTGTGCCCCTTTATACCGCCTGCTCGCGTCACGGCAAAAAAACATCCCTGTTTTCGAGTAGTTTAACGGCTACGCTAGGTTTGTGTAACATGGTTTGTGCCCCTTTATACCGCCTGCTCGCGTCACGGCAAAAAAACATCCCTGTTTTCAAGTAGTTTAGCAGCTACGCCGGGTTTATGTAACATGGTTTGTGATACAAAAGTGAGTAAAATTTATAAAAAATAAGTACTTAAAATATAAACATGTTATTTTACATTATTAATATTACTGCTTAATGGCAACACTTAATTTTGTGTGGTAAAAACATCTATGTTATCTTGTTTTTCTATCATCTTTGTACGACGTGTGTCAAAATACTTCCGAAATGATTATTTTCATGTGTGTGTGTATAGAAAATTTTAAAGTCGTTTAATTCAGTTAATATTGCTTGCCGCCGCCTAATTCTTTCAGATTCGGATTCCCCGGCCCATAGTTAGTATAGAAATAACTAGTTTGATTTTCTAGGAATCAAAATGCTTCCAGAATGGCTATTTTCCTGTATGTGTATAAAATTTTTTAAAGTCCTGTAATTCAGTTAATATTGCTTGCCGCCGCTTAATTCTTTCAGATTCGGATTCCCCGACCCCAAATTAGTATAAAAATAACTAGTTTTATTTTTTAGGAATTTAGCCCAAACACCGAACTTTAGCCCGCCAGAACTATTTAGGATCTAGCCTAGTAAGGACATTTGTCCAGTATAATATAACTTGTAAATATTCACGATAACCAATAAACAAACGAGTAACCAATCGAACCTTAAACTTATTGAATGAAACCCAACACTTCTCAATTTGTCTAATATTGGAAGTTAAGAAGCACAACAGAATTGAAATATAATATTATGAATGTATCAAACGAACCGAAAATGTAAACAATATATTTATCATTTCGAGAATGGTTTTTCTTTTGGATATCCCACTGCGTTTAAATATACTGACGACGGCACAGTTTGCCAGACATATTCTACAAGGCGAGTCGATATTGGTCGTCATATCATCTTGTTTATTTGCACAAAACATTATCAAAACAAAAACTCTAAACTCGGAAACGTCAGTTTGATTCATAAATACACCAATTGACACCAATTGATTTTTGACAGATCTGAGATCAACCATAGAAATTTTATTGTCATCGTTTTTTATCCAAAATCCATAAGTTTCACTTTGACTCATCCAGTTGCGCTTGCCTTTTTTACTATCATTAATTATTATTATTTCATAACGTTATATTTATTTTGTAGCACCCTAATGTTTATTAATTTTTATTCCATAAATCAAATCATAGCAACATTTTTAGAATTCTGCTACGATATAAGCCTCTAGAGTCGATGCAACATTCATGTGCTTATTCACTTAGAACCATAAATATACCAATCCCTTAGAACTTTAAATTTTTCTTTATTATTGTTTGCTAAAGTTTGCTAAGCTGTTCTCTGTTCTCTTCTCCACTGTCAAAGGTTGCTACATTTATTATCTATGGTTGTCACTGTCAGCCTCTGTCAGCTGTCATTCTAAAGTTGGATATTATTTGTTTTGATTCCTTTGCTAACGAACACAATTATTGATGAGATAAATTATCAACTGAGATCATATAATATGGATATGGACATAAACATAGAAGCCGCGTGCCGCGTCTGCTTGAAGAACTGCGCAGTCAGCGATATATTCCTAACACAGAAGTTCCAAGCAGAGAAACAAACTCCTTACTACGAAATGATGACCACAATGTTTTCGTTACCGGTTCGTCGATTAATTACTAGATTTAACACAAAGTAGGACATCTGTGTACAAAAATATGTTGTATTTACAAAATATACATTTCGAAATAATTTAATAAATTTATTTACTTTTTTGTATTAGTTTGCTTTTGTTTGCGTTCGTTTCCGAAGCCTTTACCAAACTGTTCCACGGCTACTACTAAACACTTGCTCGTTTCCGAAGCCTTTACCAAACTGTTCCACGGCTACTACTAAACACTTGCTCGTTTCCGAAGCCTTTACCAAACTGTTCCACGGCTACTACTAAACACTTGCTCGTTTCCGAAGCCTTTACCAAACTGTTCCACGGCTACTACTAAACACTTGCTCGTTTCCGAAGCCTTTACCAAACTGTTCCACGGCTACTACTAAACACTTGCTCGTTTCCGAAGCCTTTACCAAACTGTTCCACGGCTACTACTAAACACTTGCTCGTTTCCGAAGCCTTTACCAAACTGTTCCACGGCTACTACTAAACACTTGCTCGTTTCCGAAGCCTTTACCAAACTGTTCCACGGCTACTACTAAACACTTGCTCGTTTCCGAAGCCATTACCAAACTGTTCCACGGCTACTACTAAACACTTGCTCGTTTCCGAAGCCTTTACCAAACTGTTCCACGGCTACTACTAAACACTTGCTCGTTTCCGAAGCCTTTACCAAACTGTTCCACGGCTACTACTAAACACTTGCTCGTTTCCGAAGCCTTTACCAAACTGTTCCACGGCTACTACTAAACACTTGCTCGTTTCCGAAGCCATTACCAAACTTTTCCACTGCTACCACTAAACCTTAGCTCGTTTCCGAAGCCATTACCACACTGCTACCGCTAAACATTCGCTTGTTGTATTTTTAGGTCGTCGCAGGTGATGGACTGCCTTCGAAGATTTGCCAGAAGTGTTCTTCAAAGTTGACGTCTGCGTATAAATTGAAGATTCTAGCTGAACATTCGTATCAGCAGCTCTCAGCTTACTTTGCAAAGGTCCGAATAAAGGACTCGAGTTTGGAGAAAGAGGATGTGAAGGATGAATTGAAGACAGATGTAAAAATCAAAGACGAGATGGCCGACAGTCTGCTGCAGTGCTGCCTGTTGGAAGTGAAGAAGGAAGAGGATGGGGACGAGGGTTTGGAGCCGGGGGCTGGAGACTCGGACTATTACGATGAAGATGACAATCTGCCGCTGGTGTTCGCCCGACACGTCAGCAAACACACGCCAAATAAAGCCAACAAAAGAAAGTACAAAGGTTATACAATTCTTTTGAGATGCATGTTTACCTAGATTTTTTTACATTACAAAGAAGGCCTATGTCATCTTTAGGGATGCTGTGTAGAGGGTCTTTTTAAGGAAAAGATTGCGGTGAAAAAGGTGTCTTCTAAAAGTTTAAATTAATATTAATTTGCCTTATTTCACAATGAATTCATTTAAAATAATATATAGTTTATTTGTGGCACATTCCGGAGTGGAATGTAATATACTCAGTATCGCCCTTGTGTTAGACCACCATTCAGAATTGAAGCGTTGCTTGGAATGGCTTTAGCCATGTTTGGTTACCAGATCTGAATAGCCGTGTACTTCCCCACCTTCCTCTCCACCATCCCCTTCCCCGCCCCACTACCTTCAGTCTCACAACTTACCCCAATTGGGGATGCCACAGTCTCACTGGCTCCAGACGGGAGCAGCTGAGACTCCTGTGAGATATTCTCGTAAAAAAAAATTTATAAAATCCGATTTTATTTAAATGGACACCTCTTGACCTCTTCTAAAAGTCTAAATAAATATTCAATTTTTATTAAAATAACTCTTGTTATAATACTTTTGGAGGTTTTATCCATTAAGAGGTCCCAATGGCCGAGTTGGTTAAGGCGATTATCTCAGTAAGACAAGAGATCCTGGGATCAAGTCCCAGTTGCGACCGTTAGGGAACGTACCCGTACTACGTGACCTGTTCAGTGGGGGGGGTCTCCAAAATACCACGCTTGGTACAAATGAGCGGCGGGGGGCTTAGGTTTTTGGTCACCGGAGGGGGTTAAAAGTTGGTCACGTAGTATGGGTACGTTCCCTTACCTTTTTTATTTTTCTGTGTCTTGTTCTTTTTCATATATTCGTTTAGAATTGTCTTCTTCTTCAATGATATATTACATTGATGGGTATAACCTACAAAAGTTTTAATAACAATAGTTATTCCAATAAAAAAATATTATTATTTTAGTTTTCTGCTTTTAGAATAGTCACTGATAAGTCCTTCCCTCAATTTGTATTGAATATGTGTGTGTGTTTCGTGAAAAGTGGACAGGACAAAGTGCAGAGAGAAGAAGTCGCCGGCGGGCATCTGCGAGATCTGTGGCAAGAGCGTGCGGGATCTTGCGCAGCACAGGCGCTCGCACGATCCCAATCGACCGCGCTTGCTGTGCAACATCTGCCCGCGCAGCTTCCTGACGCACTCCGCGCTTTCCGCACACCGCGCTGGCAACCATCTCGGCAAACTGTACTACTGCTCCATATGCGATAAAAGTAAGTTCCACCCGCAACACGCCTTATTAACTAGCTTGTTCAAACTAAATCTCTTATATATTCTTTTTGAAGTGTTGGCTTATTGTTGAGGATCGTGTTGATGCAACTATATAGGTACATCTCCCTATAAAACATTCTGTTATTCCTATCTGACAGTGTGTGGTCAACACCTACATGTGGACATTTGCAACAATAAATCATGGAGTAATCCAACAGTTACCACCTGGTACCTACTCCCTCGGTGTTTATAGTTTCTTTATATGTGATTGTGCGGTGAATAGTGCAGTAACTCTCAAGGCCATAAGAACGATTCTTATCAGCAAGATTATCAAAAGACAAAGGGTAAGTCAGTCTATTCCAATCTTTACCAACTCCCATAGTTGTGTCATATTGAAATATATTTAAAACTAGCTGGGGTACCCAACTTCGCTCAGGGAGTTGATATGAGATTGAACTGAAGTTTGAACCCACGATGCATCCTGCTTTATATACCCCTACCCTGGGTAGCCCCACCCATACAAAAAAGGCTTCAAATAGTCCACAATGTTCCAGAAAATTCCACGATGATCTGGGATGTTCCCGAACGTTCCAGACTATTCCCGAACATTCCAGAATGTTCTGGGATGTTCTGGAATATTGTGGAATGCTCTCGAATACTCCCTCTTTAATGTTCTGGACTGTTCTAGAAATTTATTTTTAGCCATGAATCGGCAATGAACTCTTGGTGTACTGACATAAAATTTTGAATGTTCGCCAGCTGATTTATTAAAACTTACTTGTTTTTCAAAATATTAATTTTGTAAATTGTTCCGTCTTACCAGAATAATATTTGTATTCATCTTAATATATAAAAATTAATGTTTCTTCATTTGTCCCTTAATCTTTCCTAAACCATTCATCCGATTGCAATTAAACTTTGGTGATTTGATGTGCACATGCCCTTGATGGTTTTCTAAATATAATAGTGAGGTCTGCCTTTATGAAATTATTTCATATACCATTCGTCCGATTGCGATGAAACTTTGGTGCGTTGTTGTGCGTACGACCGCGAAGGTTTCTATATATACTGCTGAGCTCTGGCATTATGAAATATATAGATGGAGGGGAATGGGAGGCTGAAGGGGAACAGGGACGAATACGAAAGGATACCCAAGGAGAAACAATTTCTTTAGTTATGTGGCTTTGCAATGTATGCCAGGAACTCTCTAGTATATTTATATAAATAATATATTATAGATTATTTCCCCAATATAGTTCAAAGAAATGATTTATTTGATTGTGCCTACTGGCAGCGGCGGCACACATGAGGTCAGCAGGGACCATTCATTGAAATATTAAAAATGACGCTGGTTGTCACTTCATCATTTACGATGTGTAATGGTTTTAAATATAATCGTGTAATACTTTAAAATGTACACCACACTAGGGCATTAATCTAACAGTTTAATAATAAAGGTGTAATACTGTGGTGTATCGTAAAAGCTTCCGACTTGTAAACCATTTTAGCCAGCTCCTAGTTAGATTGACTACCGAATTCCATTGTATACGCGAAGTATAAATAAACGCAGATAACGAACCAGATTCTATTTATTTAAGAAGTTATCTCCATCCTTCCATACTTCCATACTTCCCCACTTCTCTCCATACTTCCCCACCTTCCTCTTCCCTATCTCCTTCCCCTCCCCACTGCCTTCAACCTCACAACATACCCCAATTGGGGATGCCATAGTCCCACTGGCTCCAGACGGGAGCAGTTGGGATTCTTGTGCGGTATTCATGTAAAAAAAAAAAAAAAAAAAAAAATCCAAAGTGTGTTGGAGAATCTGCTAGTGTCGATCAAATATCAGAACACTACACTACAACACTAGACGTTACATACTTTAGACGCGGTGTAGAAATCTCAAAATGGGAAGCCAACAACAAGACAATTGTAGAGTACTCGATTTCTAGTACTTTAGTACTAAACTGCCACGCGTCGAGTAAGGTCGTGTCCTACTAGTAAGTAAATTGCATTAAAAAGCGCCAAAATTCCCTCCTGTGTGATGAGAAAATTTTTCCATTACACGGTAAACAGTCGTAAAAGCGAAGGAATAACATTTCATTTGTAAATACATGCAAATTACTTATTATTATCGATTATAAAAATAATACAATTGCTTTCCGCCCAAAGATTTTATGCGTCATTAGAGAACTCGAGGCCTACTAAAGTACAGGTCTGGATGCGCAACAGCCAAATTACAAAGTCGATGCCATGCCGTCGCTAAGTAAAATTTACTTTTTATAATAATAATCTAATGATTCTTTATTTACTTGCCTGCGGTAAAACAACGTACAAATCAGCAGAAATAACAAATACAATAACAATCAACGCCATTTGCAAACCATCGTTGTTCATTATAGCTATTTGACACCTCAAAATTCGACTGGTGCCCAGGCCTCCTACTTTAGTCGGCCTGAGACAGTAATCGACGGAACTTTTGAATTTTGAATACGAAAATGCCGCCCGCATTCTATCTTTTGTTTCATTCATATGCACATATTCTTTTAAGCGTCTATCTTTATCATACACGAATAACTTTTGAATTAAGAAATTATTGAAAATCGCTGAAAACAAAAGAGTTTTGATTAATTGCCACATTATATCTTGAGTTTGTGAGACTATGGCAAGTCTATTTATATAACGTCATTGATCTCAAGATGTTAAAATTATTATAAGGGCGCCGGTTCAAGTAGAACAAAATATTAAATGGTAAATCAATAAACTCAAAACTAACAGAAGTTATACCTACCTTACCACAGTAATTACCATTTCACCGAAGTATGTGCTTTCCCACGTTGAGACAGACTCCCGGATCCTCTGGCCTCTAGCTTGGAACTCAACTCAAATTCAATTGTTAATAATAAATAATAATAACGTAGTATTTATATAGCGCAGTTTTGTGATATTTCACTTCAAGTGCGCTTAATTATAATAAACTTAAAATTAATCCTATAGTGTTCCTTACGAGTCCTTACAAAATACAAAATTGATTAAATTATGTGAAACAAAGAATAAACAGTATATACAAAGCAATTCCTAAAGAACAATATTAACAAAAAGAATTCATTAAAACTAAGAGGCAGTTTACGTTTAGAAATAATAATAACAGAGTGCACATAAAACTATAGTAAGGAGGGGTAATCGAAACCAAACAATTACCAGAAACTTGAGGAACATGGCGTATTATAGTAGATTGAAAACGAGTTAAAATTCATGAAAGGTACGATTTTTTAAATAAGTTTGTTTTTAAAGCTCTTTTGAATTCAGCCAAGTTCTGGATATTAGTAAGAGCTGAGGGAAGTTTGTTCCAAATGAGCGGGCCAGTTACACGAAAAGATCGATCATAATAAACGGCTCGATTTGACCTAGAAAGTTCGATTAAACGATTAGTAACATCTAGATCTGCTGACCTTAGAGTAAGCTGCCTATCGCTTAAGTTTTGTCGGACACATAGTTCCGATATATAGGCTGGCGCCATTCCTTGCAATGCTTTAAAGGTCATTAAGCAGATCTTGAACTCTATTCTTTCAGGGCATCGAAGCCAATGAAGGCGATCCCTTAGAAGCGGGGTAATACGGTAATACTTAGATTCACCAAAAATCATTCTCGCCGCAGCATTGAAAATGGACTGGATTCTATTGAATTGTTTTTTAGGTAAGCCAGCATACGCATTATTACAATAGTCCATACGTGAGACAACGAAAGAATTTATGAGTGACTTTGCTCCATCAGAGGGAAGGCAACGCCTGATTGATTTTATCTACCTTAGATGGAAAAAGCCTGAACTTACAGATTTGGAAATTTGTGATTCAAGAGAAAGACTATTGTCTATAGTGAAACCTAGAAATTTTATTTCTGTAGAAGGGATTATATCTGTGCCCTGAATATGGATTGGATTAGAGTCGATGGGGGCTTGCCTTCCAGGAGAAGCTATCCAAATAAATTCCGTCTTGGTTGGATTAATTTTGAGTTTATTAACAGACATCCAACTTGAGACTGTGTCAATGAAACTAACCACCTTGTTTTTAAGGACGTCTTTTTCATCCGGGGAACAAAACTTGAAAATGAACCGATCGTCTGCATAGCCTTGTGATTCAAAGCCAGCTGATTGAATGAGTTTCTCGAGGCTATTTGTATAGAGAATGAAGAGAATGGGACCCAAGACAGAACCCTGGGGAACTCCACATTCTACGGGAGTTTCAGGTGAAGTACACTTATTGAAAATTACTGAGGCTACTCGTCCAGACAGGTATGATGTCATCCATTGGAGTACATCACCTCGAATGCCAAATTCGGTTTCAAGCACATTTAATAAAATACTATGATCTACCGTATCAAATGCCGCACTCATGTCAAGAACAGATACCAAACCCAACTTACCTGCTTCCACCCCGATGATCAAGTTCCTGTTCCTCATATCTTTTGGACAACAAACGAAAAATGCTTGATTCGACTTGCTCATAGAAAATTTCCAATTAGGAATTCAAAATTCAATTTGAATTGATAGGTAGCAACCTACTTATTGGGTGATTATTTGGGTGCTTACTTCATCAAGTGAATATTTGTCCAGTATAAATCCAAACTGTTACAGATAGAGTTTGAAACAATTTCACCTTTTCAATGCAATCTACCCCATCACACAGCACATATTGACAGAATGTATATGTTATTGTTATATTATGTTATTAGTTATTGTTAAAAATTTATTGTAATTTATATATCTTTTTGTAAATAAAAAAATAAATATTATTTTTTTTAGTGAAACTTCATGGATTACTTACAGAGCGTAACAGCATGTACCCGAAGGATTTGAACCATCGATTCCTGAGCATATTTGGAGTAAAAAATGTTGATGTCATTTTGCTGTCTGATGATAATTTTTTTCATCGCAACTGAGTAGTTAGGAGAGTAACACGTTTATAGCCTAGCAGTCACGCGGTTGCGTCTCGTTCTAGCAGCGGCGTAACACACAAAACAGTGTGTGTACCTCTTAAACATGTGTAGGTAAAATATTTTGTTTTTAATTAAAAAATATATCATCGTATAGGAAATATGCTCAGGAATTGCTGGTTAAAATCCTTCAGGTACGTGCTGTTACGCTCTGTATTTGGGTCATGTAATATTCAACCCGCCAATATATGTGACATCCGCCAATGGATCACATATGCGAAAGCCCCGTAGATAAGGTTAACATGAAACACTGTGTACAGATGCGTTGTGTTGTTTTAGGCTACAAGCGCGGCTGGGAGCACCGGCAGCGCCACACTGAGCGGCCCCGGCCCCACGCCTGCGCACAGTGCCATCGCTGCTTCCCCACCGCTGCACAGCTCTCCCTGCACACCACCACGCACACCGCAGAGAGGGCCTTCCCCTGCAGCCAGTGCGGGAAGTGCTTCCAGACCAAGTCTTCTCAAGACATGCACAGGTATATATATATATTGTGTTGTTTTAGGCTGCAAGCATGGCTGGGCTTTATCTTTCTTTTTTAAAAATTGTTTTAGCTTTCTGAGGCCTTAATGACCAGGCCCCTCCCACCAGCTCATTGCTTTCCCCAATGTAACCTATCTCACTCACACCTCTATCTGTTTGCAGGAGAAGGGTGCACGAACACGAGAAGAAAAATATCTGTCAGTATTGCTTCAAAGGCTTCTTCTCCAGGCATCATCTCAAAGTGCATTTAAGGTAAATAAGAAACAATAACCATCATTAGTATAAGCGCTAAATTGCACTCTGGCTCTTCTAGTTTAGGAGACAAAACCACAAAATTAAGTTTAATAAATGTTTCCATCATTGCCTGAACTTGCGGAAAGCTTCATAAAAAATCTAAAATCGTAGCTTCATAAACGTTTCCATCATTGCCAGAATTCACACAAAGTTTAATGTGTACATTATGTAAATGTATCCATCGTTGCCAGAATTCACACAAAGTTTAATGTTTATATTATGTGCATGTTTCCATCATTGCCAGAATTCACACAAAGTTTAATGTGTACATTATGTAAATGTATCCATCGTTGCCAGAATTCACACAAAGTTTAATGTGTACATTATGTAAATGTTTCCATCGTTGCCAGAATTCACACAAAGTTTAATGTTTATATTATGTACATGTTTCCATCAATTCCAGAATTCACACAAGTTTATTAAATGTTTCATTGCACATAACAGAAGTCACACCAAAGAGAAAAAATACGAGTGCACGGAGTGTGGTAAGAGCTTTGCCACGCCATCGTGCCTAAACATGCACGCCATGCGACACGCCGGCATCAAGAAGGCCAATTGCTCCGTGTGTCACAAGGGCTTCATCAACCAAGGGTGAGTATTATCTCTCTATAAAATTATTTTGCAATAATATATTTTTTAAATCCATTTATTTTGTCAGTATGTATTAGATAGTTCCTTGAGCACTCTAGTCATGAGCCCATTGTATTATCTCTCATTTCACTTCAAATCATGGTTGTTTTTATTGATGGTAACAAGTTTTTCAAGAATGGTTCTGCTTTCCATCACCAGTCTGGAGTCGCATTGGTTATTTTCCAGAGCATCAGGGCTGCCTGGCTCTCAGAACATATACTTATGTTCTCATTCCTATACCTGATACGTACATTCTCTGTGAGCAGGTTAAAATGCTTCAAATGCTGATCTCAGCTTAAAACACAGTGCGGTGCATTCCTAGAGATAAACAGAGTTCCCTCTTGGATCCCTGGCCCTGCAGATAGACCCTGGTCCCTGTTGGACCCATCTGTAAACCGGATTATTTCCTGTTTGGAAATTGGATCTGGAAATGTGTCCCATTTTATGTTTTTAATTTTATATCTCCCGGAAAGCGGTTAAATATTGAAACAATATTCGACATTCGTGATATATTATTTGACACAAAAGACAACTGTTCATTTGAATTACAAGGCGGAAATGGAATTTAAAAAAGATTGTAAAATGGAATGTCGTGTTTTGCTAAATCTTTACATAAAGCATAGATTATAACTTAACTTATTGCTCGCTCGGTTTTAACCACTGAAGCGCCAAGACATTTTTTTATTTAATTGCGTTGTGCGCTGGAGGTATTCGTAAGTTTGCCTTTGGATCCGCTACTTAAAAATCATTCCTCCAAATATTGATACGAAAACAGATAAAGTCAATGAATTTACTTATGTTTCAACATTTATCTTAAGTTTGCAGGTTTTACTTTACATATCATTTTTCAGTCGTAATTAATCAGACTAAAAATAATCCTAGAATATATTTTTTTAAATCTGTTTATCTAACTACATTCATGTTAAAAACTGCATGATATGGTATTACACCTAGTATTATAATAATAAAACACACACTGCTGCGAAAACAGCAATTTTTGCGAGTTGCAAACTAAACATTATTTCCCCAACTTATTTTTATTTCTAGAACTTTCAAATAACTTTAAATAATCAGAAAATTCAATAACGAACATTTTGATATATAATAAATAACAGAATTTTCCTAAAATAAACATCCACTGGATTTTAAAACGCAATCATGACACCATGCTGTTGAAATGAAATGTGAATGAGCTGTTGAATGCTTTTGAAATGAGATCCCTGAGACATATGTGTGGTAAAACAATGTATGATCGTGTGAGAAATGTGGATATCCGCAAAGAATGTAAGGCTGATGTAAGCATAATGAGTAAGATTAAGAAAGGGACCCTCAGATGGTTTGGGCATGTAGAGCGAATGAACGAAGGAAGTAGTGTAAGAAGAATATACGACGCGAATGTAAATGGTAGAAGAAGTGGGGGACGCCCGAGGAAGACATGGCACGATCAAGTGAATCAGATACTTAAGTCGGGTCATGTCAAAAGTCAGAATAATAGAAGAGAATGTATGAGACGATGTATGAATGTGAGTGAGGCAAAGAGTGTGTGCCAAGACCGAGTTGTTTGGCGGTCCGTCCTCTCTGCCTACCCCTGCGGGGAAACGGCGTGATGGTTAGTTAGTTAGTTAGTTAGTATCATGACACCACCATGAAAAGAAATGAATCTATCCGAAAGCATTATTACAGCTTGCAACTCAGGGAAATTCGGGCCTAATATATTCTAATTAATTTTGATCACACTTTGGGCGCCTGGCGGTCAAGTATGAAAGCTACCTGCTTTGTGGGTGCCTAGCGTTCCAGAGATTAACTGTTGAAATAGTCTGATAAATATATTAATAATATAACTAATAGCCGTGCTGACCTCTCAGGGCGCTCACGGCACACATGGTGTCACACACGAAGCAGAAGGTGCACCCGTGCAAGTACTGCGGAGTCATGTTCGGCCGCACTGACCACCGCAACAGGCACCAGAAGACTGCGCACCAGACTGAACCAAGGCTGTAGTTGGTGCTCTAGTGCCGACCAACTCCGGTACAAAACATTTAGGTTGGGGTGATGGATGACCATCAAATCGACTATCAGGGCCATTTTTATTTTTTTTAATTTGAATGGCGATTCTTGGCCCGGTTCAGTTTTTGATCAGCGTAACTTTAATGTTTGTTTTTTTTTACCATAACTTTAAACAGGAGGCCTGAGGAAAACAATTTCCCTCATGGCCTATGTCATCTTTGGGGATGCTGCATGGAGAGTCCATTTAGGGAGAGGAAGTTCTGGGAAGGAAAAAGGTACGAGGAGTGGGTAGGAGTGACGGACGTATGAATCCGTCCCTCCCATTGTGGTACAAGGCGAGAGACTTCCGATCTCGTCCGCCACGCAGTGGGAAAACACATCTGCCGCCATGACCTAGATTAATCTCACGCCATGAACCGGGCACCCTTGCTAAGTCATCAAACGTAGCAAACCACTTGGGGTGACCTATGGCAGGGGTGTTGGATAACCCTTTCCGACCGGCAAAAAATGTCAGAATTTTGATAGGCCTCACCAGTAAAGCTCTTAATTATGATTTCTTCAAGCTGGGCGACTTACTGGTTTAACCAAGTGCGCGTGATGGCACCCTGCATAAGCAGCTCCCGCACGATCGATTGACACCGGTGTGGTTCCCAAAAACAGATTTATTTGCTGAAAAGATTTTTTAAAAGACAAACTCACGCTCGTATGAAGCCGGTCGGAAAGGGTTATCCAAAACATAGTTCCCGGGGTGGCTGTACCCAAATTTTCTGGCTCCCAAATTGAACATGAATGAAATAACAGTAATGTTATTATGCTTGTTCGCTAATCACAATTTGATCAAAAGCATAAACGGGCCAAGAATCAGTATTTAAGAAGGACCATTTAAGTATCAAAATGGGACCGATGTCGATTGATGTGTCAAATGTAGAGTTTGAAACATTCCTGGTGAAGTGTGTACATTTTTATGATGACGCGACGCGACGTATGGAACTGTGATCTGTATTTCAACACTGTGATGGCAATAGGGTATATAGTACAGAGAGCTCGTACAGAGGCAAAATTAATGTATAAAGTCGACACTGCAATTGCAGTGCTTCGTACCGTGCTTGAGCATGATTCTTCAACACTGCAAATGCAGGGGTCCGGCCCCCAGAGGTTAATAATGAATTGCCAACTAAATTTCTAAACTTTTATTTTTAAATGATAAAATAACGTCAAAGACAGATATTTATATATAACCTATTGCCATAACAGTACAGCTATATTGTTATTAAGTTTATAATAGAAATTAATTATATATAACCTATTGCCATAACAGTATAGCTATATTGTTATTTAAGTGATAAAATAACGTCAAAGACAGATATTTATATATAACCTATTGCCATAACAGTATAGCTATATTGTTATTTAGTTTATAATAGAAATTAATTATATATAACCTATTGCCATAACAGTATAGCTATATTGTTATTTAAGTGATAAAATAACGTCAAAGACAGATATTTATATATAACCTATTGCAATAACAGTATAGCTATATTGTTATTTAGTTTATAATAGAAATTAATTATATATAACCTATTGCCATAACAGTATAGCTATATTGTTATTTAAGTGATAAAATAACGTCAAAGACAGATATTTATGTATAACCTATTGCCATAACAGTATAGCTATATTGTTATTTAGTTTATCATAGAAATTAAATTTTAATGGCAAATTAACTTCTCATCTGTGGTTCGCCCGCCGGCGGGCACAATAATAAAATCTTTGTTTTTTTTTTTTTAAATGCGATTTTAACCCTTATTTATAAAGAAACTGTATGAAGGACAAGGTCAAAATCGCTTGCGCCAATATCAATCTGGGACCTATATTCTATTTGATTATTGTAGCTGCTCTGAATGATTTTAAAAGAATTTTCTATGAAATTTGCGGGTGACTTTCGGCAGCTGTCAATAGCGGACACATCGATATTTTACATTTTCAAATGAGTACAAAGTCATTATTTCTTTGAAAACTCTTTTGAATTGTATTTTTTCATGTTGCGTATGTATTCAGGTTTGTGTAAAAATAATAAAATCAGTTTATATTTGTATGAATATATTTTTTGACAATTATTTCCAAAATGGGAGATTTTTTAACCTTTTTTTTAGTTAGTTAGCTATTTTGGAAAACTTCTTGCGATATTATAAGATATGTTATCTGGTAAACAGAGATACTTGATCAGAACTCATCAAGGAAATTTTCACATGGTTCGTAACGCCATAAAACCCCTAAATAACTTCAACCGACTTAATTTCATTTAATTAAAAGACTTATCAGTTCTCGGCATTGTTATGTTTAGACCTCGCAAAACGATGAGAGACAAATAAATAAAAGTAATTTGGTTGAAGAAAAGAACCTCAACTAAAAAAATTTTAAATAAATTTCAAACGTGTGCGCAGCGCACTATGCTCACCGAGAAATCATTTTTTTAAATACATACTAACAAAAAATATAGTCCTATTGCTATCAAAATAATTCAAATGATAATATGTAACACTTAATTATTTTATTATTATAACAACTAATCATCGATGTGGGGTAAAATCAATCAAAATCTTACAAAAAGTCCTCAAATTTTGGAAAATTATTTATCTTGTAAAATATATTTGTTTATTAATGAAAATGAATGCTCCTCGGTGACAGAGAGTAATTTATTTTTATTTTATTTTAGCTTCACACGGCCTTGAGAAAAAAAATACCTCATGACCTGTGTCATCTTTGGGAATGCTGTGTGGAGGGTCTTTTTAGGAAAAGAAAGGCGAGAAAGTTCTAGAATGAAAAGGTATAATGGGTGGATTGGAATCTGGGGGTCAATGTGTCCAGGAGTCACGAATGAATCCATTCCTCCCACTGCGGTGCAAGGCGATGGGTCGAGAGTCCGGTTGGAGAGGTCTAAGTTAGATTCCCCCCAACCAGTTTCTCCTGATCCTGCCCGCCATGCAGTAGATGGGCAAACGCATTCGCCACAAAGACCTAGACAAACCTCACCCCACGAACCCGAGCACCCCTGCTAAGCCATCAAATGTAGCGAACCACTTAGGGAGACTTGTGGCAGGGTTGTTGGTTATCCAATAAATAGTTCCTGGGGTGGCGGTACCCATATCCGCCTCTCAAAATGATTATATATATATATATGCGTGTATGTGTGTATGAACAAAATTGTGTATATGCATGTATATATATGTAAATGTATATGTGTCTAAGTTTATGTATATATATATATATGTACCCGCCTCGGAACAGACTTAGTCTAGTGAGGCGGGCTACTAACTTGTGTGTATATGATTATTATTACAATAAACGACCGGGTTGCCGGCATAAAAAAAAAAAAAAAATATATATATATATAATATTGTTATAAATATTTTTGTTTAAATAATATGTAATGAAAAAAGTGTCCTTTGTATAAAGTAGAAATATATTTATGTTAAAATGAATATTAAATTATTTTACAATGAATATTCCTTCTTACTAAGAGATTGTTATAAAGTACTAAGTATTTTTGTTGACTAGAACTTGTGTTTTTTTTAACCCCTTCTCCTCCTCTGTGGTGTTCGTGGCAGCGTGGACGTTGAGCTCGTGGCGCTGACGGTGCGCCTTCCTCGTGTACGCCACAGCGCAGTAGCGACACGGGAAGGGTCGCACCGCGCTGTGTGTTATGGCGTGGTGTGTCAACATCCTACGCAAAACATACACTCAATCAGTAACTTGAACAAAGACCCAACAGAACGTACTTAAAGAGTGAAGCACTAACAACACCCTCCAATAATGGAGAACTGAATGCGGTTGGCATTAACAACAAACTGTCCAAAGAAGCGAAGCTAGCAGTTCACAATGGAGTGCTCATACCTACCCTGATGTATGGCAGTGAGGCATGGAACTGACAGAAAAAGGATGCAAGTTTACTGAATCTTTGGGGATGCTGTATGGAGGGTCTTTTCAGGAAAGGAAGGAGAGGAAGTTCTGGGAAGGAAAATGGTATGAAGCGTGGGTAGGAATCTGGGGGTTGTCACATCGCTCTCATGATGTCTCTCACATCACTAATCATTGTCTATGGTCTCGATACAAAATATCAATAATGTAAAGTCGTCATAATAAAGTCTTAAATATAAAACAAGTTAAGCAGTGTTCTCCTTAAGTCATCTAAGTCAAATAACCAATAATACAGGGGTCAGTAAGTATGTCCAGGAGTGACGGACGTATGAATCCATCCCTCCCACCGCGGTTCAAGGGGATATTCCGAAAGAGTACGTCTTGTGAAATCAAAGGGACTCCCTCAACCATTCTCTCGCGATCCGGCCTGCCATGCAGCTGGTGGGCAGACGCATCCGCTGCCAAGACCCGGACAAACCTCACCCCATGAACCCAGGCACCCCTGCTAAGTCACCAAAACTTACGAACCACTTGGGGTGACCTATGGCAGAGGTGTTGGTTATCCAATAAATAGTTCCCGGGGTGGCGGTACCCACACCCACCAAATTGTAAATAAATGAGATCCCTGATGCATATGTGTGGTAAAACCACATATGATTGTGTGATAAATGTGGAAATCTGCAAAGAATGCAAGTAAGCGTAATGAGTAAGACTAAGAAAGAGATGCTCAGATGGTTTGGGCAAGTAGAGCGAATGAATGAAAAAAGAAATGTATACAATGCAAATGTGAATATAAAGACAGGGATGCTTGAGGAAAGCATGGCACTATCAAGTGGATCAGGTACTTGAGTCGGGCCATGTCAAGAGTCAGAAATAATAAGAAGAGTATATATGAATGTGAGTGACACAAGGAGTGTGTGCCATGACCGAGTTGTTTGATGGTCCATCCTCTCCGCTTACCCCTTCGAAAAACAGGGTGATGGTTAGTTAATTAGTTAGTTGGAATAGAATATGTAACTTACTGTTTGGACCAGAACTTCTTGGGGCAGAGCTGGCAAGGGAAGTTGCGTTCTCCCGCCTCGGCCAGGATGTGTGCGGAGAGGCCCACCCGGGAGAAGTAGGCCTTGCTGCAGTTGGGGCACTGGAAGGACCTCCGGCCCTCGTGCATTCTGCCCAACATCAACACACTCATTAATACATTCCTGCTGGGATCGTTTAAATAACTACACCAAGATAATTCAAAGGAAAAATAATCAATGTGATGTAATCCTCTCTAATCTGATGTAATCTCTAATCCCAGTGGTTGAGATTACTTGAAATATGTTTGGGAAGACTCCAATAAAGATGGAGGTTCGTCGAGATTACAAGTTGCTTTATTTATGTTATTGTAAGGTTTACAATGAACAATGGACCAGACGTCCGTACTATAGAAGGCTCTTAAGTTATTCTGAAGCCAGGGAACCCAACAATGTGGGAGCCCAGCTGTCAATCACGTATCATCAGCCATTTCCATAACCATTCGTGCATTAGTCACAAACGACGATAGTCGGTACTACTTAACTGACATCTGTTGAAACACCTAAAACCTACACGTAACTATGTATACTAATGACATCTGTTGAACGATCTTGAAACTACATGTATAATCCTATATACCACAGTAGAGATGGTCAATACCTACATAAAAGTGATAGCTGCGTTTTGCTCTGCTCCCGAAACAAATAATTATTTTTCTGTTTTAGTGAACAAATGTTTCAGTGCACTGATCAAACTAATAAGAATTATTATCTTATACTTAGAGAGTGTTTCCTCCCACTTGTGATTAATTGATTGACAAGTTTACAAAAGAAAACAATAATCAGAAATTCGCAAGTGAATCCAAGTGTCAAAGTAAAGAGTGATATAGGCAGTGTTTGACATTACAAACGAAAAACGAAATCCAGTCTTTTAAAATGTCAACTACAGATAAAAATCTGAGAAGTAAAGGACAAATAACTGGGACTAGTGTTTCATCTGAGCCCCAGGAAATAAATATTGATGTTCTATTAGAAAAAATAGAGATGAGGATGGAAAAAAAATTAGAAACATTTAAATCAGCAATAATAAAAAAAATTGATGATGAAAATAAAGAGAGCAGAAGTACAAGAGATTTCATCAGTCATCAATACGATGACATCCACCTAAAGATGGAAACTATAATCAAACTGGTTTCAGAAGTAGAAGTCATGAGAAAGGAATTAACGGAAAAAGATGGCATAATAAAGAGCCTTGAAGTCAGATTGGCCGAAGTGGAGCAAAGAACCCGTGAAGATACCCTTGAATTTGCAGGGATTCCGGAAAGAGAGGGAGAACAGCCTGCAGAAACAATTAAATGGGTGGCCGGAGTCACGGGTGTCGACTTAAAAGGCGATGATATTCTAGATATCGAGAAAATACCGGACCGACGACCAGGAGTTCCCCCAAAATTCCACGTCAGATTTACCAACCCCCAAAAAAGACGGCAGATATTACTGAACAGGAAGCAACTTAACCTAACCACAACCCAAGGAAACGCATTCCAGAAAATCTTTGTTAGTGAAATCCTTAGTGCCTTTTTCAAAGATCTTCTCTGGAGGTCGAAGAATAAAGCAAAAGAAATGGGATACAAATTTGTCTGGTATAAAGATTGTAAAATAATGATTAAAAAAAATGAAAGTGATAGAATAATACACATCAAACATTCGGATGATCTAAAAAAAGTTGTTTAGATTTTTTTTTAGTGAGAGCCCCTCTCTCACCGGTCATACACTGGGTCGATTCCCCTCAGTTTGGTGAGTCATATTATGTACATTTATTTGTTCACTGCAACAATAATTCACCTCCTTCACATTCAATCAAAGGGTGAAATCCCCAGTGATGGCCACGAATTAGTGGAGCTCTCATTAAAATTAATTTAACAGTTTTTTTCTTTTTTATAAAATAAATTAAATATGGCTATTAACATTAATAACATGTATAAAGAACTAGGTGATCAAGACAATTTGTTTACAACATCAGATGCTAAAATATGTAAATATCTGACAGCCGATCCAAAAACCACTACTATTATGCACCAAAATATTAGGTCAATCAATAAAAACTTTAATGAACTTCAGATACAACTGAACCACCTTAATATAGACTTTGATGTAATCATTCTTACAGAATGTTGGTTAACAAACAATTACACTCCAAAACTTATAACTCACTATTCTTCATTCAATTCTTCAAATCATAACAGTCAGAACGATGGAGTTGTGGTATACACAAAAAATGTTCTAAACTCCGTTGTAACTGAAGTAAACATTATTGACGCGAGCTGTACGCAAATAATGTATAATAATGATACGTGCATTCTAGCAATATACCGCTCTCCATCCATACGTAATATCACACCATTTCTTAATAGTCTTAATAGCATACTCTCTAATCTTTCCTATACTAAAAATTTAATAATTATGGGAGATTTAAACATCAACATACTCCCAAATAACCAACACCACCAATGTCACGACTACCTGAATATGTTAGAGTTCCATGGACTAATTAGTACTATCAATATACCAACAAGAACAGCTAATGAACCTACATCATGCATAGATCACATAATGGTCAAAACTAATAAACAAAACAAAAGCATCGTTTACAAATCAACAATTACAGACCATTACACAACAATATTCACATTACAATCCGACGCCACAAAAACCAAAAGAGATCAGTCAATCATATACAATAATATTAATTTTGATAATTTAAAAAACATAATTAAAAATAAATCTTGGCAAGAGCTTTTACAAATAAAAAACTCAGATGATGCATGGAATTATTTTATTGACTTTTTGAAAAACGAATTAATTAATAATACCACAATTTTAACAAAAAAAAATACCTAACAAAATTAAACCCTTGAAATCATGGATAAACTATTCAATTATCAACTGCATTCGTAGAAGAAACGCATTACACAAAAAAGTGAAAGAAAATCCCTATGACATAATATCACTAAACATCTACAAAAGATATAGAAATACATGCGGCGAAGTCATTAGAAAGGCGAAAGAAATCTACTACAGGCACAAAATCCAAGAAAGTAACAACGATCCCAAAAAAATATGGCAAACTTTAAGGGAAGCCACAAATACACAAAACGCTAAAGACAAACAGGACATAAGTAAACTTTGCATTGACGGAAAAATTATTGACACCTCAAAAAACCCCAAGCTCGTTGCGGATTACATCAATAATTACTTTACAAATATTGGTTCAAATCTTGCTTCTCGTCTACCAAATTGTGGGAATGCTCTACCTGCTGAAGCAGAACTTCAATTTCCCAAAAGAAGTTTCAATTTTCAAACTGTGTCAGGGGAAGAGATTCTAAAAATAATTAATTCCTTAAAAAACACTTCTTCTGCCGGGGTTGATGGAATAACAACCAAGATTTTGAAAACGCTGTCTACGGAAATTACATTTCCCCTAGAATACCTAATTAACCTTAGCATCAGTCAAGGACACTTCCCCTCGAACCTGAAACAAGGTATCGTTATTCCCATACATAAAGCAGGTAACAAGACAGACATAAACAATTACAGACCTATAACTCTACTGACCAGTCTATCCAAAATATTTGAAAAAATTATCAATGCTCAGTTGGTAAAATTTCTGGTGAGCCATAAAATTTTTTTTTTTTTTTTTTTTTATTGTAATATAAAAAATATGTGTTACATATTATATACACATATATTTTACAAAATATTAAATTAAAGGTCTTTTCTGGTCATGTATACCTTATCAGAAAAGAGGGGCTCTTGTGCCTGATAAGGGAGCCACGATTCTTACTTGCGTTGTAAGTTATAATCTGTTTTGTATAAAATATTTACTTTTTACTGTAAGTTTTTTTGAAAAATTGTTTTATTTTATTTATTAAAATACTCTCAGAAAATCAGTACGGGTTCCAAGAAAACAAGAGTACCTCAGACGCTATTGCCGCCGTAACTGACTTCATTGTAAAAAACCTCGATAAAAGCAAAAAATGTATTTCCATATTTTTAGACCTTTCCAAAGCCTTTGATACAATATCACACAGTAAATTAATAAACAAACTTCAAATAATCGGTATTACAGGCAACGAACTTAACTTTTTTAAGAGCTACCTTGATGACCGCAAGCAACAAGTGAAAATAATGAACACACTTAGCAATCAGTGCTCAACTCACTATGGGATACCTCAAGGTAGCATATTGGGACCGTCTTTGTTCCTTTTATATATCAACGACTTATGTAACATTAACATTCAGGGAAAAATAGTTAGTTTTGCCGATGACACTGTTTTACTATTTGAAGCTGACACTTGGCAAGCTGTTTACAAAAAAGCTGAAACGGATATAAACATTATAAAAAAGTGGTTAGATACAAATACGCTCACATTGAACACCGAGAAAACTAAATATGTCACATCAAGCATAAATATAATAGGTCAACCTCGTGATGACGCCTCTATTAGAATACACACATGTTTAAATTCCGATGAATCTTGTCAGTGTCCCTACATTGAGCGCACTACACAGATGAAGTATCTCAGCCTCACAATTGATCCATATCTCAAATGGAATATTCACACTCAAATAATTGCAAACAAAATAAGAAAAACCATGCATTTTTTTAGAACGATACGAAACTTTCTCGACTTACAACACTTGAAAATGATTTATTTTGCAGTCTGTCAATCCATTATTGAGTATGGTATCATAGCATGGGGAGGCGGTACTGCATCAGCACTAGACCCAATCATAAAGGCACAGAAAACTATTATAAAATTAATTCTTAGACTACCTCTAATTACAGATTCGAACTTAATCTTTAATATTATGAATGTGTTTGATGTTCGGCAGATATACGCAAAAACAATCCTCACTCATCTATTCACAAATATACATAAATACTATGAAAAAAGATTAAATACTCGCTGTATTCGAAACAATAACAAAGAATTACTACAAATTCCCATAACTCATACTACTTTTGGTCAACGTAGCTTCAGATACCTTGCAACAAGACTTTACAACATTCTTCCAATTAGTATAAAAAAAAGTGATTCACAAAAAAATTTCAAAAAAAACATAAAAGTTTGGATAAAAAATAATGATAGGGCATTTACCGGTGCACTCGCCCAAATTCGAAATTAGTAATGAACCAATGCTGTCACTATTGCACCTATGTTATTGTTATTATTAATGCAACCAATCTATTGTGCGATTATTTTCTAATATAGGTGTAGGTATTTTCACAGAATTATAAATTGACGTAAAATTACTGCCTCAACACAGGCTAGCCTAGTGAGGCAGGTTACGAGAAACCTACGTTTATAATAATAAATCTCTATTCTTTAAGTACCTACTGTTATATGTATATTGTTTACCATTATTATCTTTTGTACTTATGCAACTTTTAAACTATTGTATACTTTTTTTGTAGTTATAAATCTTTAAATTTTTGTTCAATAAAGATATTATATTTTAGTGCGGTGCAAGTCGGTAGTATGTATTTTTGTTTAAAATCAACTTCGCTATGTATTCAACACATAAATTGCACATATATTAAAAACTCACCATTATTATTATTTGTTATATACGTATATACATATAAAACTGATTTTTTTCTCTTTATTGTATAATGCTATACTTTTTACTTACCAGCTTTATTTATATGTACCATGTGTAAAAACTATTCATGTTTTCTTTGTATTCTAAACACACCTGTATGCACTAAAACATAAAAATGTAAATGTATGTAAAAGCCCATAAGGGCGTTAATGATTAATAAATAAATAAAATAAATAAATAAATATTATTATTAATACCTGAAATGGGCCGTCACTGTGGTTCCTGCAACCAGAGACCAATGTGGAACCAATTCTATATCCAGTTACTTTAGTTATTGTGGGTCAGTTTGAGAAAAGAATTACATGACTATAACTTACTTTATATGTAAGACCAGGCGAGGACGTTCAAAGTACCCTTTATTGCAATAATCACAGAAATATCTCTTTTCCTTCAGGTGAACCAATCTCCTGAAATAACAAAATACAATCATGATTTATTTTTTTGTGTAAATACT
Organism: Limnephilus rhombicus; assembly: GCA_929108145.2. Taxonomy (NCBI): domain Eukaryota; kingdom Metazoa; phylum Arthropoda; class Insecta; order Trichoptera; family Limnephilidae; genus Limnephilus; species Limnephilus rhombicus. Next base: position 55,794,836 of record OV815280.1, on the reverse strand, counting down.
GCATAAGAGTCCCTACTGCTCCCATCTCAATTTGGGAGGCGGGAATGGGTACCGCCACCCCGGGAACCTTTATTGGATAACCAACACTTCTGCCATAGGTCACCCCAAGTGCTTCACTACGTTTGGTGATTTAGCAAGGGTGCCCGGGTTCATGGGGTGAGGTTTGTCTAGGTCTTGGAGGCGGATGACCAGTACACACTGAACCCCAGATTCCTACCCACCCCTTAAACCCTTTTCCTTTCCAGAACTCCCCTCTCCTTCCTTTCCTTAAAAAAACCCTCTACACAGCATCCCCAAAGATGACATATGCCCTGAAGGAAATTATTTTCCTCAGGGCCTCCTGTGTAGAGCTCATGTTTCTAAATGGACTGCACTGTAAACTGGTGCCTTACTTTAGCAAACTTTACTTTTCTGCGCAGGGTCCGGTTATTTCAATGTGCAGTCTCTCCGACAGCCAACATATGAACCCTCCTGGTGCCAAAAAAATTGTCACGTGGTTTACCTTCAGAATGATACCCAGATTTAGCATGTCTATCTCTTCCAATGTGAGTGATTTTACCTGTGTTTGTCGGCCAGATTTCTGCAACCGAAGGTGGCGCCGCACTCCTCACAGACCAGCGAGGCAGACAGGCGACCTGACACAAGCACATACTATATATTACACAACACATACATATCTCCTCCACAGGAAGAAAAAAATTAGATTAACTTGAATTTGGGAGGATTGAACTGAATTTGGGATGCGGGTATGAGTCCTTTGTCCTATGGCTAATCACTTAGGGTAAACCTATTTTACCATAAGTGATTCACTACGTTTGGTAACCCAGCAGGGGTGCCCGGATCACGGAGTGAGATTTGTCCAGTTTTCACCTGCCTACCTACTCCGTGGCAGACCAGATCGGGAGAGACTGGTTGAGGGAGACCTTTTGACCTCTCCAGTAGAACTCTCTCAGAACGTCGCCTTGCACCGTAGAGGGATGGATAGATTCATATGTCCGTCACTCCTGGACACGCAAACCCCAGATTTCTACCCGCCCCTCATACATTTTTCCCATAACTTTCTCTCCTTCCTTACCTAAAAAAATATTATTAACTAGCTGACCCGGCCACGTGTTGCTGTGGCTAACGAAACATAACGCCGGTTATCCAACCTTTATAACTAAGTGATAAATTAACTCACACCGCCATCTGTTAATATGCATACAAATCAAATCCACACCGCCTGCTTGCCCGCCCGCTCGTCCACCACATACAGACATTCTTCTTTATATATTATATTTCAACCAATTTACACAAAACCTTAACAAATTATATACCTAAACCTTCCTAATGAATCACTCTATCTATTGGTGAAAACCGCATGAAAATCCATTCAATAGTTTTTGAGTTTATCGCGAACAGACAGACGTGGCGGAGGACTTTAATCTTTCTAATACTATAAAGAGGAAAGATTTGATTATTTGTTTCATTGAATAGGCTCCCAAACTACTGAACCGATTTCAAAAATTCTTTCACCAATAGAAAGCTACATTATCAGCGAGTAACATAGGGTGTTATGAAATTTCTATAAATGAAAATGTGTGTATTTCATATATTTTAGCGGCAGGGAGGAAAGGCAGGGGGAAGGTAGGGTTTGCAGAGAGGGAAGACACGAGGGAAGGGGAAGGTGGGGAAAGTGGAAGGGAACGGGGATGCACGGGAAAGGACATGCAGGGAGAATTAATTTCTTTGAATGGCATAGCAACGCATGCCGGGTACCAGCCAGTTTATAATATGTAGAGAAGGTATTTTTAAAGTCAATTTAAGGTTTGAAATTTGTAAATAATGCTCTTAAAATTACAATAATTATAATTTCGGGGGGCCAACTGTCAGGGGATCAACTGTCGGGGGATCAACTGTTGGGTCACTGTATTTGGCGGTTCTAACTGTCTGCAGACCATATCCCAAGTTCACCTAATCTCCCTCCACAACGAATATCTCAGCTTATTCATATATGATGGCAATAGAAACCTTTTCATATGTTTGTTATCTATTATTAGGGAATATTATTACGGTTTATCTTTATTTAATAATATTGGAAAAAATCAAAAGCTCACTTGTACGTTTTGGCCTCTCCGTTTTCATGCAATATTTTCTCTTCACTCCTTTATGCTCTTTGACTGCTTTACTTTTCAGGGGTTCTGAAACAGAAATGTGATTATGTTATTCTGATAGCTGGGCTTTAGCAGTTAGCAGTTAGCAGTTGTATACTACTAAAGTACTAACTACTACTAACCATGTGCAAATCGCAAGTGCGCCCCACGGTTGAATTTGGCTCACCAAAATATCTGAAAAAAACCCTCGCCTCTGCAGAAACGGGCGGTCTGTTTTGATAGATTCTCCTATCTTTAGAGCACAGGCGTCAGATTGGAATACTGCCTTGTTCTACCGGTATTTCAATGGAAAGTGCTCCGAGGAACTAGCATCATTGATTCCCTTGCACGTATTGTATTGTAACAGTTGACGTTTTGTCACAGGAGAACGGGTCGTTTCAACGACTCGGCTGTGGAACGATTTACCGGCCTCTGTGTTTCCTTTCTCCAACCACAAGGTTCACTTCTTCTTTTCCACAAAAAGACCCTTCACACAGCATCCCCAAGGATAACACAGGCCCTGTGGGAAATTATTTTCCTCAGGGCCTCCTGTTTGGAGTTGATATAAAAAAATATGCATATATGGCTTCAACTCTAACAACAAATTCCGCTAATAAAAGATTTTACCAAATATGAATTAGAATCTATGTTTTAAATGTTTTTAAAATGTAAACAGTTGTTTCTTGTAGTAACTAAGTTGAAATAAAGTGTTGTTTCAATCATTTAGATAAAAGAGGAGTATGAAGGAGTATTCTACTTTTATTGGTTTATTAACAATCAGCATCCTGCGATACTTACTGCCAGTGGACTTCAAGACATCTTGGCTCGGTGCTTCGCCCCATTGAGTGCCATCTTCACTGCAATGTGGCTCCAAGTCCTCATTAGCCCCTGCATCTTGTGCAGTATAATCACCACCGGATCGTGAATCATAATATCCTTCTTCTTTGATGTCATTCTCAAAAGCCGGGTATCCCGTTGGAGGAATTTCTTCTTTCATCTCATCTTCTTCCTTGCCTTCGAGAGAGTGGCTGGAGAGGGAGAGGAGGAGCTGTCTGTTGGACTCCTTGGCCAGCATCTTTAGCTTGTAGGCCGCAGTGAGGACCCTTAGACATTTCCTGCAAATATTGCAGGGCAACCCATCTCCCGAGTAAACCTGCAAATACGCGCAATATTGTCAGTAATTTGTTGTACAATGTCAGCTACAGAGATTGGTTTATTTATAGGTCTACAGATTAACTATCTGGTGTATATTGCCTCTATCTTAGGCCGTCGTTCCATGGGGAGGTAAGGAATCGACATTAATCGAGTGCTATAAAACCCTGCTCAGACCAGTTGGCTCAGACAAGTAAAGTTCGCTAAAGTAAGGTGAGATTGTCCATTGTGGGATTTTTCCGAGGTACAGTTCCTTAAGATTTTTGTTTACCGACCCACGGGACGACGGACTAAAGCAAACCCAACATACCGACATAGAAAATATTTCGGTCATCATTTCATAGCAATATATTTTCATCTTATTATAAAATATTTTCACATAATATATATTATTGTTGGCACCGTCATTATTTAAGCACACGCGACATGAATATTGTTTTATATCTATTTTACGATTATCTTTATCCATTTTCCCTTTTTTCTTCATAATAATATAATTAGGTTTTCAAAAAATTAATCTGACATCTATCTGTCATCATTGTTTTGGTTTGATTTTGATAGTGGAAGTCATAAATGAACTAATACCGTGGAAGTGGAAATAAATTGATCATAGATAATAGATATATCACCACCCTCATTAGAGATGGCAAATCGACAGTCGACCCAACCGTAATGATCGATTATTTTGAAAAAATAATTAGTTGAAGATAATATTGTTTCCAAAATTTGAAATATGAGATTGACTAGTAGCAAAAGCGAAATTGGTTAACGCGCACGTCTGGTTAGACGAGAGATGGACGAGAGGTCTGGGGAGTTCCAGTCGAGACCATTGTTTTTGTGTCTTGTTCTCTTTCATATTTTCATTTAGATTGTTAAGGCGATTCCAGACTCACGGCGAGAAGTCTCGGCGAGAAATTCTCGCGAGAACAAGCACTTATCCACACTCTCATTCTCGCCGAGACTTCTCGCGAGAACAAGCACTTATCCACACTCTCATTTTTCTCACTCGTGGTCTGTTTCCCATCCGGTATGGACGACATTACAGACGATATTAAAAATGCAGCAAGTTTGGCTCTGTGCGCCATGGCATATTATTATTTTGTTGTAACTAAAAATAAAGTTTAAAAAAAATAGAAAAGCCAGACGATGGTGGGTAACGCAAATTCATCGAAACAGAACAGGGTTGGTATTTTTTTTTATTTAATATTCTTTCGTTATTATTATAATCATGTATTCTTATATATAAACTGTATTCTTTAGTTTCAGTATGCTAAAGCAGTTGGATGAACTAGTTGCTGAGCCAAGCGGAGAATTTAAAAAGTTTACTAGTCTGTTCCACGCATCGTGGTTCAAGCTTTTGTCTTTATAATTCCGATGTTTTGCGTCCCATAACACCGGTTCATTTTGGAAATACTCTATAAATTCCAACTCTTGTTGATTGTTCCACATTTTAAAGTAAACAAAATTTTCGATACAAAAACAAAAATATATCGCACGTCTACTCTCAACCGCTCACTAAACAACACTGAGACAAAACGTGAGTATAGACCCTTCTCGCTTCTCGCCCGAGAAATCCTTTGAAGCGGCCAAATTTACCGACAGCCATCCGAGAACAGCCGAGCACGAGAAAGAGAATGCGAGAAACACATCACATTCACGCTTCTCGGGTGTTCTCGGGGCTTCTCGCCGTGAGTCTGGAGGGGCTATTATGGTTAGCTTCTTCTTCAATTATATATATAGCATTGATAGGAAAAAACTTCAAAAGTTATAACAAGATGACCTTCTAACTTAAATAACTGCATTTTTATTTTTATTTTTAGAGTTAGTTTTAATAGTTAAAATAATTGTCAAAGTTTTAATTTTTCAAGACCCCCCGAAAACCACCGGAAATATGGTAAATCTTGTGACGTCATCACTCCTGAAAAATTAGTATAGGATCGGGAAATCAGCTGATCAACTACCACCATTTTGAAATTCCGTTGTTCGAAGTATTCTCCCTAGAAGAAGCATTACTATTTTTTTTGTGCAGTAGTTTTTGAATATTTTAAATAATTGAGATAAACTAATAGAGGTACCTCTATTTTTGATACTGAATTATTAAGGCTTAAATATTGTTTCAATTAACACAACAACTAAATCTCTATAAACAGTATGAAATAAAGTATAACATGAAATGTTGTTAATACTGATGGTTTGTGCCATACCTACATTTAAATTGATTTCAATACAATGTGATACAATGACTGGTTAAGCGTGACGTCAGCGCTAACCATTCAATCGTACCAACTTTACAGTGTATTTTAACGAGACGTTAAAAAATGCACTTTTTAATAATTTTTTAAGAACTCTACGTTTAATGTTATGAAATAAAACTTATATATTCAGAATCAGCGTTTATTGGTCTACATGAACATATTTTTTTAAAGCGGTAATATTTTTCACTGGAGTTCCAGTTTCCTGGAGATTGTGCAAAAATTAAGGTAGTTTTTTCTCCCTATCCCGAAGTGCAAAAAATACTATTTATTTGTATTATCTCCCTTCACTAAAGTGAGCTTATTGCTACATATTTATCTATGGTTATTCCGAAAACTCCAGCCCGCCTTCAGGTAGCTGTCATCTTCATCTGTCATAATAATGAAAATGATCCGGCATTCGGCGTTGAATGGAACCTCTTCGGTTTTTATGAAATAAACTAGGAATTATTAAAATGGCTTTCAGTCTGGAATATTCGTGCCGCATCTGCCTGGACAACAACGCTCTTCTCAATATCTATTTGACTAAACGAAGCCACAATTCAGCAAAAGTTGCTTGTGACGAAATGATGATTGCTGTATTCTGTTTAAAGGTATCCAAGTGTTGCGCTAAATATGCCAATCTAGTAAACCTTCCAATGTTTTTTTACTTTATGAATAGCTTAGAGTAGTATATTATTATTGTATAATTGCGATAAGTTGCTAATTTAAACGTTGTTCTTGTGCCAGGTAACTCAAGATGACGAATTACCGAGCAAAATCTGCCGCAAATGCTTCTCGAAGTTGTCCTCCGCCTACAAGCTGAAAAAGCTCGCGGAAAACTCACACAAAACCTTGTACGAATACTTTGCAAAGAACAGCACTGCGGCTGTGAACGAAGTATACCGTGAGATACTGAAGGAAGAGATCAAGGTGGAATATGACGTTAAGGAAGAGGTGTTGGATGAAAAGCCGCAGCTGACGGGGAATCTGACAGGATATAAGACCGATGTAGGTGATCTGACGGGCGAGTCTGATGGTGGTGGTGATGATGCGCTGGCGGGGGACTTTGTGTTTGATGAGGAGGCGCTGACGGACACAATGTTTTTGGAAGTGGATGAAAACTTGCAACCGGGGAATTTGGACAAAAATGGTGAAGGTTGATTCATGTTAAATTTGTTATTCTATACTACTCCATTTTATTATTATCATCTCCATAATACTGCACCTAGGCACCCTAACAGCACGTACCTGAAGGATTTTAACGAGAGATTCCTTGACCTCAGGCCTCGACCGTATTGTATCAGAGGATCAAAATATTTTTGGGATTAGTGTCCATGGCTATTACGAATAATTTTTAGGAAAAAACTTTAGATTCGCCTTAATCGCACTATAGAAGGAAACTTTTTGCATCACGGCCGGCGGAAAATAATGCATTTTAATTTTCAATTTCGTTAAATAAAATTTCACTTCGTGAACTGTTACTACGACAACCCGCCCGCCATTTTGTCACTGTTAGCCGACTTCGTGGGATAAATGATGAGGCGCGTAATTATGAAATTTGTCTAGCGGGCTTGTGTATGTTATCTTTATTAAAAAACAGCCTACGTTTTTAAATGGTTTGTCTGGCAAAGTAGGGTTTGTCTAGCGCAGGGTTTCTTTAAGCTTGAATCAAAGAACACCAAAACTCGCCAAGATCTTTACCAAGACCTACTGCGGACCCCTGATACACATGCTACGGACCCCTAAGGGGTCCGTGGACCCCACTTTAAGAAACCCTGGTCTAGCGGGATTGTGCATGTTATCTTTACTGTAAAAAACAGCCTACGTTTTTGAATGGGTTGTCTGGCAAAGCAGGGTTTGTGTAGCCGGCTGGCTTATTATCTTTATTTAAAAAAACATCCCAGGATTTGAATGGTTTGTCTCCATTCCAGTGCCTGATTAGAGGTTCGTTTACATTATATAATTAATTCTGTTTTTCATAATTACGCGCCTCATGTATCCCACGAAGTCGGCTACTATCGTATCTAGCTCTTGTTTGTATCAGGTCAGGGATACCAACATAACAGTGACAAAATGGCGGGCGGGCTGTCGTAGTATCGGTTCGCGAAGTAAATTTTATTTAACGAAATTGAAAATTAAAATGCATTATTTTCCGCCAGCCATGATGCAAAAAGTTTCCTTTTATAGTGATTAAGGCGAATCTAAAGTTTTTTTATAAAAATTATTCATAATAGCCATGGACGCTATCCCCAAAAATTACCATATTTTTGTTTTGCAATAAAATCCAAAAAAAAATTGAACATTTCTTTATTTATCCGAAAACTAAAAACTGTTTTGGAAAGGTGATGAAATACGCTTTCAAATTTTATAATTCAAAATAAACAAATAATTTTTTAAATATAAAAATTTTGCATTCAAACATAAAAAAGTTTTAAAAATGGTTGACCTTACGTTTTTTCTAAAACAAAAAAAATAAAAACACAGATAGTTTATTAGAAAAATGTATTATAAACTTTATCGTCAGCTCACTTTTCTTGTTGTTTAAATAATTAATAAAAAATTCTCAAATTTTCTTAATTTTTTTTTGGAATTGCGGTCCAATACTTTGTATTCATAAAGGTGTTAACTTTATCCAATTATAAACCATTTTAATATAAGGAATGCCCTTGTTTAAAAAACTGTAAACATTATGTACCCAATAAATTAAGATATCGTTTGTAGATTTTCACGGCCAAAAATATTTGAGTTGAGCTACCTGCTTCTTTAGCCAACGTTTCAGACAGTGTTACAGTGTCCATCATCAGGGTTGATGTGGACACTGTAACGCTGTCCGAATAAAGAAGGAGGTAGCTCAACACGGCATAACACCCCAAAAACAAGTAACGAAAATTAAGATATCGTTTTTCCGATTTTCTCAAAATCAGCAGAAACTTCCAAAGCAAGTTTTGCAACTCCACCACTCAAATGAATCAGCTGATAATGTTTGTTAACCTTATTTTCCAGATATGGCTGAGGAATTGAAGCCACTCAAAAGAAGGTCTCTTATGAAGGGAAAGAAAAAGCTTAAGACGGGTCGGTTATTTTGAATTCCTTATCTTATTTAGTTATTTGTTTATCAATGTTCCTTCAAACAGCTGTCGGCTCATCAAACCTAACAATACTCGTCACAATTCAGTCAAAATAGAAATTGCTCATCCACTCGAGCCATAGAGAATTTGTGGTGTTCAGTGCTCGATTTTATTTGATTAATTTGTTTTGTTACACAATTTTATTCATAGTATTACATACTATACTCTCAGTATCGCCCTGGTGTAAGACCACCAATCAGAATTGAAACATTGCTTGGTATGGTTTAACTGTGTTTGGTAACAAGATCGGAATAGTCAGGTACTTCCCCTCAGACATAATTGGAGGATTTTTCGACCACCATGCTAACACACCCCTGTGTTGTGGTGGTCGATTTTATATACAGTGCTGTAGCGTATGAAATATAAAAGAAAGTAAATAAATATACAAGAATATAACTTCAGCCATTACCTTCAGCCTCATTGCGGGGCACACATTAATTACGTGAGTTCAAAAAGGGGGGGAGGAGGGGATTGCCATAGTCAATAAAAACACCTTCACTTTTTTTTTTTTTTTATTTATTTATTTATTTATTCCATTTTTACAATTTTACAAAGTTAGGTATAAGTACAATTATTTTTTTAATTATGTACATGTAATGCAAATATTTTTTAATGGTGGTAATAATACCTCTCTAATTGAGAATTTCTCGTGTTTAGGGAGGTATATATTTTTTATCACTCAAGTAGATAAAAAATATATACTTTATATAGATATTTTCAAAATACTACCTGTTTTATAGTAGTTAAATTCTCTTTAACCGTCCTCAATGCATAGAATAAAGAATAATACAAGAAGTGCTTTACGTTCAAGTATTTTGTAACGCAATTTTTGAAGATTTTTGACCCTCCCTCCCCCCATATAACGCGCTGTAACGTTTTTTTGTACCCTCCCTCCCCCTCCCTAAAGGTTATGTAACACCCAAGTGACTATTTTTACTTAAGTCACAATTAAGTTGCGCAAAGTACTGGGAAGTCACTTAAATACCTTTGTTCTTGTTTTAATCGCGTTTGTGGTTATAAATAAAACAAGAGATTTGTAAGTCGAAATATATGCGTATATTGCACAATACAACACAATCGAGGGATTCCCCGTAAAACATAAACAAAAAGGGTTGCCAACTTGGGAGAACAAAACAAAAATTACGTACAATACAATTGAGGGATTCCCCATAACACATAAATGAAAAGGGTTACCGACTTGGAAGTTTTTAATTCCCTTCTTTTTTATTTTTTTTTATTTAGTAACTATATAATATTTTTTACATTTTTATATGAAACATGTTAGTTAGATGTATATATAAAATATATTCGTAGTCCTCCTCACTAGGAGATCCTGTGCTGAGGGGGACTATGCTTTGGATAAGTTTTTCAGCGACTTCTATGGTTTAACTTCATTGGATAAGGTTTTCCAGAAACTTCTATGATGTTTTAAGTATACTAGTAAGTTCATTTTCCGATAGATTCTTCAGCCAACATTTAATGTCCTTAATGTAGCTATTTTTTATTTTTATTTGTTTGATACTAAGTGGGAGTTTGTTATATAACTTTACTGCTAAAAATGCAGAACTTCTTTGACCAAATGAAGAGTTACACTTTGGTATATTAAGTATGTCTGTTTGTTTAGCTCTGGTTTTATGAGCGTGTGAGGTGTCTGCCTCTGAATCATTTTTGTGGTGATGTACTAGAATGTTTTTGGCATAGATTTTCTGTATGCTTGGAACATCAAACTGTGTAGTTTTTTTATTTGAATAAATAAAAAACATGTTACGTAATGCATTTTTCGAACCCCCCTCCTGCTCCGGTAACGCATAGTAACGTTTTACAAGACCCCATCTCCCCCAAATTGCGTTACGTAATACTTGAACGGCCCCTTATGGGTGTGTTTCGCGACCCAATTATAAGCCTAATTTAGGCCCATATTTCCACAAAAAACACTGTATTTCACTATGGCTACGAAAATTAAATGGAATGACAATATACAATTTCAGACAAGTGTAAAAGAGATAGACCACATGCTAAATGGTCAAAAGGTACTAAGTTATTGTACGTAACTCAATCTTTATTGTATGTAACTCATTCTTAAAGTAACTCATTCTCAATGTGACTCATTCTCAATGTAAATCATTCTTAATGTAACTCAATCTTATTGTATGTAACTCAATCTTATTTTATGTAACTCAATCTTTATTATATGTCACTCATTCTCAATGTAACTCAATCTTGTTTGATTGACAGAGGTGAAGGTGAAGCGGAAGGCGGGTGTGAAGAAGGAGCGAGTGCGCGCGGTGTGCCCGCTGTGTGGCAAGCTGGTGGCGGACATGGACACGCACAGCGAGACGCACAAGCCGCCCGGCGAGAAGCGGCGCCTGCCGTGCCCGCAGTGCAGCAAGCTGTTCGTGTCGCAGTCCTCGCGCCGGCGCCACGTGCTGGTGCACCACCTCGGACAGCTCTACTTCTGCCAGATCTGCAACAAGAGTGAGCAATCAACCGACATCTAATGCAGTGCTAGCCAACCGCAAGCTCTTCCTATCAAACAGTGGCCGTTCACGGCCTAAATGACGGAATTAAAAAGCTATCCTAATACATAGCAGTTTAAAAAGAAAATAATTTCGACTTCTCCTGAACACCTTTTCATCTTCATTGAATATGCAGGGTTTTAAGGGACGTACTTGACTTACTTTAACCGGTGATTTCTTATTATTTGGAGTAAAAAATGTAAATGAAATTTTGGTCTCCTCTTTTTATGTTCTTCAAAACCTAACAAAAACAAAAATTCATCCACATTACAAACGGACGAATAATAATTTAAAAATATATATATTTCTTAGTAGCTTTTACCCGCGGCCTCGCTAGTGTGGTATAACAAATTACTGCCCAAAAAAACTTCCCACTGTGATGAAATGATTTTCCTGGTTGAAAAGTAACCTATGTCACTTCCCAGTCCTCCAACTATCAAAAAAAATTTTTTTTTCGATCGCTCGGTTGCGACATTAAATAAGGACAAACAAACGAACATACTTTCGCATTTATAATATTAATTGGGATAATGCAAAAGCTTTTTAAAGGTTTCTTTCGAATTTTGTTTCAAAATTAGAAATGCGAATAACTTTTAGTACTAGAACAATATTTAAAGCAATGTTAATCACACAATGGTGCAGAAAAAGCATAGAAAGAAAAAATAAATATTTGCCCCATCACTGCTAATATTTGCCCCATCACTGCTAATATTTGCCCCATCACTGCTAATATTTGCCCCATCACTGCTAATATTTGCCCCATCACTGCCAATATTTGCCCCATCACTGCTAATATTTGCCCCATCACTGCTAATATTTGCCCCATCACTGCTAATATTTGCCCCATCACTGCTAATACCCAAATAGTGAATTTTCACGTTCTGGCATTTTTGAAAACTGTATTTATGTTGTGTGAAATATTGCATCGGTTTTTTCGCTTCATGGGTGCATTTTGGGATCCGCACATATGAAGCTACATGCCATATTCCTATTGGTTGATTTTTCTATGAAGTTTTAATGCGCTGTATTTGTACTAGCAAGTACTATGAAGTAATGGCGATGTTCAAACTGTATCTAGTCTCCTTCAACGGAAGCAATCTTCCGAACAGGACCTCCATCGATATGCTTGGTGTAACTCTGAGTGACCCGCTCAGGTACGGGGGCTCCATCGAAACCAGAGTTAAGTTAGCCTCTCAGAAACTGGGCGTACTGTACAGGGCCCGCAGATACTGCACATAGTACACAACTGCTAACCCTGTACAAATCGCAAGTGCGCCCCACGGTTGAATTTGGCAGCCACCTCTGGTCTGGAGCTCCAAAATACCTAAAAAACCCTTGACTCTGTGCAGAAACGGGCGGTCCGTTTGATAGATTCTCCCGTCTTAACAGGCAGACTGCAATCTTTAGAGCACAGGCGTCAGGTGGGAATGCTGTCCTTGTTCTACCGGTATTACAATGGAAGATGCTCCGAGGAACTAGCGTCATTGATCCCTTCGGCACCGGTGCATAGTCGGGAAACACGCCAAACACGCGCCCAACATTTGTACACGGTTGACATTAGTCACATGAGAACGGGTCGTTTCTATGACTCGTTCTTGAGTTCAACGGCTCAGCTGTGGAACGATTTGCCGGCCTCTGTGTTTCCTCCCTCCTACAACATGGGTCTCTTCAAGACCCGTGTTCACTCCTTCCTTTCCTCAAAAAGACTCTCCACACAGCATCTTCAAAGATGACATAGGCCCTGAGGGAAGTTATTTTCCTCAGGGCCTCCTGTGTGGAGTTAATGTAAAAAAAAATCCAAGTAAATTTTTCTTTGTTAAAACTGCCACTGATACTGAATGTGTTGTGTGTGTGTGTTGCAGATTTCAAGCATGGGGACCAGCACATGCGCATGGTACACCCCGTGCGCCCCAAGCCGCTGGGCTGCCCGCTCTGCGACAAGAGGTTCTTCACCAAGGCCCCGCTGGAGATCCACCTCACCTCGCACACCAAGGAGAGGGCCTTCCCTTGCTCCGTCTGCGGCAAAGGCTTCCGCACACACACCGACTCGGAGATCCACAGGTCAGCAAGCAACCATTCCACTCAGCATCACCTCAGGTCTAAACTTTACATGGAATGACTTTTGCTTTCATGAAAAGTGATCATATATAATATTCGTGATCATACATTCCTGTTCCTCTACAAAAATATATTAACATATGTTGAGATTCGAAACCTTGGAGTGATTTTCGAAACAAATCTCACTTTCAAATTCCACATAACTGACATTGTCTCTGTCCCAACAAAATGCTTGGATTTTTATTCTTCGAAATGCAAGATTATTTACTAAAGGAATCACAATATGGAGAACATTTGTAGCCCTCGTTCGAGGTATCCTGAATTATAGCTCCATTATTTGGGCCACTTCTGAACAAAACCATATCCCGAAAACAGAAAAAGTACAACAGAGGTTTATGCATTATGTACATACCTTGGTACGGCTGTTTCAAACTCAATCCGTTCGTATAGCAGTAGCGAGTGCGTGTGCTAAATGAATAACAATTCACTGAATAACTGCAAATGAAGGAATGGTAAATGGATTGCCAAAACTTACCCAAACTGCTTTCTATAGTCAATCTCAGACCACTGGTTTTGTCTCTTATAACTTATAAACTTATTATAACAGTTAAACTGTTCACAATACAACATTTCCTTCAGTGTACGCGTACTCGTAAATGCTTCACAAATGGTCACGTTGCGGGTTCACAGTTCACAAACAAAAAAGAACACAGCTGCCTTGCAGCCGCGGCGAGAAACAAAACATGAACAATTCACAATTGAACTGTCGCGGGTATTTCAATATTACACATATCGAGCGTAATATAACACTCCTATGTAGCGGGGAACGAAAACAATACTTGTTGGTACAGCGGCGGGTCAAATACACATGATAATACACTGCAACACGTTGTTTTCGAGCGGGCAAACCAAAATACAATAGAGAATCTTTTGCGTACATCACAGGCGGTTAGAGTTTTTGTGTGATAACACTACTTAGGCGCAAAGCGAACAAAGCTGTTTTGTTTTGGCATTTTATACAGGTAGGAATTGGAATAAGGGAACAATGCAGTTACTCAGTTACTATCATAGACAAACAATGATTCAAATTCAAACTGGCGCAACCATACCTGTATATGAGAGAAAATACATACCCCTTGTTAACAACAATGGTTGATTTGAACACTTTAGAAGCCCGCCAATTATACTTAATCCACCTACATTGAAAGAAGTTAACTTTAAGTGCCTAACAAGTACACTCGTGGGAGATCCCATGCACTTTTTTATGCTCTGAAAGCGAGGATTTCTGCCTATCAGATTGCCCCAATCAACAGAGCGACTCAACTGCTTAACTATTCTGCATTGACCATTGATATTTTCAACATGTTCATTAACTTCAGTTCAGTAACTATCTTTTGACCCATGTCACAAAATGGTAAAACCCCCCATGCCCTTTTATACTTAGTACCTCAAATTAGTAATATTCTCCCTAATGTATTGGTGCATAACCATTTTACGGAGAACTTGATAAAATAAATAAATTACTTGTTTAATAAATAAATATCTGAATATCCGGATTTCTTCCTCGCAACATTCCCGCAAAAGTAGATAATTGCGCTATATTTTCGCTGGCTCCAGGCAATTCTTGTGCAGTAAAAACTTAATAAATATATTTATTACTTACTGGCGTAGAACCATTAAAAAATGCAGGATATTATAATTATTTAGCGTTGGCTAAAAAGTGCGGATCCTTAAAAATAACAAAATCTGACTTTCTTGTCTAGATCAACTTTAAGAAATTTAAACACGGGAAAAACACATTTCAAATATGAATTATTGATATATTATCATAGGTTTATTGCTTGTCTGAATTCTTGAAACAATGAGTTCCAATTTTGGAAATGACACTTAGATTCTAAACAAATCTGAGTTCACTGCAGACGAGTTTCGACCTCAGACACACAACTGAAATGAGTGTTTTTTATGGTTATTGTCATCTATACACACTCGTACCTGATCTGGCTTTGTTTTGTCTGTGATATTATTGTGGCCTATCTGTTGCAGGAGGAGTGTACACGAAAAGGAAAGGAACATCATCTGCCAGTTCTGTCCCAAGGGTTTCTTCTCAAATGCTGATTTAAATAAACATTTATGGTAATCATCAACTTCACATTATATCTTCAATTACTTTTATCATATATGTATGTCTCATACATACCCCCCTTTCTGGTGTAATTATTAGGTTGAAACCAATGTTTCTTTTAGGTAGGGCATTGCCCCTCAGGAAGGAGGTATTCACTCACGTGCCCGGGTAACATGTCAAATGACACTCAGTGTTAGCCGATTTTTCAGGAGATCTCCCACAACGGCACCCATATATCCTGACTTTTACTTTAGTTTTATTATCATCTAGATTTGTATATTCCTCCTGGAGAAAATTGTTTGAAAGAAACACTGGTTGTTACTTTGTTCTGCTTATACATATAATTTCTGACCAGTTTCATCAGATCTTTTCTACATAGTACTTTACTACGAAAAAAATTTAAGACCATTTTCTCGTCTTCGTGGCTTTCTGGCGTACAGCTTTGATTTTAATTTTTCCAGATTTGCCAGTTTTTGTTCGCTCTCACCAAGTCATCAGCCCATTACCCTTTAGGTGACATCTGTTACTCTTTCGCAAACAAGAATGCCATCTGATGATAGTTGACTCTAATAGAGTTCTACAGCAATCTGTAATAATAGAGAATCTCCTTGCAGCACCCACACCAAAGAGAAAAAGTACAAATGCGTGGAGTGCGACAAGTGTTTCTACCGCTCCAACCAGCTCAAGCTGCACCTGCGCAGGCACCGGGGCATCAAGGATGTACAGTGCACCCTGTGTCACAAGGCCTTCTACACTCAAGGGTAAGTTCAAGGGCAAAATTCAGAGAAGAGATAGTGGAAAACATTTGTTGCACCCGAAACTGTTTTCGTATTACAGCTTTCCGAATTACATTTGGAAATGAACTGTAAATACTAAACGAAAAGGTATTTGCTGGAATTGGATGATAATATGTGTGGGGAAAAATAATGGATACAAGGAATAAGGGCAACCAATCACTTACCTCTGCGAAGGCGCACACACAACACAATAATTACAAATATAGTTTATTTAGTTTCACCACGGTACCTCGAGGTAATTATCGCCACAATAACGCAAATAAGTTCAAAACGATACTGTACTTTCAATACAGTTTAGTTCATAAACGAGATTATGAACCCAAACGACACCTACAAGTTGCTTTCAAAGTCCCAAATCTTCTGTTTTTTTTTCAGAAACAAAAGCACTTGAATTCACTCTTGTCATTGTTTCATTTTCAAATGCTTTTCCAGCAAGGTGATATGGTTAGGGAGGGTAGGTACTGGATAAATGACATCCCAGTAGAAACCATGCACATCATCATTTCAAAACCAAACAACGTTTGTATGGACAACACCACTCGCGTTTCCTCTTAAGTAACTTAAAATGACAAATTAATACCCTGAATAAAAAAAAAGTTTTTTATTTTACGTTTTACTTATTCAAAAACAATTTTATAAAAATGAGACAATAAAAAAATACTTTCAAACATTACATTTTAAAATAACAAACAATTCAAAGCTTGCGGACGTTGATATTTCAAATTGTAAATGTGAAAACTTAGAATTAGTTATGGAATATGTGTATCTTGGTGTTACAGTAGATTTTTTTTTAAATGGGACAAACATATTTTAAAAAAACCTGTAAAAACTCAAATTAATTGATGGCAGAATGTACACATTAATTTTTTTCCTATCAATTGAAACACTTAAAATAATTTATATGTCACTGTCAGAATCTATTATAAGATATGGATTAACAATATGGGGAAATACTACTATAACCAATCTGAAACAAGTCCAAGTTGTACAAAACGCAATTGTAAAATTATTAGTTGTCCCTGATATTTTCAAACAGAGACATAATACACCGTTGCTGTTTCAGAGTGCCAAAATTGTACCTGTTAAAGCAACACTATGGCACAAAATTAAAATTCAGCATATGTTTACCCCGCAAAATTAGAACATAAATACAGCACTAGATTCACGCGCAACGACGGGTTAATAGTTCCGAAATTTAATAATAAGTACGGACAGAGAACGTTTGAATACAACATACCGAAGATATTTAATTTATTACCTGACACTATAAAGCAATGTAATTCTATGAATAAGGCTAAATATAAATATGGAGAAAAATTGGCTATCGGTAAAAAAAATATTTATTGTATGAAAAAATGTTGAATCTGTAGATATAAGATGTAAATTTTTGCTTTTAAAATGTATATGTAACTAAACTATAAGCACCTGTTGACAAGCCAATTCAATTAGCTTAGCAGGACTTTTTTGCTGATATGTATTATCTATTATTTCAATAAAAAATTTTTTTTAAAAAAATATATATTTTTTTTTAAATCACCTTTTAAAATGTAAACATGACCACCGCCAGAACAAGTAGCTAATCGCGCAAAGCCTGTGATGCAATTGACACTGCCAAACCAACGTAAGGTACGAAAGGGTTAAAGGGCATAATTGATTATTATTTTTCCAGTAACCTCCAAACACACATGATATCTCACACCAAGGAGAAGAACTACCCGTGCAAGTATTGCGGCGTGAAGTTTGGGCGGACGCACCACAGAGACCGCCACCAGAGGACCGCGCACGAGAGCAAACCCGACAAGGAGGCCACCACAGACAAGGCTGACCAGGACCACATAGATTGAATGGACGCCATAGACAATTACAACAATCACCCTCTATTTCATCCCCTAATTGATGGAAAGATGATTGAGATCAACTAGCTTTACCTCATTTGCTTGACGATTAGCACCATTTTTTAAATAACAACACATCTGTCACAGGTCACACCAAGTGGTTTGCTTCATTTAGTGGCTTAGCAGGGGTGCCTGGGTGTGGTTGAGGCTAGGTCTTGGCTATATTGTAATATAAGAGATGTGCTATCTGCAGTTTTTACTGGTAGGGACTGTGTTTCCTGGTGTCGCCGATATTGTTAACCAATACTACTGTACACCAAAAAAATCGACTAATGGTGGGTTTCTTCATTTACCGAGAATACTAAATGCAATGCTAATTGTAAAAGTAAACGGTCAAATGCATAGAAATTTTTAAATTTCGATTGTTTACTTTTACAATTAGCATTGCATTTAGCATTCTCGGTAAATGAAGAAACCCACCCTAAGTGAACGAATTCTTTCCGTCTTCAAACTATATTGTTAACCAATACTTTAAAAAAATCAACTACTTTTCGTATTCAAACTACTCCCGGACGAAGTAACCCCGGCGACAGTTGGGCGGACACCATAGCATATCTCCTTGTATTTGAATATCTTTGATCTGGACACACTATTGCCCCAGATTTCTGCCCACATACCCTCATACCTTTTTCCTTCCCAGAACTTCCCCTCCTTTCTTTCCTTAAAAAGACCCCCCATACAGCATCCCCAAAGATGACGTAGGCCCTGAGGAAAATCATTTTCCTCAGAGCCTCCTATTAAGAGCTAATGTAAAAATAAAATATACATTAATTTTTGACATTTTAACGGTTTCCTTTGAACGGCAATTCTCAGCCCATTTCAATTTTGGATCCTATTGTAATTAGTCGTCAAGCATGCTGGTATGACCGTTATGTTTATAACTCTGAAACGGGCCGAGATATCTTCTTCCTTTTCATCTGTAAAAAAAATTGTTGTCAATTTATCGTCAATCAAATGTGTCTATGGGTTAAAAAATTCTCTAAGGTCAACTTTTTCAGTTGTTTTTTTACAATTATTGTATTGTGTTATTATATTGTTTCCAGAAATTAAAAATTCACCAAATTTCTGAGTTAATAAATATTCAAGTTCTGTTATTATTCCATTATGGACAAGTGGTTTCACAGAACTTAAATAAAAACAGAACTTGGATAAAACTTTTACAGAACTTGAACATCAGCTCTGAAATTTTTCACTGACTCTAGCCAAAGTTCTGTTTCAACTCGACTATTTTGCATTTTATCTGTCTGTTAATTTATTTGTAATTTCCGTTTCCGTTCAAGATGGTAGCCGTCATAATAGTTCAGTAAAAATTATTTTTTCAAATGTGAAATCGTCCTGTTTATTTGGACTTTCTTATTAGCATTTTTTTCAATATTTTAATATGAATACAGTTTGAAAAAGGAATTGAGATAGTGATGTCTAATTCCTCAATTGAAATAAAAAAAATTACATAAAATATATGGTTTATTATTAAGAATCTACTTATAAAACTTATGATTTAAAAGAAAATTTTAGAATCGATTTTCTGAATATGAGAAATTTTCAAACCCTTTTTGGACGCGAGCTCTACTGTTCATAGAACTACTAGAATTAATTGTTCAAGTTGTGTGAAACTACTGGCCCTTCATGGCTCCTATGTATTGATAGTTTATTTTGTTTAGAGATATGAGACTTAAATATGTACATATTTTGTTCTAGAACTCACATCCATTTAACCTTTTACCTTACTAACAATTTTTTTTTAACCACTAATTTTTCTATGTGAGTAGGAAAACCCGTCCAAAAAAAAAAAAAGTTTTACCAAAATCGTCAAGCATAACCATTCTAGTGATAGCTACCCAAAGTTAGGTAGGTGATTTTTATAAATAATGTTATTTATAAATTTAACAATTTTTAAACGACTTCAAAAAGGAGGAGGTGCTCAATTCGACTGTATTTTTTTTTTTTTAATGTTTGTTACCTCAGAACTTTCGTCAAAGGTACCCGGCCCGGCGTGTTCACTTGACCGCGGCCCCGCTCTCGTTTTTTTGTTTTGTTAAAATTTTTGTTTATTTTTTTTTTATAAAACTTAACATGGGATGAACAGTGAATTCATTGGCTTTAAACCACGGTAAGCAGTTCATATGTTTCTGTATTAACATTTGGAGGTATGATAAATCGATTTAATTTAATTTAAATATTAATCAATTTAATTCCAATTTAAAAATTTATAATTACAATTTTTTTCTTCAGATTTATAATATTTTTACTGTGCGTAATTAAAATACGCCATGAATGTCGAAAAGTCACAAATTTTATATGTATGCAGTCCAGTAACTAAAAATGTGGAACTTATTTGTATATATATTTTTAATTGATGTGTGATAGTGAATTATTTTTATTTCATGATTTTATTTTATTTCATATTTATTTTATTCATCGCAGATTATTTCAGACTTGAGCAACTGAAACAGTTGTACCTACTTAAGAGTATTGTTTAATAGCAAGTTGAGTTTATTAAAAAAATTTGGCTAAATTGACCCGTAATTTAAATCAGGGCCTTAATGCTAGAAGTGCTTAAGTCAAATTTCAAAAGTCTTGGGGTTGTAAAAAATAGTTTTTCCCTATAAACAATAATTGTACATATTCTTTTAGGGTTGTCTGTAAATAGAATTTTTTTTCCTTTTACCCCATAAATATTATTTATATCCCTTTTAAAATAAACAATATCAAAATAATGTTTTTTTTATTTATTTATTTCTGTTAACTGTCTACTATATTTTTTCCACAGAGAGGGGAACCCACCACTTTTATGTGGTGTCTATCCTTTGGATTCGCCTAGCAGAATTTTAAAAAATTTGAGCTGTCAAATTACCTTTGCAACATTAATGTAATTAATTTATGAACCCTAATTGATCTTAATTTACGTCTGCACTCTTATTGGAAAAGTATCTAGGGTTTTGACAAAGCTAATATGGAAGCCGAGCAAACGGCGCCTGGCACTGGTAATCATCATTTATGAAAAATGTAAAAAGGTATTTTGAATTTTTGAGGAACCAGTTCCTTTTTCTCGGAATATCTCTAACCACCCCAACTAACAATCAATGGCAATGTTTTTACCCTTTTATTTTCTACGCATTTGTTCTGACAGTGCTACTGTTATAATTTTGAAAAAAAGTGCTATAAAACTCGAAGTTTCTTGTTTAGAACCTCGGTCATGGTCACATCACTAATGCGAAAAATATCTATGGTCACAACTGTCAATTTTGACATTTACTATTTGCCTCGCAAAATTTGTTCCGTGCTATTCAAAGTCAACAGTGCATCATGTTCTCGACTTAATACGATATCCTCGCAATGGGTATAAATACGAATTTCACCTGCAGGATTTGCTTGGAAAATGGAGCCAACATTAACATCTTCTTGAATCCCAAAGAGACCCGCCGGTCTTTGAAAGTTGCTTGCCACACCATGATGTCAGTTTTGTTTTCATTTGCGGTTAGTACCTAATAAACACATTTTTTTATTCGATTTGAAATTCTTTTTGCATCTATATAGAAGTCAGTTTTATCAGATAATAGTGATAGTATACCGAATAAGAATGATTTTGCCTTCAATGCAATGAAGAATCAATTGAATACAGTACCTTATGAAGATTTATTACTTATATGTTAGGGGTGTCTTGATAAACGATATTCACAAGCTAATCCAATGAGTTTTGGGACAAATTGCTGGAAGACTAATTTGCTCCGTGCAGACCAACAAAATAATAATAAATTTGGACAACTTATATGTATAGCGCTGTTTTTGCGAAAAATCGCCAAAAGGTAAAAAGCAATGCTTCTTCCGATCTTTCGACTGCTAGACAATGCACTTTCTTTGTGATAAATGTTTTCTTAAATCAATACTTTTGGTTTCGGTGTTATTTAATATTCACACACCCCTATAATAATACTTGGTGGATGGTTACTTGTAGTGATATGGGGAGGAATGCAGATCCTGCCAATGTCTGGAAATTTAATAAAAAGGCACTTCCTAGATGAGAAAAGTGTGGAGAAGCTGAATAAAAAAAAATTAAGGCGCGCTCGGCAAAATTGAGGGAGATACAGCCGTTTAAAGTATAAATAAAATTTCACTTTGTGAACCGATACTACGCCATTTTGTCACTGTTATGTTGGTATCCCAGACCTGATACAAATGAAGCTAGATACGATTGTAGCTGACTTCGTGGGATACATTAGGCGCGTAATTATGAAATTTGTCTAGCGGGCTTTTTTTCAACGATTTTTTGAACTGTTTTTCACCTTCCAAATTAAAGTAACCTAACCTAAGACTACGCTAAACATGGTTTGTGATACAAAAGAAAGTGCCCCTTTATAACCCCTACTCGCGTCAAGGCAAGAAAAACATCCCAGTTTTCAAGTAGTTTAGCGGCTACGCTAGGTTTGTGTAACATGGTTTGTGATTCTGGCGTACAATCTCACAAGACAAAAGCTAATTTTAATTTTACATAATCGAAATTTAGAATGAAATATTTTCCACTTCCCCCAATGCAAATAGTTGCCTTTTAATGTAATTAAGGTGAATCAAAAGGTTTTTTTCAAAAAAAAGTGCATATTAACTAGTTGCCAGCGATCTCCAAAAATTACCATTATTAATTCTGTTTTTCATAATTACGCGCCTTATTATTTATCCCACGAAGTCGGCTACAATCGTATCTAGCTTCGTTTGTATCTGGTCTGGGATACCAACATAACAGTGACAAAATGGCGTAGTATCGGTTCACGAAGTGAAATTTTATTTATACTTTAAACGGCTGTATCTCCCTCAATTTTGCCGAGCGTGCCTTATTTTTTTTTTTATTCAGCTTCTCCACACTTTTCTCATCTATAAAGTGCCTTTTTATTAAATTCCCAGACATTGGCAGGATCTGCATTTCACCCGTGATATGCATCAGCGAATATGTTCCTGGGAATTTACCCATCACTAGTTACATGCATACATAAGAAAGAGGGAGATAGCGAACCTATCAGCGCCACACCCATACCAGGCTGTTAGATATATCAAATTCACAGTTTTTATTTGTTTTCCAGACACGCAAAGGTGACGGCCTCCCTCCCAGGATCTGCCAGTCCTGCGCCACCCGGCTGGCGTCTGCTTACCAGTTTAACATGTTAGCCGAAGCGTCCTTCAAGAAGCTGTCTGCCAAACTGAAGAGTGATGCCCCGATGTTGAAAGAGGAACCCAGTGAGGAGAAGATCTCTGAAACATCCTTTAAAAACCTTCCAGCTAAAGTGAAGGATGAATTCATATTATCAAAGAAATCCTTTGAGAAAGATGTTGAGGATCGTTTGGTTTTGTCTAATTTTGAAAAGAAAGACTTGGATATAAACATGGCAGACTTCCAGTTGCGAGCGGATGATGATGATTTCATCATCCTGGAAGTGGGCGGAAGACAATCGCCCTATTCTGATCTACAAATAGACGAAGTGAAGACGGAAGACTTGATTATTGAGAAGCGGAAGGTGAAAAGAGTGCGGAAATTAAAAAAAGGTTAGACAATCTCTTTGACACTATTTAGAATTCCATACTTATTTAAATTTATTATTTATTCCAGATTCAGTCATTAATAGTTGAAATGTGCGTCCAGGATTTCTGAATGTTCGATTTGGAAATTTCCCAAAATCATATCTCCGAATTTTAATATGGAGACACATGAACTGCTTTTAGTATTAGAGATTCATTGAATGCACCTATATTTGACCGTTCATCCAAAATTTTTGCATTCGTTAAAAAATTATAGAAAATCGTTAAATTTATAAATGCAGGAATTCTCCATTTTGTTTACTTTAAAATTGCTGTACGTAGTACCTATTTGAAGAATATCAAATATTATGACTGCTCTATATTCTCTATGACCTAATTGATAATTAAAGATATAAATTTTATTTCTAATTTGCACTTTTTTATATGTAAACAACACATGATCAATTTGATTTGTAAGAAAAATGTCATTAACAAATAATTCAGAAGAAATGCGAGACATCTCTTGTTAAAAAGTAAAACTACTAACGGTCGTTGTGTTCAATCTAAAGATCAATGGCTGAGCCGAAATCTCGACCCAACCCTGCTCAAATGCCCAAATCGTTTTGACCAAAGCACTTGATCGCCACACCACACTCAAATTTAATCCAGCTAGCCTCGTGAATTAACAAGCTTGATAAAGACCTACTTATAAAAACTTAAACAGAGGAACTTTGATACGCGATCGATCTGTCATCTGTCACCAGTTCACGCTCTTGTCGGTTTTTGATTTGGTTTTTTCAATTTGAATTATGGATATTGTAATACTATTTTGCATAGGTAGCATACCTTAGTCATCCGACAGCTTATCTTCTCAGAGCAACTAGAAAATCCATCTCAGGATAGTGGAGATAGGGAATTTAGGTCATGCATATAAATGAGGCACTTATTTTAATAGTGAAAATTAATAGAAACTTTATTGCACTTTGCAAGGGAAAATAGAACCAAAGAAAAGTTAACAAAAACATAAATACCTTTAGCATCTATCAACTGATTTGGAAAGAGAGAGTTAACAAAATTACGGTTAGTTATTAAAACCGCATACGTCCCGTTGCCGTGATTCTCTTCCAAACGACAACAGCAATCCCCAAGACACCGTCCAGCACGTCATGGGGCCACTTGGTTAAAGGGAAACCTCCCAACAAAACAGGCGCAGCAGATCCGCACCCATCAAGCGGCGTGTGGAAATCTCACCGGCCAAAGGAACAGCAAAATAGGTAATATCGGCGCATCCAACCAGAGTCTAAAAGCTGCTTCATTTAAAGGGAATCCACCCAACAAAACAGGCACAGCTGATCCGCACCCATCAAGCGGCGTGCGGAAATCTCACCGGCCAAAGGAACAGCAAAGTAATCCTTGCATGCAATACATCGCCCGTTGATTACGGTCTCAATTCACTTCCGCACGCGGATAAAGCAATCACACGGCATCCGGCGAGGAATTAAACAAAATAAAAAGGCTTCTATGCCATTTGAGTCGTCACACACTCACATAACGAATATAAAAACTCTTTCTAGGCTACATCGCACTAGAATCTCACATAACAAAACTCCTCCTCAAAAAATCTCCCCTCGCCCCAAAAAACTATGTGATGTCTGCCGCCATCTTTCCTCGAATGACGTTTCCGGTCCCCCTTCCAGTTTGGTCAACCAACAAAGTTAAAAAAGAAAGAAAAAATAAATAAAGCATAGACAATAAACAGTACCTACTTTGCACAGTACCTGCTCACGAAATAGATATGTTACAATATATTGAATATAGTAGATATAGTGGAATGGGCAGATATGCTTGATGATAATATCGGGTTACATAGGCGGCGACAAGATGCAGATATAAATTTTAATGAAATATTAAAGTGATAGAGAATTTTATAACCGTTTTCGTGTTTTACATGAGTGTGTTTACGTGTCTTGAGTCAAATAGAAGATGACTTGACTTACGCAAGCGAAAGGTAAAGTTTTGACTTATTCGAGTGTCATTTTTGCAATAACATGTGGAATATATTTAGCACTTATCAGGTCTGAAAACCTTTGTTTATTTATTTTTTAGAAACTGCCCAATTTTGCCATGCAATCAATTGCTTGTTGCTTAACGTTTCTATGTAACTGGATGTTTTCACATCATAAATGGAGACTATAGATGCAATTGATTGCACTCACATCAAAATTCAATCCATGGGTAAGTGACAAACAAGCGCTGTATGTTGGTTTTACCTGCATATTTTTCTGTACAGTACCAATTAAGTATTGTGTTAACCATCTGCTTTCTCCCAAAGGTGGACCAGAATTCAGAAATAGGAAGGGCTACTTCTCTATTAATGTGCAGACCATTTCGGATGCCAGAATGAGGATAAGGGACATTGTAGCGAGATGGCCAGAAGCTACACATGACTCCCTTATATTTCAAGGCTGCCGAGATAAAGCAATGTTTGAAACAGGGCAGTACTTAAATGAATCACTACTTGGAGATAGTGGATATCCATTAAAAGTATATTTAATGTTTAAATATTCAAATACATTTTTGTATAACATAACTTTAAAAGGAATGTGTATGATTAATAATATTTAATAGGTAAATGAGAGTGTGTTTGGGAAGTATGTTTATGAGAATTGAGAAGGTGGTAGAGATATTGAAAGAAAGGTGACTCGATTAATGGTAGACTGAATGTGCTTTGCGCTAACTCTCTGACGTTCCAAACTCTTCTCCCACTAGCTAATTCGGAGAGTCATTTGTCATGTTTTCAGTTGGTTGTCGGTCATTCACTGATCTATAGAGTTGGGAAATGGAAGGATAGGTACATTTATAAATTAAACAATTTCTTGCTATACAAATGTCTTGTTTATTGCAGTAAATGAATCCAGGCTACTAGAAAAAGCTTTACTCTCTGTGTGGATGATTTGGCAGTTAATTTACTGATTTTAAATCTATTTTTGCTACCATCTCTCTCTAAACTGTCGAACAATTAAAATGCATGAAGTTTTGTTAGTTTTAAATTAAATATTCAGTACTCGACGTAAAATTTCTTACGAGGTTGAACTTTCAGGAAATTAAAAAAAAAAACAAAGAAAAAACTGTTTTGAATTAAGGTTTTTTGAATCTAAACTCTTAACGGTAACCTTTGATAAAACCACAGAAAAAACATGTAGGCAGAAAGTGACACGTTTTACATAAATAATAAAATAGTTTACAGTTCATAGGAACATAGTATAATTAATCATATCATAAGCAACACCAATACACTGGATCGACCAATCACAGGCATCCGGAACGTTGGTGTTGGCAGCTCTCCATGCCTTTAAGGAGCGTAGTGGATTATCCTTGTTCCTTGTTCATCTTGTTCTCAGGTGCTCCAGCTGAACGTGGATTTACTTGATTTTAAAGACATTCTGCAAAAGAAAACAGTATAACATTATTACAAACGTATGTTTTATTTCAGAATATCTGGTGACACCATATCGAAATCCGGAAACACCCGACCAGCACAACTACAACACAAAACATATTAAAGCCATAAATGTGGTAGAAAGGCAGTATGGATTGTGGAAAAGACGATTTCCGGTCTTATTCAATGGCCTACGACTGAACCTCGACACCACGATGGCAGTTATAGTCGCATGTGGAGTTCTTCATAACATATGCATCAATCGTGGGGAGGAATATCCACAAGATTGGATCCACGGCATTGGTGATGATCTCAACAATGTGTCATTAATGAACAATGCAGGGAACTTCGCACATTTAAATGAGTTCCTTGGAATTGCAGGTCGAACAGTTGGTGCCACTGGCATCACTGCACTCTCGGGAAGTGTGAAAACTGGATTCTCATTTCTGAACAAAACATAAACATAATATCAAGTTTTATAACCAGCAACAAGCAATTTAAAAACAAATAATGTGTAAACCTTTCAAAAGACCATGTAATTAATAACATTTTACACAAGTACCTATGGGAAAATAAAGAAATTAAAATATATTGCAGATTAGTTATTTCAACTTATTAGTTATTGACGGCCTCCGTGGTCGAGCGGTAAGACTCACGACTAGCGATCCGGAGGTCGTAAATAAATTTTATCTATATTACTTTGTGTTATTCCACAAACTATTCATTAAAAATAATAAATAGCACATTATAGAGTGGAAGACACTGTCAGTATCACCCTGTTGTAACACCACCATTCAGAACTGAATGAAATGGTTTTAGCCATGCTTGGTGACCAAATCTGAATAGCCAAGTACTTCTCCATCTTCCCCTTTCCCTCCCTAGTACCTTCAGTCTCAAACACACCCCAATTGGAGATGCCGCAGTCTCACCACGCTGACTCCGGGCGGTTGGGAACAGTTGAGACACCAATGCGAGTATTGAGAATTAGGATAAATGAAATAAAAATTACCAATGTCCATTCCTCAGTCTCCGCTGATTCCTGTGTCGGCTGCACTACTTCCTCCCGGCTGGTGGATGCCTGTTGACCATCATCTTGGACGGCAGGACCATATGAATCAAACCTTTCAAAATACAATAGAAATATATAATATATTATAATATATTATATATGTCAATGATATATTCAATATTTCTAAATATGGAGACATTGTCTCCTACGCTGACGACACAGTCCTACTACTAAAAGCAAACACCTGGTCTGAATTAAACAAAATGGCAAATACAGATATCAATGCACTAAAATTATGGTTTGATAAAAACCTATTGACTTTAAATTCTAAAAAAACCTATTATTTGCCATTTTTCATTAAAAAACAAGAAACACCTAAAGAAATAAACTTAATAATCCACTCTGTGACAAATACAGAAAACCACAAATGTAATATATCATGTTCAAAAATAGAAAGCAAAACTGATATTAAGTACCTGGGCATAACAATAGACCAGCGTTTAAAATGGTCTCCACACATAAATATTCTGAACAACAGAATAAGAAAACTAACATATATATTTAGATGTTTAAGAGATATTTTAAACGAAAAATTACTTAGAACCACATACTTCGCTTTCTGTCAATCAATTATACAATACGGCATTATAGGATGGGGCGGTACATATACAAATCAAACACAAACAATTTACATATCACAAAAACTAATAATAAAAACAATTTTAAAAAAACCCTACTCATATTCGTCAGAACTTTTATTCAAACAATTTAAAGTCAGAAAATTAAGTGCATTATACTTTTATCATGCAACATTACAAATTTATAAAGATAATATTAAAAACCAAGTTGCACCATTTAAAAATAACAGAAGTCTTAGACAAACATCAATACTTCCCACTCCAAAATGTAAAAAAAAAATTGGACAATTGAGTCATAAATATCTCGGAGCAAAATTTTTTAATTCATTACCAGAAAAAATTAGAAACATGAATACCAATATAAAACATTTTAAAACTCACCTTAAAAATTATACTGAAAACTTCGTTTAAATGGTAATTTAAATGTGATATAAATAAACTGAATGATATAAAAAAAGCAATACAATAACACCCCCCCATACACACAAGCCTTGCTTAATTATGGGGGTACATCAAATATATCTACCATGTAATTAAATACTGTATAAAATTTATTTGTAATTTATGTACCTTCTATTACTAATAAAAAAAAAAAAAAAAAAAAAAAAAATATATTAACAAGTCATATAAAACGTGTGCTTTTCAGCTATTTCTGTTGAACTATAACGACAATGCATTGACAAGCTTTTGGATTCCACTACGTAATGGTAGTACAAGTGAGGGTTTATTTGAGTGCACCAATTCTGGGACTACTGCCATATACTGTATACATAATGTATTCCCATTGCTCTACATACCCCGGGTACTAATGCTGACTCAGTGGACATGTTCAGTCATCACCAAATATTGTTGCTGAGGCAGTTCACTTATGTATAATACTGGACTTTAATATTCAAAGGCCATTTAATAAAATAATTTAATTAAATACAAGATATTTTAACTTACCGATTTACCATTGAGCCCTCTGTGTTCGGGAATCTCGTGCCAGATTGTCCCATGCCTTTTTTTGCTGCTAGCTGCAATCATATATAAAATACTACAAGAAATCAATTTGGACATATAGAAATTCTAATTAACTATACATCGCACCCTTCCCAGAATGCAGAGAGGAGTCTGCCAAACCATGCCTCTCACAATTGTACCTTATCTCATACATACTCGTTGACGACCTCCGTAGTCGAGTGGGTAAGACTCTTGACTCACAATACGGAGGTCGCGGGTTCGAACCCGGCATGCGCAAATAAATTTTATTTGATTAATTTGTGTTATTTCACAATTAATTCATTTAAAATAATATATGGTATATTTGCGGCATGTTCCAGAGTGGAAGATACTATCAGTATCGCCCTGGTGTAAGACCACCATTCAGAATTGAAACGTTGCTTTAAAATGGCTTTAGCCGTGTTTAGTGACCAGATCTGAATAGCCAGGTACTTCCCAACCTTCCTCTTCCCCACCTCCTTCCCCTCCCCACTACCTTAAGCCTCACAACATACCCCAATTGGGGATGCCATAGTCTCACTGGCTCCAGACGGGAGCAGTTGAGATTCTTGTGCGGTATTCACTGTAAAAAAAAAAAAAAAAAAAAAAAAATACTCTTCTGTTATTCGAACTTTTACACAGCCAAAAAACATCAGGTTTTCTTCATCCTGCCATATCTTCCTCTGGCGTCCACATTCGCGTAATAATATATTCTCCTTTCCAGTCGTTCTAACCAATCTTAATCGAGCTTGTTTTTAATGGCATTTGAATTTCAAGAACATATTATTATAGTAAATAATCAGTAGTCAACTTACCTTACCTTAGGTTAGACCATGGTTAGAGATACTGGCTACTGCAGTTGAAACCGAGATTTCAAGGTAGCTATCGTCGAGAAGTTTCAACTACACAAAACGTCAAATGTCAAACTTCGCGTAAACAAAAAAGTTAAGTCAATTAACACTTTATTTTTTACATATTAAATACGTTTGTTTTAAAAATATGAAATGTCGGTTTATGTATTACACTATTTAAAATAAATTATCTGTATAAATAATAAATATAATTAATTAACGCTTCGGTATTAATTTAAAATGTAAAGTTTCTAATTTGACGTCATTTTTTAGTCTATGTAAATAAACGGTGGCTACAGGCAAAATGGAGGAATTCACTATAATGACTTAACTGAGTGGCGCGAAGCGCAAGGCTCAGAATTACGTTGATAATCAATCCAAATTGTTGGTCACAACGGCTGTAAGTTATCTTTGTGATTAATCGAAGTAAACAATGTGCGGGAACGTTTTAAATAATTCCAATAAATGTCTCTTCAAATTTGCCACATTTTGGCCAGTAAACGCTCGACGGTATTTGCAAATTGGCCAAAAAGCTCCCAACTTAACTCAATTCAAGTTAAAATATCCGTGACTAACCTTATGTTGAAAACAGAGAGACTTTTGAGTTTGTACATGGATCTATTCATTTAGCTTACTCAAGTGCAATATTTTGTACTAGCGTAGTAGATCAGATTTTATAATTGTAGGATTGATAATTGAAGAACTTAAAAAAAAAATATAAACTGAAATTGGTGTGAACTGAACTTTTCATCAATCTGTCCGTGCAGCCCCTGGTGCGCGAAGTGTGCGCAAGCGTCCCCCTGTGTCAGGTGGCGTGTGCGAGGTGTGTGGGGCCGTGGTGGGCGACCTACCCACGCACCGCGCCGCGCACGCCAGGCCGCGCCTGCGCCTGCAGTGCCCGCGCTGCCCCAAGCTCTTCACCTCGTACACGGCGCGCACCAAGCACCACCGTTCAGTGCACCTGGGACAGCTCTACCACTGTCAGCTCTGCAATAAGGGTGAGGAGTATTGGTTTGTACTTAACAAGTTTTTTTTTACATTTGAAAGACCCTATTAAATGCCGATTCTAGGTGTGTTTAGCTTTCTATCAAATTATAATAAGCTGACAAGCTTAACAACATGATAATTGTTCTGTTCTACAGATCATAATTTGTTTATAAGCTGAAACGGACTTAGAATCAGCATTAACGGGGACCTTTCAACTGTCAAAGAAAACAAAATGGCATTTAATGGCCATTTGATGACATTGTTACATTTGAATTTCTGTGAAACAATCTGTCCTTATCGTGATAGTGTATTCACAGTCCTAGTCAGTTAAATTATAATGTTTGCTTTCCTCTCCTCACCTCAACTCACTCTTCACGTTGACTATGTTTGTTAGTTTCCTCATCTTCATGTTTGTAGACCTCACCTTTGTGTTTGTTGGCTGTAGGCCGGTGTGATATTATATTATATATAAATTATGAACTTAGTTGTATGATATTATACGAGTATTTACACATATCCCTGCTGGGTGTGGTTGAAGTCAAGTCTACTTCGCCTTTCCTATCCCTTCAACCATGCGACATTCATTTATCATTCATCATTTATAATTTGGGAGGCGGGTATGGGTACCGCCGCCCCGGGAACCTTTATTGGATAACCAACACCTCTGCCATAGGTCACCCCAAGTGGTTCGCTACGTTTGGTGATTTAGCAGGGGTGCCCGGGTTCATGGGGTGAGGTTTGTCTAGGTCTTGGAGGCTGATGACCAGGACACACTGAACCCCAGATTCCTACCCACCCCTTAAACCCTTTTCCTTCCCAGAAATCTCCTCTCCTTCCTTTCCTTAAAACCCTCCACAGAGCATCCCCAAAGATGACATAGGCCCTGAGTGAAACTATTTGCATCAGGGCCTCCTGTGTGGAACTCATGTAAAAAAAAAAATTGCCATAGGTTGAGTGCCTGAAGCATTCAATGGTATATGTAGACTGACTATTGTTATGTGTTGTCCGGTGCAGACTACAAGAGCGGTTACGAACACCGTCGGCTGGTCCACTCGCTCATTCCCCGCAGCTTCCCCTGCGTCATGTGCGACAAGACCTTCCTGACGCAGGCCAAGCTGCGCCACCACGTCACGGCGCACACACTGGAGCGTGCCTTTCCCTGCTCCGTGTGCGCCAAGGGTTTCCGCTCCCGCGCCGAGAGTGAGTACCACAGGTGAGAGATGTCAAATCACTTTACATCAATATAGTTTTCCCCTTATTCTTTTCCTCACAGCTTTGACAAGGCGTCATCATGCGACCGTATCCTGCGCTATTTCATCAGCACCCGTCCATAGCAGGCCCATCTCTCCTCGCACAGCTCCTTTAGTTGCTTTCCCCATCTTTGACTGGGGCGGCCAACTGTGTCTTTTAAATTAATGAAATATATGTAAATACGTATTTAGCTTTCTAACCAACAACGCATAGTTTACACCCTAACACGTAGTTTAAATCTGTATGCATAATATTAATATAACAATAATATATACATATATACACTATATAATAATATATTCACAAGACATTATGTCTTATCTTAAAAATTGTTGCACATTAAAGTACATTATAATTTTGTTCAATAAGCTGAAGATTGAACAGTTTTTATTTTATTTATTTATTCTATTCTCCATCTTCAGGCAATCGTGAATAAGATTTTAAAAGTGTATACCAACATGACCTATACTCAGGGTTGGGCAGTATTTGAATTACTTGTAATTGAAATACGTATTTGAAATACAAATACAAATTTGTATTTGT
The DNA here is from genome assembly GCA_929108145.2 of Limnephilus rhombicus. Lineage (NCBI taxonomy): Eukaryota > Metazoa > Arthropoda > Insecta > Trichoptera > Limnephilidae > Limnephilus > Limnephilus rhombicus. The sequence continues at coordinate 55,761,598 of OV815280.1, read as the reverse complement.
ATTTCAATTACTTCCTAAAAATGTATTTTGTAATTGGTATTTCAATTACCTACTGCTGAGGTATTTGGTAATTTGTATTTCAAATACTTATGGCTTCAAAATACATTTTAAAATACATTTAGCGATCTTAATAATGATAATGAAAAATAAACTGACAGATAATACACAGACTAAAAACGCTAGAATCCTGTACTATTGTCCTATTGTCCTGTGCTATAGCACTCTTACTAATGATTATTTGTAGTTATCATATCATTACTTTATAATGTACTGTACATTTTTTGTCATGCTAGTTATTATTATTGTCCTGGGCTATGATAGCACTGTTATTGTACATTTTGTATCAAATTATATTATACTTGTCATTGCTTTGTATTGTACATGTTTGTATCATTTTATTAGATCAAGCACTGTAGGAATAATTTGACTGAATACTAGATTATTTTTAAGTTAATTACTTTAGAGCGCACTTGAAGTGAAATAACACAAAACTGCGCTATAAAAATGTCATCTATGTATACTATAATTTTTTTTTATTGTAATCTTTATATTTTTATGTTACATTGGTAATTGTGCTGTGCCTGTCTCACTGGGAGTTCCTGTGTTGAGAACAGGCGCATTTTAACATAAATAGTTTAAGAATAGTTTATAAAGGATAACAACAACAATGTTATTTACATTTAGAGTAAAAGTACAAGGACAATCAGCATCGTATCAATGGGTTAGCATGCATTAGGAGGTTCTAAAAATATTGTTGATATATGATCTGTCTTTGGTAGTGATCCAAAACTTTGTATCTGTTTTGTATTTTACGTGATTAGTGTGCTGTCTAATGGTCAGTGGAAGTGTATTATAAAGTTTTGTTGCAAAGTACCTGAAGTTTCTTTGACCAAACGTTGTTTTGGCGAAAGGGATAAGTAAGAGATTTTGCCCTTTGGTTCTTGTATCACGAACAGTTTGGATATTGTCAAAAACAGTTCTATGTTTGAATAGATAAATTAGTATATTTTTGGCATAAAGTTGCCTAATGTCCAAAACACCGATTCTCCTAAAGATTTCATCCGAACTGCTTGTGATCGGTAGTTTTAGAATAATCTTTATAATTAGTTTCTGGGCTTTAGAGATCGGATCAATGGCGGCAGCGTTTGCTCCTCCCCAGGCTATGATACCATACTCGATTAGAGATTGACATAGTGCATAGTAAATTGTTTTAAGTTGGTTCAAATTAAGAAAGTTGCGAGTTTGTCTAAAAAGGTATATAGATTTTCGAAGTTTGTTTGCTGTAGTGATAATATGTTCTTTCCACTTTAAATTATTGTCAAAAATAATACCTAATGAATCCTTGATTTCCTTGGTCACGCCATAACTTCAGAACGACTTTACCTATTTCATTAATTTTTTTAAGCTTTCTAATACTTTGTACAAGGTTCTTACGGAAAGAAAAATTAGGAAAATTATGCAGAAAATTGGATAATTTAAGAAAACTTAACGACTATTTTAACTTCACACGTTTGACAGTTCATGCGTTTGATGAAATTGAATTTAGCAGGCAGCTGTTTTTTTTTGCAACAAAAGAATTGTCTATGGATTGATAAGTTTTAAGATTTTCACGGCCAAAAGCATTTTCGTTATTTGCCACATCTACCGGATCTGCCCTGATGATGGACACTGCAACGATGTCCGAAACGTTGGCTAAAGAAGGAGGTAGCGCAACACGGCATTACACCCCAAAAACAAATAACGAAAATGTCTATGGATTTTTTAAATAATAGAAATTTTATATAGGTACCTATGTTAGGGACCAGATTTGATTGGTTGTTCTTATAATACACAAAAACGAATATTTTTAATATGTGAAAAATGAAAATTTGAATAAAAAAATTGTAATAGCTGGCACGCGAGTTATTTGAAAAATGAATGTACTGAGACTGAATATATGGAATGCGGGAGGGGGATTGGCGGAACCTGGGAGTGGGAGAGGGGAGAGGGCAGGCGAGGAAGGTGGAAGGGGAATGCGGGAGGGGAAGGGGGACGCAAGGTAAAGGACATGCAGGGAGAAACAATTTATTCTTTGAATATGGTAGTGCAACGCATGCCGGAAACCAGCTAGTGTTATAATAATAATAATTATTATTATTATTATCTAACACCTAAGTCCTATACCACAAAACTTTACAAGTGGAGCGGAGACGAGATGTGTCTTCTGAGCAATATGATTGGTCAATTTTTGCACGTCTCTGTTTCACTCTGCTCAACTTTGCTTCTATGGAAACGCACCCTTAGACAAGGGCACTTACGACAATTTATTGCAACCAAAGGTTCTACCAAAACCAAATGTATTTTGTATTTTGTAATTTGTATTTTGTATTTGAAAAATGGTTAAAATACTGTATTTTGTATTTTGTATTTCAAATACACGACTTGAAAGTATTTTGTATTTCGTATTTTAAATACATGCAAAAAAGTATTTTGTAATTTGTATTTTAATTACAGCAAAGCATGTATTTTGCCCAGCCCTGCCTATACTTCTTTTACCACTTTCAGTCTTTATTATATTAGCGTATATGTAATTTATTATGTTGTCTTGTATAGTGTTCTTGTGATGATTTTATAAAGGTTGTATTAGTGTGTAAAGTTCATTTTATATTTTTTAGATTAAAAGGCATAGATTTTAAATTATAGTCCATTTTTGATATTTTCGTGGGAGATCTGAGTTATAATTGAAGAGTTTTTTTTATAACTTTATTTTGTATTATTTGTAAATTGTCGAAGTACGTGATGTGTGTTTCCCCACATTTCTATTAAATAATTTAGATGAGACCGGATTAAGCTAAAGTGTAAGCTCGTTTTTACTTCTATTGGTAGAAGATGCGCTCTTCTACCAAATATGGGTACTAATTGATGGAATGACTTTTCTTTTAGCTTTTCTATGTGCTGTTTAAAAGTCAGATGTTTATCAATATGATTTTTCCTCTGGAATTGTCACCAGTATGTTGTCAGTGAAAAGACCAATTTTACAGGAGAGAGGAAACACAAAAGCTGGCATGTCATTCCATGTCCAAGCTATTGAGGACTGTGCACCGCTACTGAAGGGATCAATGATGCTAGTTCTTACATTATGCCCAGAGTTTTAGAGACTAGCTTAGTCCCTGTAGCTGTAACCTTACATATTGGAGGCTGGCTGAATAGTTATATATCTCTCTTGTTAGTGTCACTGTTTCTTGCGGTTCTTACTACATCAGTATTGTATTTTGTTTCAGACGGAATGTTCATGAAAAGGAAAAGAAATTTACTTGTGAATTCTGCCAAAAGGGATTCTTCTTCAGACAGAACTTCAAAGTTCACTTGAGGTAAAAAGTCTTCAAAGCCAAACATTACGGCTTTTAAATCTTTTTTTTACCCATGATTTTTCTTTTACTATATGGGCTTTATCTTCTTATCATATCGAATGAATATTTTTGAAAAAATGTGTTATTTACATATAAAATTAATAATATTGATCCCAGAACGGTGCCTTGTGGAATACCAAAATAAAATTTAATGTTTGGTCATTAGTTTTGTCGTTGATTTTAACTATTCATTGATTTTGATGTTTGATTTTAATTTTTGTGGTGTACTGATGTTTTCTCTGATGAACAATACAACTCGGATGATCGGGTGTTTTAATGATACTCGGTTCGTCAGGTTACGAGTCGTGTATATTATCGTCTTATTTACAATGAATATTTAACTGGATATTGGTTCCACCGAGACACGAACCCAGGACCCTTTGCTTACATGGCAAGTGCTCTACCGACTAAGCTACAAAACCCATATCAAATGCGGTCACTTTTAACTGTATCATACTTCGACTAAGAACTACCAACATTATCTTAATTTTATTAACACACATATTATTGGCTGCTATCTTTATATATGATTGCAAGATTCAACTCAAACTAAATGCTATCTCGCTAGTGTCTGGATAAATTTTTATCCATTTCATTTTTAATTCGCGACATCTATTGACTTTTCCGCAAGTCTAGGATGAATATTTATTTTTAATTTTATGAGTAAAATCTCAAATTATAATATTTAATTAAATGAAGACAGTATTATCGAAACTCAATCAAAAATTTGGAGACAGAAAAATCAGAAAAGGATTTTGGTTCCACTGGGACGCGAGTGTCCCAGTGGAATAAAGTTAAAAATTAAAAATAAATATTTAACTGGACTTTCTTAACCTGGTTTTAAATTTAACTTGTTTTGTTGTGAATAAAATTATATTTAACCAAGAAGCATCGAAGACAATTTATTTATTGTTGTTATACGCCCGTAGGGGCTTTTACATAGATTATAAAATAATATTTAAGATATCAAGGATTACACATACATAGAATTTATACCAAAAGTTATAAAGTGAAAAAACTTTTAAGAATATACAAGTAGTTTTTAAAGAAAAAACCACTTGAATATTCTTGCATAAAACCGTGAAATATTTTAAACAATGTAATGTTTAACAATAACATAGAACAAAATATAATATAAAACATTACAATAACACATCAAATCGTTAAATATATTATACCCACGTTACAATAATTTGTAGGATTCCACAAAGTGTTGGTTAAAATTGCATTTTAGAATGTAAAGGGAATCAGCGAATACATCTACAATACCACCAAACTTGTTGCCTAAATCATGCATCCTATTGGTAAGTGAGTGTAATTGATAGTTGGTTGTGTATGTGTTGCAAAAGAATGTTATATTTTGTCTAGTATTCCTTGTCGGTACATGGAGTTTAATACTAGAAACGATGGCAGGGCTGTCAATTAGGTTGTTCATAACTCTGTACAATAAAATTAGGTCTGAAATGATTCTTCTGTCAGACAGCGTAATTAAATTTAGTCGATTCATTAAACTTAAATAATTAATGTTTTCTATTGGAATTTTGAGTTTGAAATTTAAGTACCTAAGAAATTTGTGTTGAACACGTTCTATTTTGTTAGAGTGTACTTTATAGAAAGGGGACCAAATAGGTGAATTATATTCTACTTGACATCTAACTAATGAAATGTAGAGTGTTTTCATGCAATCCATGGACTTAAATCAGTTAGGGTTCTACAAAGGAAGCCAAGAATCTTTAAAGCCTTATTAGTTACATCATCTATATGTGCTGTGAATGTTAAGTTTGAATCGAATATAACTCCCAAGTCGCGAATTTGTAATACTGGTGTTAATTTAACATTATTTAAATTATATTCATGTAAAATATGAGAATGAGTTCTGGAAAATCCTATTACTTGACATTTCTCAATATTCAAAAATAACATATTTTGTTCGCACCATTTAAAAAATTCATCTAAATTAGCTTGTAAAATTAGACAATCATATATATTTCGTATTCTTTTAAACAATTTTAGATCATCTACAAAAAGTAAGACTTGTACATCTTTAAATATGTTTACAATGTCATTAATGAATATTAAGAAGAATATTGGGCCTAGGTGGGACCCTTGCGGGACACCACTTGTGGCCTCGAATACATAGGGTTCTATAAAATGAATCCTGACACTAAGCACTCTATTACTGAGGTAACTGATAATCCATGTCAATAAACTTCCTTTGATACCTAACAGTCGGAGTTTGTATATAAAAATGTGATGTCGAACCTTATCAAATGCTTTACTGAAATCGGTGTATATAGAATCCACGGATATGTAATTATTATAGATAGTTAAATTACTTAAGGTAGATCCTTTTCTCTCTTCTTGTTCCAAACAAAAGTAGGTATGTATTTAAGTTGTAGTTCTTTTTTTTTTAAATTCAACATTTTGTTATGTGTAGTTGCTCTTCTACGTTCTTATAAATATGCGGTGGCACGAATAAGAGTAGGACAGGGTATAAGTTGTATTGTAGTTACAAGCAAGGGACTGCCTGTTGTTTGATGTGTGTTTGTTGCAGATCGCACACCAAGGAGAAGCTGTTTGACTGTAAGCTGTGCCTCAAGGCCTTCTCCACCAAGAGCCAGCTCTCAACGCACGAGCTGCGGCACTCGGGGGTCAAGGAGGTCATCTGCATCATTTGTGACAAAAGCTTCATCAACAATGCGTAACACATTTACTTTTTATTTACAAAATAATATTGTTGAGGACTTTAAGGTTATTTAGAATTTACTTTAAATTTTTTTTTTTTTTACATGAACTCCACTCAGGAGGCCCTGAGGAAAATAATTTCCCTCAGGGCCTATGTCATCTTTGGGGATGCTGTGTGGAGGTTTTTTTTTAAGGAAACGAAGGAGAGGAGAGTTCTGGGAAGGAAAAGGGTTTAAGGGATGGGTAGGAATCTGGGGTTCAGTATGTCCTGGTCATCCACCTCCAAGACCTAGGCAAACCTCACCCCCATGAATCCGGGCACCCCTGCTAAATCACCAAACGTAGTGAACCACTTGGGGTGACCTATGACAGAGGTGTTGGTTATCCAATAAAGGTTTCCGGGGCGGCGGTACCCATCCTCACCTCCCAAATTGAAATGTGCATTTGTTATGGTCCAGTAGTAGACACAGTTGGGCGAGACAACTCCAAAAACTGTGGGAGGAAAGGAAGGGACTGCCACGGATTGAGGCCGAACAATCAGCGCAAGACAGGGACGAATGGAGGTGCCTTGTCGATGCAATGGGTCCCCGACCCGAATAGGATAAGGGGAAGAAGATGATGATGTTAATGGTGTATTTATGGGACCACAGTGGAAGGGATGGATTCATACACAACTCCTGGATACACTGACCCTCAGATTCCTACCAATCCATTCAATTTGGGAGGCGGGAATGGGTACCGCCGCCCCAGGAACCTTTATTGGATAACCAACACCTCTGCCATAGGTCTCAAGTGGTTCGCTACATTTGGTGATTAAGCAGGGGTGCCCGGGTTCATGGAGTGAGGTTTGTCTAGGTCTTGGAGACGGATGACCAGGACATACTGAACCCCAGATTCCTACCCACCCCTTATACCCTTTTCCTTCCCAGAACCCTCCTCTCCTTCCTTTCCTTAAAAAAACACTCCACTCAGCATCCCCAAAGATGACATAGGCCCTGAGGGAAATTATTTTCCTCAGGGCCTCCTGTGTGGAGCTCATTTAAAAAAAATACCTCATAACTTTTTCCTTCCAAAAATTTCACTTCTTTCTTCCTAGAAAAAGACCCTCCATAAAGCATCCCCAAAGATGACATAGGCATGGAGTTGATGCAAAAAAATATATATTTCATTGCCCATCCAGATCATTTTTTTTTACATTAGTTACACATAGGAGGCCCTAAGGAAAAAATATTCCCTTAAGGCTCATATCATCTTTGGGGATGTATGTTGAGGGCCTTTTTAGGGAGAGAAAGTTCTATGAGGGGTAGGTGGGAATCTGGGTCTATGTGTCCAGGAGTGGCGGATGTATTAAGCCATCCCTCCTACTGTGGTGCAAAGTGATGGGTCGAGAGAGTACGGGAAGGAAAATGGTATGAACCAGGTATGAATGGGTAGGAATCTGGGGGTCAAAGTGTCTAGGAGTGATGGACGCATGAACCCATCCATCCAACTGCGGTGCAAGGCGATGGATGGAGAGAGACCAGCTGGAGGTTAGGTCTCCCTCAACCAATCTACCGATCCGGCCCGCCTCGTAGTAGGGGGGCAAACGCATCCGCTGCAAAGGTCTAGATAAACCTCGCCCCATAAACTTGGGCGCCATCATCAAACCTAGCAAATCACTTGGGGTGGGGTCATGGGAAATATAATTGAAATAAGTAACACTGCATGGTGGAACAGGCCTCTCGGTATTGCTGATATTGGATGTTTGATATATGTGTTGCAGAGGCCTGAAGAACCACATCCTGACACACACCAAGGAGCGGTCTCACGCATGCCGCTTCTGCGACACTTTTTTTGCGCGCGCCGACCACCGAAACAAACACGAGAAGAGTGTGCACAAATCCTTACTCGCAGAACAAGATCCAGAATATCAATAATCTACAGAAATTCAACAATATGCAATGGACCTGACGAAAATGTGAAGCAATATTATCACTTTTTCCTAAAAATTTGTTCACAACCTGTCGATTACAAGTCGATTTTGTGTTGTAACTTTTTTTTTATATAATTCTTCGTTTTCGAGTAGATCAAATCCAAAATTGGAATTTTTGGGTCAAATTTGAAAAAAATCAGTCACTAGGGGTTTAAGGGATTAGATTTTGTGGTTAATATCAGCTGTTTAATGCGTTGCAGCATAGAACAGACTCCAAAAGTTTTTTTAGCCCTTTAAAATTGCTGCAAAGAACGAAAAAAGTTTAAAAAAAATTAAAAATCAAAATTTCAGATCGAAGAAAAGAAAAGCTTTTTTGAGTTTTCTATATGCTGTAGATTCACTAGTTTTCTACTTGTACTAAGAGTTTCTGGACACATTGTATATGTAAATACATGAATTTCATAGAATTTTAGTAGTATAATTATATCAATATTTTTTAGTGCCTTGTGTTAAATTGCATAACATAATTTTTAAGATTGATTAAATACGTGGTTTTTTATACAAATAATGATTTTAATTTAATATAATTATCTATATATATAAAAATGAATCCCTGTTTCCCTTGGTCACGCCATAATTTCAGAAAGACTTTACCTATTTCATTCATCTTTTTTTTTAAGTTCTTACGGAAAAAAAATTAAGAAATTTGTGCAGAAAATTGGATAATTTCTGAAAACTTAGCGACTATTTTATCTTTACACGTTTGATGAAATTGAATTTAACAGGCAGCTGTTTTTTTTTTTTGTAACAAAAGAGTTGTCTATGGATTTTTTAAATTATAGATATTTTAAATAGGTACCTATTTAGGCACCAAATTTAATTGATTGTATATTTGTAAAAAGCATTAACTTTGTGGCTCGCCATAATTTACAATAAAAAAAAAACACATAAATTTGTTTAAGACCACTTTAATTTTATAAACTGAATATTATAACGAGAATGTTATAATATTCTCCTGACGAAGGAAGGGTGCTTCCGAAACCGGTAGAGTGTTTTAAGATAAAAGTGGTCTTAAACAAATTTATGTGTTTTTTTTATTGTTAATTGATTGTTTTTATAATATGCAAAAATGAATATTTGTTATATACGAAAAATGAAAATTCAAATAAAAAAATTGTGATAGGTGGCACGCGAGTTGTTTGAAAATTAAATGTACTGGGACTGAATATATGGAACGCGGGAGGGGGGTTTGCAGGAGAGGGTGGGCGGGGAAGGTGGAAGGGGAACACGGTAGGGGAATGTGGACGCACGGGAAAGGACATGCAGGGAGAAACAATTTATTTCTTTGATTATGGCATTGCAATGCATGCCGGGAACCAGCTAGTGCTGTATATTTTATGCTATCTTTTGTATGTCAATTTAAAATATTTAAAAAAAAATCAGTCTGATCTGTCAAAATTCAAATAACTTTTTTTTATTATTAGCTCTACACAGCAGACCCCGGGGAAAATTATATTCCTCGAGGCCTGTGTCATCTTTGGGGTGCAGTGTGGAGAGTTTTTTTAAAGAAAAGATAAAGGGAAAAATCTCGGAAGGAAAATGGTATGAGGGGTGGGTAAAGATCTGGGGTCAGTATGTCCAGGAGTGACGGACATATGAATCCACCTTCCCACTGGGTGAGAGAGTGGAGAAGTCAAAAGGTCTCCGTCAACCAGTCTCCAAATCCGGCCCGCCACACAGCAGGTGGGCAGAGGCATCCGCCGCCAAGACGTAGACAATCCCCAACCCATGAGCCCGGGAACCTTTGGTAAGTCACCAACCGTAGCTAACCACTTTGGGTTTCCTGTCTCTGCCACAGGTTATCAATGGTTCCCATTCCCAACTCCCAATTTGTACTGCCTAATGCACAGTTAGTGCATTTAATAGTTTTTATTCACAAGAAAACCTCATACATTTTTTTTTTATTGTGAATATCTCTTAATTTAGCTTTATAGACAATAAGTAGCTATCCTGGCGTAAATTCATTCGATAGATGTAAACATTTTTTTATAAATATATATATGGTTTACAAAAACATCATACAGCAGGCATAAGGAGTATTAGGTCGCGGAAGGGTGGCTTTCCAAGGCCTAAAAGCTATTAAATAGCAGGCAGAGAGGATAAATCGCTGCGCCCACTCTGTGCCTACCTCTGCGGAAACAGACTGATGGAATTATAGTCCATTACCATAATTGAAATAATAGGTATAGACTTGTATGTATTGACACAAGTAGCGATGTGGCAATGTATGCCAAGTATCGGTGTGTAGGTTCAGCTAGAGTGGGTTCCTGAACTCGGAAACGGATCCTGCTCCTACTCCTTTTTTCAAATCGACTACTCCCAGAGAACCCGGTCCAGAACTCGGTCTCAAACCCGATACCGAACCCGAGTTGCCGGACCCGGAACCGAAACCTGAATGCCTCCACCGGCGTCCCGTGTCCGCGGTCTATGGCGACTGAGATGATGTAGATTTTGTAACTTCTCTGCACGGTCCTGAAAAAAATGCAGAGGAAAAGTTTAAATGCAATGTGTTGGTATTACTAGAAGAACAATTATTTCAATTACACTGCACTTAAAAAAATTCAAATGGTTAATCAAATAATATCACGGTTTTAGGCGTAAATAAACCATTTTAGGGTTATAATTCAGCAGAATATCAGGCCACAACGAGGTTGGTATGTCCAAAAAAATTATTTCCTGGTGAAAATCTAGATTTCAAGGCGAAATTTCCCTTCATCTCGGGGTACCACCTTGGCAAGTTAAAAAACTGCCATCGGGAGGGAGAGAAGTTGTTTTTTTTTGTCCTTTATTTTTCTCTTTGTAAATGGTTTTCATTTAATTTACATAATATACATTTGTTGGCTAATTATATTTCACCAACCGCCACATTTTCAGGCACAGATTATGGAAATAACACTTCTTTTTAACAATTGTACAAGAAACGACTATATCCACAAGACCTAGAGTGGAAGATACTCTTGGTATCGTTAAATCTGAACAGCCGGGTGCTTCCCCACTTTCTCATCTCCTTCCCCTCCCCACTTACCTTCAGCCTAACAACGTACCCTAATTGAGGATGCCATAGTCTCACTGGCTCCAGATGGGAGCAGTTGGGACTCTTCTGAGATATTCACATTTAAAAAAAAAACAAATTTTGTTATCAGGTTCTCAGTTTTGGAAAACTAAGTGATTTATAGTTCGTGCATAATTTTGATTGAAACGAAACTCACGCAAATGATTCATATAACAAAAAAAAATGCTGCCTAAGGAATCGTTTTATTTGGGTAATTTTGAACAATGATTGAATAAAAATAGAATTGAAAAATTAAGTTGAAATTTGTGCTGATTTCTCTTTTCCCCGAAAAATATTTTTCTCCCCTTGATCTAGGGAAATTTCCCTAGACATCCCAACACTAGGTGAAAATCTAAGGATTCTAAGATGTCAACACTGACAAGGAGATCCCCTAATGCTGAGGCGAACTTGGTTTTAGATAAAGTTTTTTATAGACTTCTATGGTAGAACTTCAAGGTTTGAGAGTTTGAGTGGTATTTTCAGTAACTTCTATGATCAATAAAGTTGATACGCCATTAAAAAACGAAGAAGAAGACTTATCTTTATTCTTTTTCTATGACTTATGGTAAACGTCAAACTCAAATGTCAAACTAATGATTTGATAATATTATTACGGATAATGTTGTTTACTTTTTCGATTTAAATCGGATATTATCATTTACACAATATTTTCCGCCATGAGTATAGATCTGATATCATCTTGCCGCACATGCCTCAGCAATGACGGAATTTACAACATATTTTCCACATTTAAGTCACAAAAAGCTACAAAAGTGTCCTGCTTCGACATGATGTCCTCCGTCCTCTCATTGCCTTTCCCAGTATGCATTTTCCGGTTATATTTTACTCAATTCAGATAAGAACGAATACGAAACGATCTCTAAATGTCATATTTATGATCAGCAATATGTACCCTGATGTGTGGCAGTGAGGCATGGAACTGGCAGAGGAAGGATGAAAGTAGAATGAATGCTGTTGAAATGAGATCCATGAGGCGTATGTGTGGTAAAATCATGTACGATCGTGTGAGAAATGTGGAGATCCGCAACGAATGCAAGGCTGATGTAAGCGTAATGAGCAAGATTAAGAAAGGAACTCTCCGATGGTTTGAGCATGTAGAGTGAATGAACGAGGAAAGGAGTAAGGAAAATATATGACGCAAACGTGAATGGTAGAAGAATTTGGGGACGCCCGAGAAAGACATGGCACAACCAATGAATCAGATACTTGAGTCGGGCCATGTCAAGAGTCAGAATTATAGAAGAGCACGTATGAGACGATGTATGAATGTGAACGAGGCAAGGAGTATGAGCCAAGATTGAATTGTTTGCAGTGCGTCCTCTCTGCATTTGCGGGGAAACGGCGTGATGGTTAGTTAGTTAGTATTTATTTAGAAATCTAAATTGTTTAATTTTGTGTTTCAAATATATATTCTTTTAGGCTCGCAAAGGAGAGAAACTACCCGTAAGCATTTGTCAGAAGTGTTTAACGAAACTCACCTCGGCCTATAAATTCAAAATGATCGCAGAACAATCTTTTAGAGAGTTGGAAAACCGATTTTACAGGAAAATATTTGTTGAAAATCACAATAGTAGCAATGAAACATGCCCAAACGACGTCAACAATATGAAAGAAGAAGGTGTTTGTTTGGAGCGCTTGAAAGCAGATGCCTCAGACAGTAATGAGTTGGAGAGTGAAGCAGGCTCCGAGAGAGGGAAGGCTGACGGCGGCAGATTGTCCGATGGGTTCTTCAGTGAAGCCGATGATATTCCATTAAAATTCTCTAATTATTCAAAGGAGAAATGCGCTCTCCGTAATTTGCAGAATGGTAAGGCCAAATTTTTTGTATAATAACGTTAATAATAATAATTGGATAATTTGTAGAGCATCTTTGTGAAAAATTACCTCAAGGGTGCTGTAGAGTTTATTAAGTATGTTACAATTTATTATGAGTGCCCAGGCTCTATCTAATTTTATTATATACTAGCAGACCCGGCCACACGTTGCTGTGGCTAACGAAACACAATGCCATTACCCAACCTTTATAAAATCCACACCACCCGCTTGCCAGCTGCCCGCTGCCTGAATTGAATATTTGAATTTCTCTACTTTTCTCTACTATAATAAGCATGTATTATTCATATAAACCTTCCTCTTGAATCACTCTATCTATTGGTGAAAACCGCATGAAAATCCGTTGCGTAGTTTAAAAGATCTATGAGCACATACATTTTGAGCGACTTGATTTTATACTATGTCACTCTATCTATTGGTGGAAACTGCATGAAAATCCGTTGCGTAGTTTAAAAGATCTAGGCGCACATACATTTTGAGCGACTTCATTTTATACTATGTAATGATTCTTAGGCTCTATCTAATTTTATTATTTAAAAACAGATACATAAAACATACACTGGCAGATCACTTCATATAAACAGTTGAATGTTTATGCTTGGAGAAGATACGGCTTTGCACGTTAAAACACCGGACATCGCATGATTTTATATTTGCTGCACTCCGTTACTGTTGATATTACATTTATGGGAAGATTACTGGCAAAAGTAGAGTTGATATTTATTTTGAAAGACTAGAGCAAAAAGGCAGTAAGTACGAGGGGAGGTCCAAAAGTTCGTGGAATGAAAGGGTTTTAAATAAAATGAAACAATAAATCTATTTTTCCTTTTCAATATAATCACCCTTAAGAGGGCATTACCAGAGAAAACCAGAAATATGTCATTTTCAAATCAGATTTTAGACGTATTGACTCTTTTTCCACAAAAAATTATAAATGGATTTCTCTTTTATCTAGCATTCGTATGTAATAAATTTTGATTATTTATTTAAATTTTTAGTATAATAAGGTTATTCCATAGGTCGTTGGCAGATTTGTTAAATTTTCAAAAAAGATTTTGTATTATACCACACCCATTTCAAATAATATAATAATGCAGTAAAATAAATCAATACATTATCTAGCAAACGCATGTTTTAGAATTTTAATTTTAGTTTCAATAAAATCATTAAAAAATATATACGTACGTGTGTTTCTTGACGAAAATTAGTCAGTTTGTGTGTTTATTTGCGGACTAATGAACTAATATATTTCAGATTTTTTTACATACTTATTGTGCTAAGAAATCATTGACAAGTCATGAATAAGTTTGAGCGAAAAATAATTTTAGGAAGTATTTAATATTAATTAATTTACAGCTTCGCACACGATTTTTCTTACACCACGCAACAGAGAATTTCAGAGCTCATTCGGCCGGCAAGAGCAGCTTGCGCTGGTTGTCTCTGCGGCGCTCTGTATTATAACATTTTGAAATGATGAATTGAATACGAACTTTGAATACCTACGACTTCCTTGTTTCATATTGGTAAAATCTACAGGGTTGACCGAACGTCAAATTTCATGTTCATTGAATACTTTCATGCAAAAATTTTGAAATTTCGAATATTTTTTTATTGTATATTATTGTTACGTGAATACTGAACAAGAGTCCCAACTGCTCCAAAATATATATTTAAAAAAAATTATTGTAAATTATTGCTATGTTAATACCGCACAAGAGTCAACTGCTCCAAACATTTTTTAAAAAATTATTGTAAACTAGCCGGTTCCCGGCACGCGTTGCTATGCCATTTAATTCAGAAATTCTCCCTGCGTGTCCTTTCCCATTCGTCCCTACCTCTTCCCGCTCCCCTTTCTCTCCCGCGTTCCCACTCCGCCTTCTCCACCTTCCCTCTCTCCCCACCCCACTCCCCCCCCTTCACCCGTCCCGCGAACCTCCCTCCCGAGTTCCCCTCCTGGGTTCCCCACCCCCCTCCCGTGAACCCCTTACCAGAGTTCCCCTCCCCCCTCCCTCATTTCATACATTCAGTCCCGATACATTCAGTTTTCAAACAGCTCGCGTGCCACCTATTGCAATTTTTTGTATACAAATTTCATTATGCTAGAGCTCACCAGTAGTTATATACAAACCTTATCCTGACAATAATGAACACAAAAAAAAGAATTATCCAATTTGGTGTAGTCGTTCGGAAGTTATGCGCGAACCTACATACATTTCGGCGATTCATTTTCATTTATATATATACTAGCTGGTACCCGGCATGCGTTGCTATGCCATTTAATAACGAAATTGTTTCTCCCTGCGCGTCCTTTCCCATTCGTCCCGTTCACCTTCCTCCTCCCCTTCCTCTCCTGCGTCCCCTTCCCCTTTCGCATTCCCACTCCTCCTCCACCTTCCTTCTCCTCACTCTACTCCCCCCCCCTTTCCTGTCCCGCGATCCCCCCTCCTGAGTTCCCCTCCCCCCTCCCATAATCACCTCCTCCCTCCCGTGGATCCCCCTCTCGAGCTCCCCTCTCCCCTCCCGAGTTCCCCTCCACCCTCCCGGGTTCCCCTCCCCCCTCCTGCATTCCATACATTTATTCCCGATACATTCAGTTCTCATACAGCTCGTGTGCCACTTATTGCAATTTTATTATACAAATTTCATGATGCCAGAGCTCGTGTCCTTTCCCATTCGTCCCGTTCCCCTTCTGCCTCCCCTTCCTCTCCCACGTCCCCGTCCCCTTCGCCCGCTTCCCCTATCCCTTAAACCCCCTCCCGTTTTCCTCTCCCCCCTCCTGAGTTCCCCTCCCCCCTCCCGGGTTCCCCTCCCCAACCCATCCCGCGGGCCCCCTTTCCCGAGTTCCCCTCCCTTGTTTCCCTCCCCTCCCCTCCCCTCCCTCATCCTTCACCCCTCTCCCATCCGCCACCCCCTCCCGCATTCCATACATTCACTCCCGGTACATTCAGTTATCAAACAGCACCAATTGCAATTTTATATACAAATTTCATAATGCCAGAGCTCACCAGTATATACAGAAACCTTTGCGGGCGTGCTCACTACAACTCACCAAAGTTTCATCGCAATCGGATGAACGGTTAGCAATTCACAGGAAAGTAGGTAGAACAGTTTATATGGGAAAATTAAATGGTTGTTTTATTTTTTCAACGTAGTTTCAACGTTTAAACCTTCCCTGGACTACGACAAACATTTCAATACCAAAATCAGCTAAATCGGCCTAGCCGTTCTCGAGTTTTAGTGAGACTAACGAACAGCAATTGATTTTTATATATAAGATATAGATAGATTATTGTTATGTAAATACCGCACAAGAGTCCAACAGCTCCCAAGGGAGGGAGGTTGAAGAGGAGTTGGGATGAGGTGAAGGAGGTAGGCTGAGGGGGGGGGTAAAGGAGGCGGGGGGTGGAGGGGGGTTAGAGGTTGTGGGGTAGAGAGGGGGAGGGGGTTGAGAGGGGTAGGCTTTTTTATATCGATTTTTCGTATTACAAAAATAACAAACATGAGAATCGGGTATGGGTACCACCGCCCCGGGAACCATTTTTTAGATAACCAACACGTCTGCCGTAGGTCATCCTTAGTGGTTCTCAACGTTTGGTGACTAGCAGGGGTGCCTGGGTTCATGGGGTGAGGTTTTTTCAGGTCTTGGCGGCGGATGCGTCTGCGCACCAGCTGCATGGCAGGTTGGATCTGAAGAAAGTGGTTGAGGGAGTCCCTTTGACTTCTCCAGCCTTACTCTCTCGGAAAATCGCCTTGCACCGCAGTGGGAGGGATGGATTGATACATCCGCTCTCCTGGACACGCTGACCCCCACATTTCTACCCACCCCTAATACCCCTTTCCTTCTCAGAAGATCCTCTCCTCCCTTTCCCTGAAATGAACCTTCACACAGCATCCCCAAAGAAGAGATAGGCAATGTGTCGAGCGATTGTAAAAAAAAGGTCTCTCCCGATCCGGCCTTCTACGTAGTTGGTGGGCAGATGCCACCGCCGCCGAGATCCTGACAAACCTCGCCCCATGAACCCGGGCTACCCGTACCTATGGCAGAGGTGTTGATAATCCAATACATGGTTCCCGGGACGGCGGTATCCATACCCGCCTTCCAAATTACTGATACTACTTATTGACGGCCGGCGTGGTCAAGAGGTAAGACTCTTGACTCGCAATCCGAAGGTCGTGGGATCGAATCCCAGCGTGGGCAAATAAATTTTATTTGACTAATTTGGGTTATTTCACAATTATTTCAATTAAAAATAATATATTTGCGTCACGTTCCAGAGTGGAAGATACTTTAGTATCGCCCTGGTGTAAGACCACCATTCAGAATTGAAACGTTGCTACAAATGACTTTGGCCGTGTTTGGTGACCAGATCTGAATAGCCAGGTAATTCCTCGCTTCCTCTTCCCCATCTCCTTCCCTTCCCCACCACCTTCTGCCTCACACTATACCCCACAGTCATGTCATAGTCTCACTGGCTCCAGACGGGAGCATTTGGGTCCTTTGTGCGGTATTCACATAAATATAAAATTAAAAATTATGCTCACGAATAAATATTTCAAAATGAGATATTTTTTACAATCCAACTGAATATTATTCTTTTTTTTCATGAATACCGCACAAGAGTCCCAACTGCTCCCGTCTGGAGCCAGTGGGACTATCACCCCCAATTGGGGTATGTTGTGAGGCTGAAGGTAGTGGGGGAGGGGAAGGAGTTAGGGAAGATGGAGGTGGGGAAGTACCTGACTCTTCAGATCTGGTCACTAAACACGGCTAAAGCCATTTCAAGTAACGTTTCAATTCTTCCACTCTAATGGCCGTAAAATAAAATGAAAAAACAAAAACCAAAATATTTAAAAAAATATAACAAATTGTTTTTTTGTGTAGGTATCTACTTTATACCTACTGAGTTTCTGTATCTATTTATGTCTATGCACTTCTATACACAAATTACAAATAACTACTACTTATTAAAATTCTGGAAGCGAGATTTCAACATCTTCATCTGAACCATACTGTAGGCCCAGCTTCGCATGAACTATAGGTACGTGAAACCCGGCTTGTAGCGGAACGAAATCTGGTTCCAAAAACGTCCGCTCGCGACCGCTGATGTGTGAGCGCTACAGTCGGAATCGAAATTATGATTTGCTGGTATGACAGCCTTAAGCTGAAGACATTTATTAGATCTATGAATTAATTTTTCTAAACCATCGTAAAAATATTTTTTATCTTTTGTCTCAAAATGAGCCAAAATTGCATCCTTTACCTCTTTCTCATCGGAAAATTTGTCTTTTTTTAAATTGGTGAACAAATAAAAATCACTTGGGGCCAGATCTGGACTGTACGGTGGGTGGACTAGTGTTTCGAAGCCATGATTGTGCAGAGCAGCCATTGCAACTCTGCTCTTGTGAACTGGCGCGTTGTCTTGCAAGAGCAACACACCCTTGGTCAATTTTCCTCGACGTTTTTCTTTGATGGCCTCCTTTAATTTCTCTAGTATCGTTGCGTAGTATTCTCCGGTTATGGTCCTTCCCTTTTCTTTGTAATCAATGAGTATTATTATTATTATTATTTTTTTATTATTTCATAAATGTTTACATGATACATTTTTGCCATTTTTTAACTACCATACTAGGCTATTGCCCGTGTTATCCCCTCACAATCCCAAAAAACAGTAGCCATGAACTTTCCAGCCGACTCCGACACTTTGAATTTCTTTGGCGGTGGTGTACCCTTTTTATGCCATTGCATGGACTCTTGTTCGGACTCAGGCTCAAAGTGATGAACCCATGTTTCATCTCCGGTAACAATCCGCTCCAAAATCTGTGCTGGTTCGTCTCCATATAACTCCAAAAATTGTTTTGACGCATCGACGCGCTGTTGTTTCTGAAGCGGCGTGAGCATTCTCGGTACCCATCTTGCACTGACTTTTGTCATACCCAGGTGGTCATGTAGGATTCGAAAAATGGTATCTGATGCTCCAACTAATGCAGATAACTGTTTTTTCTTCAAACGGGTGTCCTCCAGTACAATTTTTTCCACTTTTTCGACGATGTCAGATGTGGTGGCCTCAACTGGCCTTCCTGAGCGGGGGTCGTCTTCAATCGACCCCCGACCATCTTTAAAAAGACCGTGCCACTTGTAAATCATTGATTTACTAGGGCACTGTTCCCCATAAACGGTTTGCATTTCATTCAAAATGGTCTGAGCGTTCTTTCCTTGCTTGGTAAGAAATTTTATCACAGCACGGTGTTCAATTTTCACCATAGTTTCAGTTTTCTTCCGGATTGACTTGTTTAGCAGGCGAATATTCGTAAACGAATGACGCATTAGGGCTGAAACTTAATTTATGTACTAATGATGAGTCACCAATTAGTAAGACACTAAACGAGCGCCCCTATCCCCACTCCGTCCCCTCCATTCCACGAACTTTTGGACCTCCCCTCGTACGTGTTGTAGTCACATTCTGATGTACGAGACCTTTCAACTACAGTCGGACCCGCGGTAATCCGACAAACGTTTTTCAGGGCGGTGTCGGATTATCGAATTTGTTGGATTATAGAGTACTGCCTAAGACCTCTATAGTCTGGAATTTTTTGAATAAGAGTACCTTGTAATCCGACAAAATACAAATCAAATACTGCGACATACTAATCATACTACGACAATGAGCAAAAACCAAATATTTCATGTGGAGTTCTTTTAACGTTTTTTCTACAGGCTGGTCCTTAGATACGGCTCTCAGAAGTAGGTGTTTCTTGTAATCCTGCTTCACAAACTAAATAATATTCTGATCCTGATGTGTCGGATTACAGGGGGCGCCGGATTAGCCAGGGGCTGGAATGTGTATTGTAATGAAAACTGACTGTATTATAATAAAAAGTGACGTTTGTAAATTTCAAACCAAACCGACCAACCCCTCAACCCGCCTCCAACTGTCCAACACCTACCATTTTTTATGTTTTTGTAAAAATAATAAATAAAAAAAAACATCAAAAATATCACCGGAGACCAAAATTTCATTTACATTTTTTACTCCATATAATGTCAGGAATCGATGGTTAAAATCCCTCGGGTACGTTCTGTTACACCCTGTATACAGTGTAGGTACAATGAGCTGCAGAGATTCTCGGCTGTAGTTGTATATTTTCACGTATACTCTTCTGCTATTTTCTTTTATCTCTCTTTTGTCTTTTCTTTGTGTTATTTATTCATTTATTATAACAAATGTACCGCGCATGATATTTTCCAGGTAAGTCGAGTAACAAGAAAGAGGAGTGTGAACCCACAGTGTGCGCCGTATGTGGCGAGCTGGTGCGCAACCTGCGTACACACCAGCGCACGCACCGAGGCACGCACGCACCAGGACGACGCCTGCCATGCGCCGAGTGCCCCAAGGTGTTTGCCTGCTACTCCGGCCGCAAGAGACACATGACTACGCACCACTTGGGGCAACTGTTCTTCTGCGATATATGCAAAAAACGTGAGCTTTAAAACATATTGGATTAACATAACGGAAATTTGAAATGCTGTGAAGGACAAAATGTTAATTGTTTAGGAGAGCAAAAATAAAGTTTTTTTTTCAAAAATCATTTGCTGTTTTGTAGACCTGTAATTATGATTTTTTTATTATAAACTTAACATTAAATGGATCTTTCAGAATACTAAACATTTTTTGTAAATTTCTTTGATAACAGAATTTAATTTTTAATTAAATGACGACAATATAAGCGAAACTCAATTGAAAATCTGGAGACAGAAAAATCAGAAAAAGATATTGGCTCCACTGGGACTCGAATCCAGGACCCTTTGCTTATATGGCAAGAGCTCTACCGATTGAGCTACGGAACCCATATCAAATTCGGTCACTTTTAACTGTATCATACTTCGACTAAGAACTACCAACATTATCTTCATTTTCTTAACACACATATTATTGGCTGCTATCTTTATATATTTTTTTGTCTCCAGATTTTCAATTGAGTTTCGCTAATATTGCCTTCATTTAATTAAATATTATAATTTGAGATTTTACTCATAAAGTTTAAAAAATTTTTATAAAAAAGAATTTAATTTATTTTAATTTTTCAGGCAAAAAATCCTCTTAAATTGCACATCGTAAAGAACACTTATTTTCCTGGAAATATTTACACAACGCAAATCAAAAAATAAAAAAATAAAGAAAAGTAACACATTTTTGATTTTCTTGTCCTTATATACATATAGATATTTTTTTAAAAGTAAAAATTCCCATTTTAGGAATAACCTGACAATATTTTAATTCTTCTTACTTCCTTCCATCAACATAAAATTAACCCTTAAATTAAAATTAAAATTAATTTATTAAAAGTGTTTGTCCCTGCGTGTCCTTTCCTATGCACCCCCGTTCCACCTTCCCCCCCTTCCCCATCCCTCGTCTGTCCTCCCTCATCTCCTCCTTTTACATTTCCCTCCCTGCCGCTAAACTACATGAAATAACCAGTAAAATTGTTTGTCCTGCAGATTACAAGCGGGGGAGCGAGCACCTGCGCCTCATGCACTCGAGCGCCCCGCACCCCTTCGCCTGCACCCTGTGCCCCAAGGCCTTCCTCACGCGCCCCCTGCTGCGCTTGCACCTCTCCTGCCACGCCCAGGAGCGCCCCTTCTCCTGCCCCCTCTGCCACAAGCTGTTCCGCAATAAGTCCAACAGGGACATACACAGGTGACTCATTATTATACTTTATATACAGGCATTAAATCAATTTAGACATTGAAGGGGACCCCGCCACTTTCCCAACGGCGTTATAAGGAAACATATGGTTTCCTCCTTCACCGCACACGTCAAGACTCTACTTTTTTTTTTTAACGAAGCTACATTTATTTGAACGACTCTAGACCCTCCAATGTCCATGCATACGGGGTTAGTAAGCAGTATGCAAGTACTTACATTAACATTATACAAAAGATAAATAGAAGTAGCAGCCCGTGGAATAATTCTTCTGAAATAGGTAACATCAAAACGAGAAAATAATGTTGTAAAAGAAAAAGTCAATCAATTTAGACACCTTCAAAACATTCAAATTTAGAATCGTATCAATAATAAGTCGTCTCAAAATGGTTTAACCATAGTTTGAAAATGGCTTTGTAAGCCGAAACAGCTGTCTTAAAAATAAAAAAAACTAAAATACTTGCAGAACGTAATAATCTCTACATATTATAAAGTAAAGTCCCCCGTGCCGTCTGTCTGTCTGTTCGCGATAAACTCGAAAACTACTGAACGAATTTTCATGCAGTTTTCACCAATAGACAGAGTGTTTCATGAGGAAGGTTTAGGTATGTAATTTGTCAAGTATTTGTGTAAATTGGTTGAAACATAACAATAATTTTTAGAAGTGTCGGAAAAAGTCAAGCCGCCTGGTAGCTTTCATCGAAAACGCTGCCTAATCCTTTTGGGATATAACAAAACAATGCATGGTGGGATATTCGTCTTTTATAGATCTACAAAAAAGTCCGCGAAGGTATATATCTATCTTTTACGGATAGCTTACTATACCCATTCTATCTTCTAAAAAAATGGTCACTTACATTGCGGTAATTGAAAAATTATTTAGACGGATACAATACATTTGAAAATTATTTTGACGGATACATTTGATGCACAGTATTATAATGTTTCACACCATCTCTACGGATTATAAATTAAAGTCCTCCGTGGCATCTGTCTGTCTCTTCGCGATAAACTCAAAGACGGCAGTGGTTATAAAAGTTGGTTAACCATCCAGTAGATGACATTGTGTTTTATTAGTCACAGCAACGCGTGGCCGGGTCAGCTAGTTAAACTTACATTAAAAAAAAAATTATATACAGGCGGTCTGGTATTATTTTTATACAAATCTACAGTTTAATTCTGAAATTGATAAAATTTTGGAGCATATGGGTCAAAATCAGAGAGGTAAGCATTTTAGGTTTTCAAATATCTGAGAAATGAAGTTTCCTTTTGAAGAAAACTAACAACAGGAGTATGTTGTCTCATTTATCATGAATCTTTCCTGTGAAGAGGCACCCACAAAAATATATATTTTACTCTCAATAAGAAAAATGCCAGAGTTGTGAGTCATTTCGGGAACACTTTTAAATAAATTTTTAATAATTATACAACCAACGTATTTAATCTTTTCACCGCGGCGGCTGACTAAAGTCATTTCATCAAGTGGCTCACACCCCGCGGCGGCTGACTTCAGTCATTTTCAAGTTTCGACTTCGTTTTCTAAGCACATGTATGCCGTATACGATCGAAATTTATATTAAAAATAAGAATATTCATTTGTGGTGCGACCTCTCTGAGAATGTTTATCAACTACTTCATTGTTTATCTTGGTAAATGAATAAAACCGACAGCGCGGCCCCAGCCGCCAGTCACAGTTTTGAAAATGCGCGCGAATCTGATTGTCTCTTTCGAGCGGACCCCGTAGCGTATTAGTAATAATACTTGTGCGTCGATATCCACTTTGAAATCTACTTTATTTTTGGGTACATAATTATTTAATTGTTGTATTATTTAAAAATTGACTAATTCAATTTTAAAAACATCTTGTTTTGTGTGTTTACGTATGAATTTTAAAACCTTTTTTTTTAACAACACTCAAATTGTCGACACATGGCTTATCTGAAATTGATATTGAAGCAATGTTAGATTCGGAAAGTGTTTTTGAAATAAGTGAGGACTGATGACGATACAGATATTGTTTTTGTTGGGCATTATGAAAGTTATGTCTCAATCCCGTCAGTTCAGCCAACAACTTCTTCTGCTGAACCTTTGACTTTGCCATCTCAACCCAGCCGGCCCTCTAAATTCAGAAACCTATTCGTAATAAATTCGCAAAAATACCGAATATTTTCTGCGTAAACCTAATATTTGCGGTTGATTGCCGCCGTGACCGATTCTTAAAATTTAGATATTCGTAGTAAATTTGTAAAAATACAATATATTTCCACGTAAAACGAAATTTCCGAAACCGAATCCCATCTCGGCCGCCCCACCAAATTTAGATACATATTTGAAATAAATTCACAAAAATACCATATTTCCGCGAAAATCGAAATATCGCACCGGATTTCGTTTGCAGGCGGCCATTCTAATTCGGGAATTAGAAGTAAATTCGTAAAAATAAAAATATATTTCTGCGTAAATCGAAATTTCGCAGCCGAATCACGTCGTGGTTGGCCCTCTAAATTTAGATACCCGTTTGATTCACAGAAAATACGATATTTCCGCGTAAATCGAAATTTCGCGGCAGATTTCCGTTGCAGGCGTCCATTCTAATTAAGATGTTCATAGTATTCGTAAAAATACCCACCATTTCTGTTTAAATCAAACATTTGTGGCCGTTTCCATAGAGGCCGGCCCTGTGAATTGAGATATTTCGAGTAAATTTGTAAAAATACGGTAAATTTTCTCGAAAATAGAAATTTGCGGCCGATTTCCGCCGCAACCGGCTCTTTAAATCCATATAATCGGAGTAAATTCGTAAAAATACGGCATTCCGGTGTAAACCAATTTAGATTTATAAAATAATAATACGAATTAGGTCGATATCAACCGCATAAATTAACGTTTTACGGCGATTTACTGCCGTAAAATGTCGATCTTATTAATGCAAATTTATCAGTGAAAACAATATAAAATAATTTCACAACATAAGTATCAATAAAATGTTAACTATAGAAGTATCTATAAACTAAAACCATAGCATCTTTTAAAATTCGATAAACTTAAAATTGATAACGTTATTATCAAGCTCTGCAAGTATTTTAGTGTGTATTTTTGTTACAGCTGTTTCAGTTTACAGTTTGAAAATGGTTTTGCAAACATTATAACATTATCAAATTAAATTTTAATTAAATTAAAAAAAAAAAAAAACTAAAAATTAAATGGAGTTCTACGAATTAAACACAAAAATAATTAATAAAAATAGAGCATCGGCGCAGTGGCCCTTCTTGACGCGTCTCGTATTTCACTACACGAGCATGTAGGTAGGTATATATTACGTCATACGTTGCTAGAAGCGGCCATGTTAGAGATTGCTTTGTTTGTTGATATTCACGGCGTGTTTATATTAACGCAATTATAACGTTATCTTCATTTCAGTTGATCTCAATTGAATGTTTATTGATACTTCGATATTGGAGGATGATGTTATCAAGATTTATTAATGTTTTTAGGATTAATCCAGACAATGATTTTGTTTTCTAAAAGGGTCTATGTAAAAATGACATTCGAAAAAGAAAGTGCCGCGTGGGGACGACTGCTTAGGTATATTTTTTTAGCGGTTAAAAGGTTAAGAATCACCTTC
Organism: Limnephilus rhombicus; assembly: GCA_929108145.2. Classification (NCBI taxonomy): domain Eukaryota; kingdom Metazoa; phylum Arthropoda; class Insecta; order Trichoptera; family Limnephilidae; genus Limnephilus; species Limnephilus rhombicus. The sequence continues at coordinate 55,736,319 of OV815280.1, read as the reverse complement.
AATTAATTGTAATAAACCTGTTCTTAAATTGGAAAAAAGTTTTATTTTGAATATTTTTATAATCAAAATATTTATTTTTTCAAATTACTCTCTATAAATTTTCAATTGTTGTAAATTCTGCTCCAAAATTTCAATTTATTGTATACATTCTTGCACTACGTGGTATATTAATACAAAATTTTAAAGGTCATTTCATCTTGTATATGCAAGATTTAACTATAAAATTACTTATTAGTGATTTATGTGCTGTTTATATGTTCCCGAAAATGATGGGAATGTTGCCAAAATGACGACGAAGTTCCCTAGGTTGTAGATTCCCTAGGTTGCCACTGACGCATTTTTGAAAAGTGTCTCGCTGTTTAGAATTTTTCGGTAATTTGTCAACGGTGTCTTTTAGTTGGGTTGTTAACACCTCGCCAAATAATAGACGTACTTCCGGATCAACAGAATAGTCAATTCATCAACTTTGCGAGTAGGCGTAGAAGCACTCTGTTGGGATGCTCTTTCTTCACATCATCTGCTTCTCTCTACTTTTTTCGCAACTGATCTATTGTTCTTTACATTTTTTGTTTTGTTTTTTTTTACATGAATACCGCACTAAAAATCTATGGAGTTTCTCAGAAGTAACCAAATATTTTTGTCCTACAAAAAGTTTCAAAAATCGATATCTAGATTGTGTTTTTCACACTAAACTAAGTGTATCACATTAAAATAGTGGATCGTTTTCCTATTAATAAATAATTACAGTGAGAACAGATATATTATAAGATTGAATATAAAAACAAAATCTTGAAATTAACATGACAAGTGATATTTGAATTTGAAACCATTTGAATTTGAATTTGAAGTTTGAAGTCAAGTGACATTTGAAGCCATAGACAAAAAGTTAACAGAATATTCTACCATTCTAACATCTACCTACATCTAATAATAATCCATAATATTATAATGGAACAAGAAAACTCTGCCCAACAATTCCTGGCAAAGGCAACCTCTATTTTAAACCTATTAAATATCATCATAATGGACACATCTAACAAATTCACCAAGGAACAAATAGCGAAACTCGCCCCTAAATTCACCGATCTATTGGGTAATGTCGGTCAAATGGGTGTAAAGTTAGGGAGCCTTGAAGGAGAATTGAAGACCTACAAATATATGTCTTCTAATCAAACACCCGAAAATGGGAACAGAACATATAGTTCGATTACGTCCAACCAAGTCCTCCCGAAATATCCACCGAACACAAGAAACAATGCCCCTATACTTCCTGCGAGACCAGCCGTACTTATCTTCCCCAAAGATGACAAGTCACTTCCTTCCAGCAGTACTCTTGAAACTCTCAAAACCTCAACTAACCCATCATCTTTGGGAATTACAATCACGGGGGTACGAGAAATAAGGAACGGAGGTGTAGTCGTGCATCCAAGTACCGATGCAGAGGCCATAAAACTTGCCAATGCACCGACCCTATCCGATGCTGGTCTGAAAGCAGCAGTTTCTTCACATAAACTTCCTCGGATAGCTATCCATGGTCTACCTCAAGTTGTGCCCCTCGAGAACATCATCTTGGCAATCCACCAGCAAACACACGAAGAAACTGGTCTACAAATTAATGAATTGAAAGATAAATTGCAGTTCTCTCACAAAGTAGGACCTCGTACCGGATCGTGCACTCATGTCTTCAGAGTTCCTCCTTCTGTTCGTCACTCCCTTATTCGCTTCTCTAAACTGGCTATGGACTGGCAAATACACACCGTAAGGGATTGGATCGACAGTCTAAAATGTGGACACACACAACACACACACACAACACTGGCTCCCCTGACTGTCCTGCCCGCCAAGCCGCTGAGAGACGCGAATTATCTCGAGTCAATTTTTTAGGCTGAATCAGAATCGACACCTTATTAATACTAACTTTTCCACCTATTATCAAAATATTCGTGGTCTCAATACTAAGCTAAACTCCTTTAGATGCTCCATAAATTTATGCCCTTATGATTTTTTATGTTTTACTGAAACATGGCTATCAGACAATATTGCTTCAACAGAACTTGGACTCCATGACTACATTATTTTTCGCTGTGACCGCTCTTCCTCTTCTAACAAGTGTAGAGGAGGTGGGGTAATGATATGTATTAAAAAAAAATACTCTTGCCACATTCTTGAATCGTCTAATAATGTATCTGAACAATTATTTATTTGTGTTCTACTTGGTTCCAAGAAACTTGTCATTGGTTGTGTATACATTCCCCCCTCCTCTTCAATAGAAATCTATAAGTCACATACTGAAGCAGTTGAGCGTGTTTCCATAAAGGCCGATTCCTTACTTATTTGTGGTGATTATAATCTTCCTAAAATAGTGTGGCTTAATGATAGTCATGGTGTGAAAACTCCTAATAATGTTTCCCTTCATGCTTCCATAATAGTAAATTTCTTTGCCTTCCTGAATATGTACCAATTAAACTCGATCAATAACTGTGGAGGTTACTGTCTTGATCTAATATTTACCAATATGCCTAGCGTTTGTGTATGTGAAGCTACTGACTCAATATTACCAATAGATAAATATCATCCACCACTCGATATTAACTTCACTAATCCTTTCAAAAGTGACACTCTGAAATCAGCAGTTACATTCCACTACAAATTTAACAAAGGTGATTATACTGGCATGAATAGGTACCTTGCCCAATATGACTGGGCAGGTATGTTATCAAACAACAATATTAACGATGCTGTATTTAAATTCAACGAATGTATAACTCATGCTATAGATTTGTTCGTTCCAAGGGGAACTTTTTCCCAGCCTAAATTTCCTATTTGGTTCAGTATGAAACTAAAGCATTTGATTATGGAAAAAAAGAAAACACACAAGTTATTCATATTAACGAACAACTTAGCGCTTTATCAAAAATTTTCTCAGTTAAGAGAATTATCCAAAATTGAATCTAACTTGTGTTATAAATCTTATATTGAACTCACTGAGACAAAATTAAATCTTAACCCTAAACAATTTTGGAAATTTATTAAACAAAAACGTATTGATAACGATCTCCCTTCAAGTTTATTTTTTAATGATACTCACGCCACCAACGATTTCGATATTGCCAACCTTTTTGCTGAACATTTCTCCTCTGTCTATACTGATAACATATGCACCATCCCTCCACTTAAATATGCTAATACTATTGACCTTAATAATTGCGAAATCACACTTGTAGATGTTTTCAATTACTTAAAAAATCTTCCCAGCAAAACAAGCACTGGTCCTGATGGTATACCTGAAATATTATTGAAAGAATGTAAATCTGTTGTATCTAAGCCAATTTGTTTATTATATAACTTATCATTATCATCTGCCACTTTTCCGGATTCCTGGAAGGTTTCCTATATACGACCTATTTTTAAATCGGGTAATAGGTCGAACGTAGAAAACTATAGACCTATATCGATGTTATCTCATATTCCTAAAATCTTTGAATCTATAATCACAAAAAAAATAACACCTATTTTCAAAAATGTGCTGATTGAGGAACAGCATGGCTTTAGATCTGCTAAATCTACCACTACAAACTTACTCTCCTTCACCAACACCGTAGTCAATGGCCTAGAAGATAAATCACAAGTAGATGTTCTATATACCGACTTTTCTAAAGCTTTTGACAAAGTAAAACACGCTATCCTCATGGCCAAGCTATATGCTATAGGTATACGAAACCCATTGCTATCTTTCTTTAATTCTTATTTAAGCAATAGAAAACAAAGAGTTAAAATAAATAACATTGAGTCTATTATTATTGAAGTAACATCCGGCGTACCGCAAGGAGCACATTTAGCCCCGCTTCTCTTCAACTTGTTTATAAATGACATTATTCGTATTTTCTCTCACACACGCTTTTGGCTTTTTGCTGATGACAATAAGATCCTAAAAATAATCAAAAACTACCATGACTGCCTTCTTTTCCAATCAGATATTGACTCTTTCAATGACTGGTGTAAAATTAATTGCTTGGAACTAAATGTCGATAAGTGCAAAATTATGTCCTTCTACAGATCTAAAAATCCGATTGTTTTCGAATACAAATTAAATAATAATTGCCTAACAACTGTTCAATCTATTAAAGATCTTGGTGTCTCTCTTGATAGCAAGCTTTCTTTCCGGGAACATATAAATACGATTGTTAATAAATCTCTCAAACTACTTGGTTTTATCACTAGAACCACTTCTGACTTCAAAAACATAAATACCCTAAGAACTCTTTACTGCTCCTTGGTTCGCCCCCATCTTGAATATGCTTGTATTATATGGTCTCCTTTTTATGCTGTCCATATTCGTCATATTGAATCCGTTCAACATCGGTTCCTAAAGGGAATTGCTTGGAGGCTAGGATTAGAGCGAGGCAATTACTCGTATGCTGAAATTGAACAAACTCTAAACCTTTCTCCTTTAGAAGACCGTCGGATAAAATCTGATCTCATTTGTTTCTTCAAAATTATTAACTGTTTAATCGACTCGCCTACATTACTACAACTCATCACATTTAATATACCTTCTCGTAGACTCAGAAATAAAGACCTGCTTTTCCTCAATCAGCACTCGACTAACTATGGTTATAACTCACCACTGTCCAGAATGTGTAGACTGGTCAACTCACGTCAAGACCTTGATTTTTTTGGTATTAGCTTAAATGATTTCTGTCGCTCTTTAAACAAATGAAGATATGTAATATTCACCCTAATTTTTGCAAGGTCTTGACGTGACTTGACACTTATTTTTCTTCTATTTTCACTGTTTGTCTTTGCTTTCATGTACCATCCGAATCCTTACATTGTTCATTTCTATACTTCGTGATACTTTGTTTTAAATTGGACGTAAGTCCGTAAATAAATAAATAAATAAATAAATAAAACAAGAGTCCCAACTGCTCCCGTCTGGAGTCAGTGAGACTATGGCATCCCCAATTGGGGTATGTTGTGAGGATGAAGGTAGTGAGGAAGGGAAGGAGATAGGGAAAAAGAAGGTGGGGAAGTGCCTGGCTATTCAGATCTGGTCACCAAACACAACGTTTCAATTCTGAAACTTGGTCTTACACCAGGGCGATACAAATAAAATTTGATTAATTTGTGTTTTCTGTTTCTATTTTTTGAACGGTTCTGTAAGCCTGCGCTTTATCTTTTTTAACTTGTTTTCTTCCTGATTTCTTCCTCAACATGCGAATGTCGTTTTCCATCTCATTTTCAGAATCTGGGGGGCAGTTAGCTAAAATATTTGCCATCATCTTTTTTTCTGTCTATACTTTTGAGAATTTCTCCACGAATGTCTCTGTTTCCTCTTCTCTCTTTCAGTCATTTCACTAACAGTCTTTACTTTATTTTCAGCTTTCTTTCTTAGGTAATATTTCCTATCTTTCAGTCTCTTCATCTATTTTTGTTCTGGTGTCATTTTATCCAAAAACGTGCACTTCCTTGCATTAGCCTTTTCACAATGCCTTTTATAAGCTATACTTTCCTGCTTTAATCGTTTTTTTTACTTTCCGTGTTACATGTTACTCGTACTAAATCGTTTTCCATGTTACATGTTACTCGTACTAAAACGAAAGCTAAAACCAAAATATTGCATAGTTATGCTTTTTAAAAGTATTGGAGTATCATTTTGTTCACAGATTGTCATTTTGTGAATGCCCGTCATATAAGAGAACGTTCCCGAAATGACCGTTCCTGATATGATTATTCGGTAAATATTTTCATGTCACGCTTGACGCCGCCGTGTTAGATATTGGTTTTAGAGGTTTTGAACAAGTGTGCTGTAATATTTATGAGAATTTTGCAAAAAGAAAGCAAATGTTCTAAAAACTAATCACCAATGACAGGGAATTAAAGTACGCTTCACAAATTTCAAATTAAAAGGTACCTACCAACAAAATCAATTACTTTTTTCCGTAAACACGACACACGCCGTTTGCTTTGACTAGTGAACTTCACACTGTTGCTCCCTAACGCCACCTAGGGTGTGTTATTTTAATTACATCGACCAATATCCACCTCGTTCACGGAATGATTTGATAAACGTCAGACAGCATTTGGATAGCCAAAATATGAAGAAATTTAACTGATATGAATTTAATTTATAGATATATTCTTTATTTGATAATTTTTAAAGCTAACATTAAAATATGACATTTTTAATTCGTAATTGTAAACATTTTTGACTTGTCTGAACTATGAAACATGGTATAAGGACGCGTTCCCGGAATGACTATTTAGGCCTGTTTTAATTAAAATCAAGTAAAACATTATTATAGAAAAATAAATATGCTAAGTTGTTACTAAGAAAGATAAGAGTGTGTCAAATTGTTACGCGAATACATCGTGATCTTAGTACATAAGGAAGTTAACACATAAATATCATATCACAGGTATAATAAAATGTTAAAAGGTATGTTGTTAAAGGGAAATAACATCTGCCAGCTTTATTTTTATTGGGGCGCCACTGGTTGATTAACCAGGCTAGCAGATGGGAAAGCAATAATCCTCTCTCAGGGCCTTTGGTATACGAACTTCAAGGTTAAAATAGAAGAATTTTAAATAAAATAGACAGTATTGATATGAAATAAGAAATAATAGATTTATTAAAACATAATAGAAAACATAATTGGAACATTAAAACATATTTATAGTTCTTAAACTCACCTCCCTTGGATCGACCCAAAATTCAAGTAACTAAACTAACTAAACAACAAATCTTGAGCCTCTGGTTTTTCTCATGATGTAGAGTCTGACAAATTACCTTGAACTGTGGTCGGCTGAAAAACAGTTTTTGTGTCAAAATTTCACTCCAACCATGGAATATTTGTATATCCAGGCGAGGCTATAATTCCATCATCATTAGACAGGCTGGTCTCCTTGTGATTTAATAAACTTCCATATTTTTAAATGAATTGCCTTGATACTCGGCAAATAAATACAAATTATATCCTTTGGTAATAGTTCTGCGGTTATTTCGGTCTCAGAAATGTGTATTAACACTTTATCGGCACCACGATTAATACTGGTCGCGGCCTTTTAATAATAAACCATTTCGGTTAAATAAACACTCATTTTTCTTTTAAAATATTAAACGAAATAACACGTAAAATAAGAATCACGTTTGACTTTAGTAAATAGTCCACCACCACGGGCTATAAACTGAGAAGTGAGCTCTAAGCAAATTTTTTCGATTTTTTATACCTTATTCAAAAAGAAAATGATTTTACTTCCAAAATTCAAAAAATAAATTTATGTTGAAGTTTATTATTTTTTTAAATATTATTTAATCACCTCTTGAAATGAGGTACCTGCTTGCCTAAATCTATGATAAAATAAACTGCGAGATATATTGACAAATATTTTATCATAACATTGCGCCTTGTAATTATGCACAGCACCTTTATTTTGAAATAAATATTGTAGTAATATCATGTTATTTTATTAAGAAAAACTTTGTCAGAAGCATAATGCTCACCTCTCTGATTTTGACCCATATAGTTTGAGATAACAAAGGTATGTGGGAAATAATTTTGTGGTCCGACTCTTATGTTCCTCATAATCGTAACCGACATCATATCTTTGCCGGACTTTTTAAGTGATCGGTCAATCAAGTTCAGAAGTTTTGGCAAAGTTGTCACTCGCGGGTCCAAGAACTTGATGCAGTCCATCATTACATAGTATAAAATGAAATCGCTCAAAATGTATGTGCGCGTTCATCTTTTAAACTACCCAACGGATTTTCATAAGGTTTTCACCAATAGATAAGAGTGATTGAAGAGGAATGTTTATATGTATTATACATGTAAATTATGTTAGAGAAAAGCCAAGAAATTAAAAGAAAACATATTTTAGTGCGATTTAAAACGGCTGGCGGGCCGTACTATAGTCACTTTTGAAATTCGTTCTACGGAAGAAATTGGAAAATAGATGTCCTAGAGTAAGTAGGTATTTGATTTTCCCTTTTCAAATACCCAGTATTGCATTGCAAGCATTGTATAATTAGTGGCGACGCACAGTGGTTCCAAATACCCCAAAACTTGGAAACAATTCACAGGACGGATTTACAGGAAATAAAAGGTGATATTATTTTTTGGTATGGGTAAAAAAAATAAAAATATTCGGTATTAGTAAGTTTTACTGTGATTTCTGCATTTTATTAACAAAAATATAAAATTTTAAATGATAAAATTAAATTAAAAATATAAAAGTCCACATCCTTGGAAAATACAGGCCGAGTAATGTTTAATTTTTCTTTTTTAACATTCTGATGCAGACGATGAACAATCATCATCATCATCATCGGTGTTAAAAATACTTGAAGAATGAATATTCGGAGGAATTATTAAGTCGTTAACTTCCTTAGGAAAACGATTTAACTGTTTTTTGGGAGTTTCCTGTAACTAGTTATGACAGGGTCAGATGTTACTAACATTAAATTAAAAATATCCTCATTACATTTCTCTCGAGAACATTTTCGAGAATAGTTCTCGCGATATTTTTTAAAATCTTTGTTCCGAGCTTCCTGAGCCTCTTCTGATAATTGGCCAATCGGCAGCAATGCATTCGATATTACGTCTGGCCCGTGGATTAATAACTTATGCACAGTATGGGGCATATAATACCACGGATACAATTTAACGAAATTCTTAGCAGTATCAATAGAAAACTTCCTTAAATTGTCAATATTAATATCGTAACTCTAAGGTTGAAGGTTTACTTTTTAAACCACAAATGATTTCTTTTTGCACATTGATCACACGTTCAGAAGTGTGATTCAAAAGAGCTTGAACAGTTACTTCTGCAGATGTAGCAGTGATTGTTATGTCTTCTTTTTTTGGATAGCACGCTTTTTTTGCTTCAAGTACTATATTGTATGGTGGAAACCTTTCAGGATCTTTGGATCTTATGACACTGTACTGGTGCTTTGTAAGCTTGGCTTCCACAATGGTTGAGAGGGCTTCCTCCCCAGACATCCGTCTAGAGTGAGTATCTTCGAATACCTCGTACGCTTGTCTGTACTTAGATGCACGCCTAGGTGAACGAATGATGTCTTCTAATAATTTTGATGCAACCGGTTGTCCAGAAGCTCTCAAATTCATTTTTGTTGCAAACGCCAAATGAGAAAGAGGTGAATTTTTCCGAAGATCTTTAGTTTTTAAGCGTTTGGATTGGTCAGAACTCTGTTCAAATTGTATTTCCGGGCGACCGCTTCTATGTTGTTTCCCATATAATGTAAAACTGATAGGCGTCTCAAGCCATTTTTTATTTTGCATCACAAATTTAGCCTTAATTCGACGAACAATTATCCATCTTGTTTTAAAGCGAAATTTGAAGCCCGCGATCTTTTTACCGAGTTTATCCAACCCTTCTTTAGGGCAATTGGTGAGGTTTATAAGTTTTTTTTTTCAAATATAAAAATCGTCTGTCCATCTGTTGGCACTTTGAATTCATCAGTATGTCAAATAACTCCCTTTGTCTCAGGAACAAATCCCTTGAAACCGAACCTGTGACAAAAATAATATTTATGAAGCACAAAAATTTAATAGTAAGTAAATTTGGAAAAATTACTGGACCGAAAAGGGGCATAAAAGTAGCAAGATTTTTTTTCTTAATATGATTCTAAAATAGTTTAGCTATAAAAGTGTATTAGCTTTTTTACGAAATTCTAGGAAATATGTAACTATAACCTTAACTGTTTAAGAATTTATCGTATTTTTTTTCAAATTTCACCAGATATTTTTAAAAAATATATCGCAAATTTGTCACATTAGAAAATGAAAAAAAAAAACATTCCGTATTTAGTATATACCTGAAGGTATTGGATCCATGTTGAAAAAAATATGCCAGCAAGCGTTATACAAAGTTATCACTCCCTATATATTGTATTATAAATGTTGCACTTTCACACAAACGTCTTGCCTGCTCGGGAAGCCGATCTTTACTGACGTGGTACGCAGCGACGAAACATTTTGCCGAGTTCGGTGGTGGGGGGAAAGATGCGCTAGGATGTGTCGTCAAGATATAGCAACAAAATTTAGTGGTCCCTGTAATTTGAAATTTTGAATTGTTTCCAATGCTCCCATACTGGTAAAACCATAGTGCGACGCTCGAATTGCATTACACAGTATAAAATGAAGTCGCTCAAAATGTATGTGCACATTGATCTTTTAAACTACAAAACAGATTTTCATGCGGTTTTCACCAATAGATAGAGTGATTCAAGGGGAAGGTTTATATGTATAATACATGCTTATTATAGTAGAGAAAAGCCGAGAAATTCAAATATTCAATTCAGGCAGCGGGCAGCTGGCAAGCGGGTGGTGTGGATTTTATAAAGGTTGGGTAATGGCGTTGTGTTTCGTTAGCCACAGCAACGTGTGGCCGGGTCTGTTAGTAGTGTAATAAATTGCTCATTGAAGGATATAGACATTTTCAGGCCAGTATCTCTTCTCTGCTAGTTAAAAAATATAAACTAAGAAAAGAAAATAAGAAAAATGCAAGTTAAAAGGGAAGGATACACAACCGAAATTCATTTTGTATGAGGTACTCAAATATTGAAATGAGGTGTTGAGGTGAGGTGTTACAAAACATTTTCTAACTTACGGGGGGGGGGGGGAGGGGGGGGGGGGGGGGGAGGGGGGGGGGGGTGGCTCGAGAATTTCAGGGAAGAATTGGTTTTTTTCCTTCAGCTTGATTTTCTTGGTTCAGAGGTGTTGGTTTTCTACCGGGGTGGCGGTACCCATACCCGCTTGCCGTGTCTGTTATTTTTGTAATACGAAAAATGGATATAAAAAAGGCCTGCCCACCCCCCCTCTCAACCCCCTCCCCCCCCTTCACCACCTCTGATCACCCCCATCCCTGCACCCCCCTCTTATCCCTCCCCCTCCTCAGCAACCCCCTCCACCTCATCTCAACACTGCCTCATCCTCCCTCCCTTGGGAGCTGTTGGGACTCTTGTGCGGTATTTACATAACATATAACAATAATTTAAAATAAAAAAATAAAATTTCGGAGCAGTTGGTACTGTTGTGCGGTATTCACTTATCAATACATAATTTACAATAAAAATATTTACAATTAAAAAAAATTTTTAAACAGTTGGGACTCTTGTGATCATAAATTATTGTTATGTGTATTCACATAACAATAATTTTCAATTGTTCAAAAAGTGAAGGCTACTGCCATCTAGCGGCATATTTTTGTAGCTTATTGTTTTTGTTGGTACAGATTAGCGACGTATGGCGACACTAAATTAAATGCTAGACATTTCAACACGGGTTCAAGTCCCGTTGGCGGCAAGTATCTTTTCTCGGAAGATTTTTCAATGTAAATGAGTGTTTCAGGCTGACAATTATTGCTTGTAATAAATAATAATGCATAAAAATCTTGTCTAAACGTTAGTTTATAAATTAAAAAAATAATAATTACTACTATGATTATTTTTTTGGTTATTGCTCCGTGCTGCGCTTTCTCCTTCTTTAGGCAATGGGGCAGTTTTATCAGCCCTTATGATGGACATTTTAATGCTGTTTGAAAAAAAAAAATTATGTTGTCTTCATAAAAAAACTGTTGTTCTGTTATATTTACGAGGGTTGTCTGAAAAGTTTCCGACCTAACAATGAAACAAGAATTTTTTCTTAAGTTTTTTATTTATTTTTCTACAGTCTCCTTGTAACTCTACACACTTCTCCCAGCGATACTCCCATCTCTCTAACCCGTCCAAATAGTACTCGGCGTTTTTCTCTGCAAAATAATTGTTCACAAAGTGATTGCCTCCATTTGACTCATTTGACATTTTCCTCCTCATTTGACGAAAATCTCTGGCCTTCAAGCGCAATTTTTAGATAAGGGAACAAAAAGAAATCGCTTGGGGCTAGATCTGGTGAGTAAGGCGGATAGTCAAACAGTTCAAACCATAATCGTAAGCAGTTTTTCGGCAATTTCTGCCTTCAGCTAGTCATGTAATGATGCATAGTATGCTCCTGTAATGGTTTTTTCCTTTTTGAAGATAATCAATTAAGATAACTCCATGATTATCCCAAAAAACAATTGCCATCACTTTCCCAGCTGAGAAAACAGGTTTTGCTTTTTTGGAGCCGGTTCCACCTTTGCAGTCCACTGTTTTGACTGTATTTTTGTTTCAGGCATATAATGGTGTATCCAAGTTTCATCTACAGTAATTAATCGGCGCCAAAACTCGGATTTATTGCGCCTAAACTGTGCCAACAGAGCGTTGAAAATGTTTATTCAAACACGTTTTTGGTCTAACGTGAGCAAACGCGGCACCCGACGCGCAGACAGCTTTCTCATGTCTAAATCTTGATTTAATATGTGACAGACACGTTCTTTGGACATTTTCATAACCTCTGCTATCTCTCTCACTTTAATTTGGCAGTCGTCTAACACTATTTGGTGAAGTTTAGCAAAGTTATCGTCAGTAGTTGCAGTTTTTGGACGTCCCGAACGTTCATCGTCCCCAAGCTCTTACGGCCACGTTAAAATTCAGCTGCCCAAAATTTCACTGTGGTAAATGATGGTGCAGAGTCCCCATACACAGAGTCCAACTCATCTTTGATTTGCGTAGGCGTAGTGCCTTTCAAAAACAAAAATTTATTAACAGCTCCATACTCATTTTTTTCCATTTTCACAAAAATACACACATCGACTCACTGAAACGACTCTCAACTAAAAACTGCACGTCCAAAATGGCCGAAACTTTGGTGAGTAACTGTCAAAAGATGCACAACTACATTCACTAGCTTTTATTGATGAGTGCTGCCATCTTCATGTTCACGTCGGAAACTTTTTAGACCACCCTCGTAATCTGACATTTAATAAAAAACATTTAAGTATATTTTTTTTTCTTTAAATACTTAAGATATTTCAGTTCCATATTGTCATCTTGGCAGTGTCGGCGATGTTTGTCGTATTTTCAGTTTTCATTGTTTGTTAACCACTGAAGCGACAGCGCAATTTAAATGGTTTTTTTTTTGATTGCTTGAGATTTTTGTGGTGACCGTTGTGAATATTTTCCGCCCACATTAAAAAAAATCATACCTACAAATTTTAATATGGAGACATACAAACTGATTATAGTTTATATAGACAATGAATTCACCTATCTTTTGTTGATTATTACATATTCGTAGAACTTAAAAAATATATACTTAAGTAATAAAATCGTAAACTTCTACTTAATTACTTACAAATAAGGAAAAATTTGCCAAAATTGGCAGCAAAGCAATCCGAGGTATTTTAAATAGTGCCGTATTGTGGCAAAAAGCACTCCAGTGGTTATTATCAAATTTAAAGTAAACAGGACTAGACAAAGCTATTGAATTAATACCAAACAATTTAGAATAATATATTTGACAGGAAAAATTTAATATAGTTCCAGGTAAATGGAATATCGATTTCAAACTATGAATACTATTTTCTCAATACATTTGTTTTGTCCTTACAACAAGATAGAACTGAAGTGATGATATGTTAAGATTTTCAATATAGTGCATGTATATGACATTAAAATTAACTTTAATTGTTTATTATAAATTAACAGATCGTTAATTCAAATTATTTTTTCCCAAATTCTTGATGCCAAAGTTTTACTGATTCCAGTTGGGAATCGGCAGACAACAAAACAAAAAAGATATATGTATTTTTTTTTTTTGTTTTAGCTCCTCAGTCGGCCCTGAGGAAAAAAATCCGTCAGGGCCTGTAATCTTTGGGGATGTTGTGTGGAGGGTCTTTTTAGGGAAAGGAAGGAAAAGAAGTTCTGGGAAAGAAAAGGGTATAAGAGGAGGTTAGGAATCTGGGGTCAGTATGTCCAGGAGGGACTGACGTATGAATCCATTCTTCCCACTGCGGTACAAGGGGATGGGTGGGGAGAGAGGTCTAGGTTAGGTTTCCCTCAACCAGTCTCTCCCGATCCGGCCCCCCACGCAGCAGGTGGGCAAACGCATTTGTTACTAAGACCTAGACAAACCTCACCCTTTACACCTGAACAACAAGACCCTGAGTATTCCTGGTAAGTCATGAACCGGTAATGGAGTGACCTATGTTAGGGATGTTGGTCATCCAATAAATGGTTCCTGGGGTGGCGGTATTCATACCCGCCTACCAAACTGAGGGATAATGCTACGCAATACCATAAAGGATTCATCATCAATCAATCATCAAAAATACTAATTTTAGTGTGGGTCTGTCTGTGATTTTAACTCTGGTTCAATGGATTTAATTTGAATTTGAATGAGAGACCAGATGAGGGAGACCCTTTCACCTCTTCAATCGGACTCTCCTTTCACCGCAATGGAAGGGACGGTCGAATACGTCCGTCGCTTTTGAACACACTAATCCCCAGATTTCTACCATTCCTCTTACTTTTTTTAATTTTCCATAACTTCCTTTGTTTTCTTTCATTAAAAAGACCCTCCACACAGCAATTCCAAAGATGGCGTAAACCCTAAGGGAAATTATTTTCCTATGTATAGTCAATGTAAATAAAAATGTGTTACCTTCAAAATTGGAACTGATTGGTAAAGAATTCGGACAAGTGTTAGCTAATAATACTTTTTATGCCGGAAAATAATTATATTTCTTTTATTTTAGTTTCTTAGGATTATTCTTGAAGAACAAAAGTCAGATTTGATTGTTTCAAGGATTTGTGCATTTTCATTTTTAAGAAAGCGTTATTTTCTAAATAACTAGATTTACTAACAGTGTTTATTCGAAAGGTAAATTTCTCTGTTATAATTATAATAATATAAAGAAAATTGACCATTTTGGTTTTGAAAGGCGTGTTCTGAAGCAAAATGGGCTAAACGCGCCAAATACCTACAGGTGCAACCAGCTACATGGAAAATCACAAAATATGACTTTACTTAGCTTCACAAATCCTACAATTATAATATCCCGTGATTTTCACAGGTCTGAGCTAGTATATTATATATTGTAATGTATGATTGTCTTTTTAGTTAGAAGGTTATTGGTTCCAATCCCGTTGCAGTGTGAAATTATACTCACTTGTACCTTGTAATTGTACTGGAATATCCATCGTCCAGTTGATTAAGCAGATATCTACGTAAAATCGAAATTTAAGTTGAGTATGCAGTTATATGTAAAAGTGTGTCCTATATCTTAAAACACCACTAAATCAATTATAATGAGCATTTGAATTTTACTTGTTTGACTAATGAAGTGGTCAATCGATTTACTCCCTGTTTTATGAAAATGTTATGTTGCAGGAGAAGTGTCCATGAGAAGGAGAGGAATTTCATCTGCCAGCATTGCTCCCGAGGATTCTTCTCTTCGCAGGACCTCAAGAAACACTTGTGGTAAAGTATGGTACTAACTCTGTTTTTTTTTTTTTTACATGAATACCGCACAAGAGTCCCGACTGCTCCCGTCTGGAGCCAGTAGACTATGGCATCCCCAATTGGGGTATGTTGTGAGGCTGAAGATAGTGGGGAGGGAAGGAGATAGGGAAGAGGAAGGCGGGGAAGTACCTGGCTATTCAGATCTGGTCACCAAACACGGCTAACGCCATTTCAATCAATTCTGAATGGTGGTCTCACATCAGGGCGATACTGAGAGTATCTTTCACTCTGGAACGTGCCGCAAATATACTTTATATTATTTTAAATGAATAAATTGTGAAATACACAAATTAATCAAATAAAATTTATTTGCCACGCCGGGATTCGATCCCGCGACCTTCGGAATGCGAGCCAAGCGCCTTACCGCTGCACTACGCCGGCCATCTGTTGTTTCCTATTCTCAATTAGGTCAATGTTATTTATTTGCCTGTTAACCTCTCAAGCAATAGCATATTTTAAAAACCGCCTTGAGCGGATAGAGATTCTCCATTTTAAATTTGGCAGCACTCATTTCAAAAATCATACCTCCGAATATTAATATGGAAACATATGTTACAGTGTTGACGTGTTTTGACAGCTGCTTCAATTTATCAAGCTTTAACAATCATAATACTAGAAAATCAAACTAAAAAAGTGGTTAACTCGTCTACTCAGGAGAGTGCGCGTTGGGACAGTGAATTTTTTATCCCACAAAGTATCTTGCTAAGGCGGAATACTCGTCATTATTCTGGCGTTTGTACCACAAAATACAACTCAGTGCAAAAGTGACTCGATCATTATATAAACACAAAAAACCTATCCCAAAGGCGTTTTTAGCGTCACAAAGGCTCTGCCATCTCTCATTCAAGAAACAAGCATTGTGTCGTTTTTTCTTTTTGTGTGAAATTTTGAAATCAACTACCTTTAAAATGAATACACTGTGCTCCATCTGTAAAAAAAACATTGACACCCCGTCAGACTTCATCTCATGTTGTATCTGCGACGAAAACTACCACTTCATTTGTGCCGATATCGCAGAGACCTCACGACGAGGAACTAAGATTTTACAGTGGCGCTGCAAATTTTGCACAAAAACACAAAAAAACTCAAAAAAAAATACGTCTGAAAAAAATCTAGAACCGACATCTACCGAGAAACCAAATAAACAACCATCATCAACACCTAAATCTACAATTGCCGCCTCATCATACGCAAGTGTGAACTTACCACCAACAACCACAGATGGCTCTAGTAATCTGACAATCGAGCTATTTTTAACTGAAATTGCTTATTTTAAAGACTCAGTTATTGAATCTGTTGGAAAAAAATACGATGCAATCCTGCTCCAAAATAATGAAATATTAAAAACCATTCAAAGCATATCTCAACAGCAAGAAGATTTAAAATATCAAATAAATAATTTGGAAAAACTACATGAACAAGTAAACTCAGCCTTAAATTCAAGACTTGAGGATTTAGAAAAAGTAAGCGGAAAAAACAATGAAAATGAAATAAAAATTTGTCTCTTGACAGAACGAAATGAAGACCTAGAAAAAAGAATAATAACGATCGAGATTGACCAAGAAAACAGGAACAGACGATTTAACAATACGTGTTTGGAACTTCGAGGGCTTCCAGAATTCAAAGAGGAAACATCACAAACCTTAAAAGACATTATATTCAACACCAGTAAAACAGTAGACTGCCAACTAAATACAAATGATATTTATAATATATATAGAGTATCACAAAGAAATAAAAATATTCCTCCAACAGTTAAACCTAGGTCAGTGGTAATTAATTTTAATTCAATAGCGTTAAAAGAGGAGCTCCTTAATGCTATAAAAAAATACAACAGATCTTGCGAAAAGATTGGGGACAAACTAAATACGGGAACAATCGGATTGTCTGGCCCCATTACACCCATCTACGTCTCAGAACTCCTCACATCTAAAGGCAAACGGCTTTGGTATCTAGCTCGCCAACGTGCGACTGAATGTAAATATAGGTACGTCTGGACGAAAGCAGGTCTAATCTACATGAAAAAAGATGACTCTTCTCGACCTATATTAATAGATTCAGAACAAGCTATACCGAAGCTCTGACTACCTGCTCTTTATTCTAATTATCGTGATAAAACTACTCACTACCGCTTTATATCGCCATTTCATACTCTATTACATAACAGCACTTTATTATATGAACACCTAGGATTTTGCATAACTCCTATTTGTACTGGAATAATTTTAATTCTAATTTTAACTTTAACTTTAATTTTAATCTTTATTCTCTCTAGAATGGTAACTACACTTATTACAAGATTATTAATTGATTTATTAGTAATATTACTAATAATTCGGCAAAAGAGAACTCTAATCAACATATTTTATATAACCCAGATATTACTTATTTTTCATACTTATACTACTTTTTACTATCTTTTGAAAGAGAAAATGCCACACACTAACTACATACGTTATTTATTTCCTGGATTTTATTTCAGATATTATTTCTTACTCAGATATTATTTATTTTTCCTAACTACATCATTTTGTTTACAGTTTTGTCGCTACATATTTCGTACTACAAGTATTGATATGATAATAAAATACTGTTTTAAAACTTTACCCAGAAAACAACAATAAATTTTTGAATTCTAATGGTAATAAACGATCTTCAACATGAAATCGATAGTATCATAGTGCCAAATACTGAAATAATTTTTGAAAACATTAACAAAATTATGCAATTTAATTGGGAATCAAATAGGATTAATATTGTTCATCAAAATATTAGAACGATGGGAAACTTGGATGATTTTCTTATATTTTTGGAAGAAATAAAATCTGTGGTAAAGTTCCATGTACTAATTCTCACTGAATGCAGGTTAAATGATTCATACATAGCCAAACAAATTTCAGGCTATAATGAATACCATACAACATCGCATATTAACCAAAATAGCGGAGTAGTAGTATATATCGACAATACATTAAATTCCTTAGTACAAGAAATAAACATAAATCAGTGTAATTGTTTAAAAATCAACATTAATGAGAATTTAGGTTTCCTAGCTATCTACCGATCACCATCGTTCAATGACATCCAAGATTTCCTGGAAAATCTTATTGGTGAGTTAAAAAAAACTAAGGATTACGCACAATATGTACTGATCGGGGACATGAATATAAATACTACAGGAGAAGTATTGCATAGGCAGTCCGACGACTACTTATGTGCTATGGCTGAAAGTAATTTTATTTCCAATATTAATTCTCCAACTAGGGTACAAGGTAGCTCAAGCTCATGTTTGGATCATATATATACCAGAAATATAACAAATTCAAATGCATTTGTAATACATAATACAATCACTGATCATTACACCACTGCAATCAGTATCCCAAACTCAATACCCAAAAAACATAAAATTAATCACAAACAGATTATCGATTATGAGGCTTTATTAAATGATCTTAATAATAAAAATTGGGAATATGTTTATAAAGAGACTGAAGTTAACAATGCTCTAAACTATTTTATTAATGAAATCAATACATTCATAACAAAACACACAATAACTAAACGCATTCCATATAGTAAAATACATCTCACCCCATGGATTACCAACGGCATTGTTAAATCTATACACAAAAGAAATCACCTTCATAAAATAGCTAAACGAGACCCATTGAACGATACTAAACAGCAAAACTATTACCGATACCGTAATATTTGCAAAACCGTTATTCGCAAATGTAAAGAGCGTTATTATAAATTCTTACTTGATAAGGATAATTCCAGCAAAAACATGTGGAATGTTGTCAGAGACATAACTAAAAGTAAAAGAAATACCAGTACATCTGTAACTGAATTAAACACCGGAAATTTGATTATAACTTACAATCAATCAATTGCATGTCATACTAATCAATATTTTGCATCTGTTAGGTCAAATCTAGCAAAAAAAAATTTATTAGAAACCCAGAAAACGGAAGACTCTTTAGCATCGACAATTGAAACAAAGGAACAATCTTTTTCATTTGATATTAAACCAACTACTGTAGAAGAGGTCTTAAAAATAATCAACAGCCTTAATACTACACATGCAAAGGGTCCAGATAGTCTAAATACACAAATACTAAAAAAAAATAAAAATCAGATTTCTGCTCCGCTATCATATATTTACAACTTAAGTTTTGCATCAGGAATATTTCCTGATCACTTTAAAAAATCAATAATTGTCCCAATTCACAAAAGTGGACCTAAATCTCTTGTAGAAAACTACAGGCCAATATCACTTTTAAGCGCGATATCCAAAGTCATTGAAAAGCTTTTCAAAACTAGGTTAAACGAATATGTGGAGGAACATAACATTCTAAGTCCAAACCAATACGGCTTTCGGTCGGGTAAGGGAACGGATGATGCCATCGCATGTCTCACGGAAACTATTCCAGGGAATATGAACCGTGGCAAGAAAACTATTGCCCTTTTCCTGGACCTGGCCAAGGCATTTGACACAATATCTCATAAAATTCTTTTACAGAGACTTAAAAATATAGGAATAAAGGGAAAAGCTTTTCTATGGATAGAAAGTTATATATCTAATAGATTTCAACAAACCAGAATTAACGAGGCTATTAGCACTTCACTAAAATACACTTTTGGGGTACCACAAGGAAGTACACTTGGGCCCCTTCTCTTTATTATATACATAAACGAACTTTGTAACCAACACATTGGTGGCAAAATTATCATGTTCGCTGACGATACAGTTATTTTGTTTGAAGGAGATGATTGGAAAGAAACACACCACCTTGCGAACACAGGTATAAACAGAGTAAAACAGTGGCTGGACAGTAATTTGCTTACACTAAACATACAAAAAACAAAATATCTCACATTTAGCGCTACCCTTGCAGGGCAACCCAAAACACCTCATCACCTCACAATACATAATATTAAGTGTAGCCTTGGAAATAATAACCATACTTGTAAATGCGAAACCCTTTGAATGTGTTAAATCTATTAAATATTTAGGTATAATAGTGGATAACCACCTTAAATGGAAACAACAAATTGAAAACACAGCTAATAAAGTGCGCAAGCTTATTTATATATTTATAGCATTGCGGGAAATTATAAAAACTCAAGACATTAAAAAAATATACTACGGGCTCTGTAACTCCGTCATAACCTACGGTTGCATTGGATGGGGTGGAACAGGATTATATACCCGCTACTGAAGGCACAGAAATCCATTCTACACGTCATTATGAAGAAACCCTTCAGATACTCGAGCGACGCTCTCTTCAAGGAGTTTAATGTGCTTGATGTTCGACAGTGTTACATAAAAAAAATAACAATCTGCGTCCACAAAAATATAAGCAATACGATAACAGTCGATCATAATCATCAAACCAGAAGTAAGAGCAGAAACGACCTTTCTATTCCAACTAGCAATACTGCGGCTTATCAAAAAGTTTTCTCATACCTGGGACCAAAAATATACAACAAAATCCCCTCTCAATTTAAACTGTGTGAATTATCATCCTTCGGTACTAAAATTACAAAATAGTTATTAGACTTAGGTAGGACAGATTCCGAAAAATTATTAAAAAACGTAGTCTGAGTTGATTTCTTCGATTTTGTATTTTCCTAAAAAATATTTTTTTATTTTTCTTTCTTACATTTATATATTATATTTTTATTTTATATTTTACATGTATCTATCTGGATTTTATTGTTTATTACTGCTAATTTGTATTTTCCTAAAAAAATACTTTATTTTATTTTTCTTTCTTACATTTATAAGTTATATTTTTATTTTATTTTATATTTTACATGTGCCTACCTGGATTTTATTGTTTATTACTGATGTATACCTAGAATAACACAACTTATATCTGATATTGTACCTAATATCTAAGTAACTCCCCCAATATGTACCATTATTGTTAATTATTATCGAATCCATTAATGTGAATTTATGTACACGCAACCTGCCAATTTGACTGTCCTAAAACGGGAAACCTTCCTAGTTGGACAGTCAAAGCTTCCTTTTATATTGTTATATCTTGTATGTAATAAATGTAATAAAAAAAAAAAAAAAAAAATATATAAACTGCTTACTGTGTGTAATATCTGCAATGTTCTCTCCAGAGAAAGTACTGGGACCAGTATTCTCCAGTACTATACTTATTGAAAGACTTAGGTTCTTTAATAATTTATAATTATTAAAGAAAGTAAAGTAAAGCTAAGTTTTGTCTGCGGGGCCTAGAATTATAATGAATCTGCCCATCTACCTTGGGCACTACTCTACTCGGAAAGGATACCATGTGACCCCAAGAACCCATAGACACTAAAGTAATGTGAGAACTACCCATAGAAGGCCGGCGCGGGCAAACACATTTTATTTGAATAATTTTGTTATTTCACAATTAATTTATTTAAAATAATGTATAGTATATTTGCGGCACGTTCCAGAGTGAAAGATACTCTCAGTATCGCCCTGGTGTAAGACCACCATTCAGAATTGAAACGTTGCTTGAAATGGCGTTAGCCGTGTTTGGTGACCAGATCTGAATAGCCAGGTACTTCCCACCTTCGTCTTCCCTATCTCCTTCCCCTCCCTACTACCTTCAGCCTCACAACATACCCCAATTGGGGGATGCCATAGTCTCACTGGCTCCAGACGGGAGCAGCTGAGACTCATGAGAGGTACTACTATAAACTAGTATATATACTAATTATGATACAATACACTGTGGTGAGTCAATGAATCCATCTCTATTTTCCAGTCATCCCATATTTTTTAGGTCTTATAAAAAAATAATAAATTCGCTTTAACTCATAAAAAAGTACCTACCTATATCTATCCAAATTAGGGTTGCTTTCGCTCAGGGCATGATGACGTAGACCCTGAGGGAAGTTATTTTCCTCAGGGCCTCCTGTGTGCAGTTTATATAAAAGTCCCTATCCTAATATAACCTAGTTTTTTTTCATCACTTTTTAAAGATATGTTGAAGTGTCACGTGTTGAGTTATCTGGTCACCATCTTTAACAATGTTACCTCACCTCTGCACCTGAAGGTAATTTTTTCTTTCTCTATGAACACAGTTCAAACTGCACTCACACTCCCATGTATGGAATATATTAACAAGGCTGACATATAAAAAAAAAATCTTTTTTTAGAAGATAAGAATTTGCATTGGTTGCAGAAATTACCTTCTGGTAATAATAAGCCAACCTCAATTACTAGTGTTTAAAGCAATATGTGTGCAGGTGCCACACCAAAGAGAAGAACTACAAGTGCGGCGAGTGCGGGAAGGGCTTTGCGCGCAGTTCCAACATGCGCCTGCACGAGAAGAAGCACTCGGGCGTTAAGGACGTGCAATGCACCCTCTGCAGTAAGGGCTTCTACAACAAGGGGTGAGCTCTCCACACACATATCTCCACAACACACTCTACCACACTCCCAACACGAGAAAAAGCACTCAGGCACTTCTTACATAGTCGAGAAGCACGCACGGTCTCTTCAAGACCCATGTTTACTCCTTCCTCTCCTCAAAAATAGGCTCGCAGATATTTTAATAGTACACAATTGCTAACCCTGTACAAATCACAAGTGTGCCCCACGGTTGAATTTGGCAGCCACCTCTGGTCTGGAGCTCCAAAATACCTGAAAAATACCCTCGACTCTGCAGAAACAGGCGGTCCGTTTAATAGATTCTCCCATCTTAACAGACGGATTGCAATCTTTAGACCACAGGCGTCGGGTGGGAATGCTATCCTTGTTCTACCGGTATTACAATGGAAGATGCTCCGAGGAACTAGCATCATTGATCCTTTCGGCACCGGTGCATAGTCGGGAAACACGCCAAACGCGTGCCCAACATTTGTACACGGTTGACATTTGTCACATGAGAACGGGTCGTTTTCATCGACTCGTTCTTGTGTTCAACAGCTCGGCTGTGGAATGATTTGCCGGCCTCTGTGTTTCCTCCTTCCTACAACATGGGTCTCTTCAAGACCAATGTTCATTCCTTCCTCTCCCTAAAAAGACCCTCCACACAGCATCCCAGATGACATAGGCCCTGAGGGAAATTATTTTCCTCAGAGCCTCCTGTGTGGAGTCAAAAAAAAAAGACCATCCACCGAGCATCTTCAAAGATGGGGTCTCTTGTGTGGAGTTAAAAAAAGTCAGATACTTACTACCCAATCTTTTCTCTTTCCATCACTTCAGCCTCACAAGTTACCTCACCTCATATGTTAATAAATGCGTGCAATGAAATGCTGTGTGTATTTTCAGGGCGCTGAAGAACCACATGATCTCCCACAGCCAGGAAAAGAAGCACGAGTGTAAATACTGCGGCCTGAAGTTTGGTCGCGCCTACAGCAGGAACAAGCATCAGAAGACGGCGCACGAGAACTAACTTTATTACACTGAATGGCTGCTTTTAAAATTCCTACGGCACGGCGACCAGTACCAAAAGTGGCCGTTAGACATAAATTAAGATTTGGAGGAGATGGGTGGCACAAAACAAAGTTACTCACATTAATTAGTCAGGTACTCAATGTGGGAGGCGGGTGTGGGTACCGCCGCCCCGGGAACCATTTATTGGATAACCAACACCTCTGCCATAGGTCACGTCAAATAATTTGCTATGTTTGGTGACTTATCAGGTTCATGGGGTGAGGTTTGTCCGGGTCTTGGCGGCGGATACGTCCGCCCACCAGCTGCATGGCAGGCCGTAACGGGAGAGAATGGTTGAGGGAGTCCCTTTGACTTCTCCAGCCGTACTCTCTTCGGAACATCGCCTTGCACCGCAATGGGAGGGATGGATTCGTACATCCGTCACTCCTGGACACACTGACCTTCAGATTCCTACCCTTCCCTAACACTCTCTTTCTTCCCAGATCTTCCTCTCCTTCCTTTTTTAAAAAGAGCCTTCACACAGCATCCCCAAAGATGGCGTAGACCCTGAGGGGGAATTATTTTCCTCCATTAGCTCCTGTGTGGAGCTAATGTAAAAAAAAGGCACGCCTCATTTGTCATACATATGTCTGGTAATGTTATATTATCATGAAAACAAGCTTATGGGTTTGAGTGATTAAGCTTCAGCAGGAGAATGGAGACGTCACCTTCCAACTATGCACCAAATTCAGAGCGCTCGGTATGTTCAACTTTCAGCCAGTTTTCAATTCAACATAATTTAACAAACACGTCACAAAACTCCTAGTTAATCCAAAAATAGTTAAATTAAACTAAAGCTATTATATTCAAATAAAATATATATATTTTTGAGTTAATGAGTTAAACCTCAAATTGTAATATTTAATTAATGAAGAGAATATTAGCGACCCTCAATTGAAAATCAGAAAAAGATATGGTCAAATCTAGGACTCGAACCCTTGCCGGGTCATGGCTCTACCAACTGAGCTAGTGTGTCCCTATCTGATTCGGTCATATTTAACTGTTTCATTCTTCGACCAAGATCTACTAGCATTATCTCCTTTTCAAAGCATATTTTTATTGGCTGCTATCTTTATGTATGATTTGTTACAAAAAAATAATGTAACAAATGAATTATCTTTGTGAATGGATACTTTTAGTGTAAAGTTTATGAACATTCAACATTGTTATATTGGTAGCATTAAAATGTTTTATGCTACCAATATCTGTATCTATAATGCAGTATCTGCACAGAAGGGTTCACCGGGCAGAACTGGCCTTGAACTCCTCTTTCTTTGAGCAGCCACAGGTGACCTCGGCCACCTGTGGCTGCTCAAACCTGTGGCGGGTCCACGTAATCACAAAGTCATAGTTCACCATTATTTTACAACGTGTGAAGGTTGTTAAATCAGCGGCATCCGTTATTGAAGACCATCAACAAATTCACAAAATCCTGGATCAGAAGTGGAGTACCATGGGAGCACTTTATTTCTGCTGGATTTAACCAAATCCAGCATCTGCAGACGCAGACATCATAAGACCTTCCGACTACACCTGGAGCCAGAGGTGCTCGCAGAGATGTGGCCGAAGATCACTGACCTTGGCCGCCATCAACGTAGTCGGCTGGCTGGCAACCGTCCTGGGACTGGACGTTGCCGTTTCAGCACATGTCAGCAGCGGAGGGAGCTGACCGCACATCTCCGAAGGCAGCAGCAGCATGGATCGCCTACATATGGCATCGCCCACACATCAACTCCTCAAGATTAAACGGTACTAACGCTCCACAATATGCCCATTCAGAATTTAGTCTAGTCCTGATTGTTATTTGTACTTAATTAATTAATTAATTTAACTGTGTCAAAGCACTATACTATTTCATTTAAATAACCTATCCTCATACAAAGTATAACACACAGCCGCCTGCTAAAGGTCCGCGCCTGAGATACAAATTCTCCAGTAATAATCACACTTGTCTCTTGCTCTCCGTCTTTTATTCTCTTTATTACATTTTGACCCTAAGTCATATATTATTCTCCTCACATTTTAGCTTCCAACGTGAAAGCTAATATTTTCATGACAGATTACTAGAGTTGGTAAAGCACCGACCCGACAAGGTCGTAGGTCCTGGGTTTGAGTCCCAGATAATAATAATAATAATCCCACACTGTTGTCGCTGGTTTGAAGTCTGTCAATGCACTAAATTAGTCATTTAATAGTTTTATGGCAAAGGTTTTGTGTGGGAAGGAAAGGGTTAATCCCTAATCCCTAAAGGGTGATTGCATTTGTCCTTTGAAAGAAGCAGACATACGTACATTGTTTGTCTCATATTCACACTACTGATGTAGTATATAAGAACCAGCCGCAGCATTATTATAAATTTGGGAATGGGTACCGCCGCCCATTTATTGGATAACAAACACCTCTGCCATAGGTCACCTCAAGTTCCTTTGGTGACTTAGCAGGGGTCCCCGGGTTTATGGGGTGAGATTTGTCTAGGTCTTGGCGATGGATGTGTTTGCCCATCTACTGCGTAACATTTTCATTTATAGATATATAAAAATTTTCAATTAAATGACCAAAAACAGCTTAGTTTTTTCTTGAAGCTAAACATTTTTAGAAAAGCTATTAAAACTTTTTGAGACTGGTTGATGGACACCTTTTGACCTCTCCACCCCTCATACCTTCCCAGAACTTCTTCTCTCCTTCGTTTCCATAAAAAGACCCCCACACAGCTTCCCTAAAGATCACATAGGCCCTGAGAGAATTTCGTTTTTTCCTCGGGGCCTCCTGTGTGGTGCTAATGTAAAAAAAGTTGCCATAGGAATTTTAAAAACGACCAACCCATTGTAAACTTCGCTTTTTAATAATTGTAATTTTTTTCTTGTCTTGGATTTACCTAATTCTGGGTTCTAGGTAATTAATACAAGATACAAACTTTACTTTCCAGCAAAATTATACTTACCAGATATAATGTGTGTTTATATATTATAAATATAGCATATAATCTACCATTTCCCCAGAACAGCTCAGAGAAATAATGATTTGATTGTGCCATTGGATATGTTGGCACTCAAGAGGTTAAGTAGAAATAAACAAAGATATTATACAATAATATATACATAAGCACAAACTTGAAATGGGAATTTAAAAAAAAAAAACAAATTTGTTGTAAAAAGCATATAAATGTAATTATTATTACAGATGTACATAAATGTGTTTCAAAGCAATAAAATAGCCAAAATTTTGTTATTTTTCGTTCATAAGTTTTATACAGATACAGAGGTAAATAAAGTAAACAGGTAAAAATACATTTATAAAGGCAGTTTTATTAATTACAATTTATGAGAATAAGAAAGGAGAAAAAATGATTTGCTATAAAATAGTCGAAATTTTCTTGTTTTCATTCATAAGTTTTATACAGATATAGAGGTAAATAAAGTAAACAGGTAAAAATACAATTATAAAGGCAGCTTTATGAATTATAATAGAGAAACAATGATTTGGTGGAGATAATAAACCAGATGAAATTTCATAAATAATAAATATTTTGCATTTTATTTCATTTTATAATTTTCAAAGTTGATTTTAATTTAATTCATTTTGGTATTTTAACCCCTCAGGCCTGGGGCATATTTTGTCAGAAGGTCAAAATATTCCTGGTTTGCAATAAAATCCAAATGGAATATTTCTGAATCTATCCGAAAAGTAAAAACTGTTTTTGAAAGGTGATATGCTTTCAAATTTTATTAGAAATAAACATAATTTTTTTAAATATATATTTTTTTAATACAAACATAAAAAAGTTTCAAAAATGGCTCATCTTTCTAACTAAAATTACTGATAATGAAAAAAATAAAAACACACATTTTATTAGACACATGGTATTACAAAAGTTATAGTCATCTCACTTTTTTTCTTGTTTCATGTAAAAATAATGGATAAAAAAAGTTTAATAATTTTTTTTCAAATTGATATAGGTACATTTTAATTATTTTGTGGTTAACTTTTAGATTTGATTATAAAGCATGGTTGTTTTCTCTTTGTAACACCTTTAAGATCATATTTTTCACTAGGATAGTAAGGGAGAAGGGAGACACAACAGGTTCATGAGACCTATATGAATATAGAAGCGAACAAATTAAGCCTTAAATAAAATGTAAACACCATAATATGTGCGTGCTTCTCAGTTTAGTGGATTATTTAATCAATAAATAAATAACTGGAATATTTTGTAATACTGTGTAAGCACAGAAAGGTTGCATATTTTTCATATTATTACTATAAAAAATAACAGGTTTTAAAATAGTAGCATAGAGGATTATATATACAATACACATATTTATATGTATATGTCCAGAGTGGTAATACAATTTATCTATTATAATCACAGACAAGAGAAACAAAGGGAGATATGCTAGTAATAAGGGAGGCCGCCAGACCGTGGCCTGGACCGGGGCTACTAACTAATTAGGATACTTTGAATACAGAAAGAATTCCTTCATTTATTGATTTTGTGTCATAACCGAGCACAGAGTTGGGCATGCGTTCTTGTACCATTTATCCGATTTTCAATGAAACTTTGGTGATTTTTCCTGCACGAGCCCGCCCGCGGAGGTTTCTATATACGAGTATAATGGTGGGTTCTAGCATTATGTAATTATTTCCTATACCTTTCATCCGATTGGGATGAAACTTTGGTGTTTTGTTGTGGGCACGCCTGTGAAGGTTTCTGTATATATAACGGTAAGATTTGCATATTTTTTGGCGCATAATCAGTTTGAAAAACGTGTGTATTTCATATAGTTAAATGGCAGGAAGGGAAGGGAATCCGACAGGGGGAGGGAAACATAGGAGGGGGACGGGGTGAAGCATAACAAAAAAGAGTGATAATATCTTAGGTAAAGTATAATTTGTATCTGTTTTTAGATGTTTAGTATATTAATTATTTCAGATTTCCGAAGATCGGCAAAATTAAAGAAAAATGAATGGATGCAACGGGGAGAAAGGGAAACTGGTTTCTGCCTAAAACAGTTGATTGTTCCTCCTGTAGGTACAAGTGTACAGATTTGTTTAGTTTGGATGACAGAATCAATATCTGTAGGGGATATTGGAAATTGGTTTCCTACGAGAGACAGAAAGAATTTATTTTACACCAAGTTACAAAATCTTCACCAAAAATGCATAAACTCCGCAAAGATGATGCAAAGTTACATACAAACTCAAAACAATATTATTTTGATAGAAATACAGAGAAAATTCGAGTGTGCCAAATGTTTTTTTTGCAAAACTCTCTGCATATCAAACGTTTCTGTTATAACGGCTTTTAAAGGATGCAATGAATATGGAAATTTTATTAATAACGATATTCGAGGGCGAAGGGCTCCATCTAACAAAACCGACGACGTTAGAATTTTAAAAGTGAAGCAACATATTGAAAGCTCTCCTTCAGTAGAGAGCCACTATACACGGAAATCCACAAAGAGGCAATATTTAGATTCCAAACTAAGCGTTGCAAAAATGCATTCGCTGCATGAAAAGAAGTGTACAGAAGACGGTGATGACAATTCTGTTAGTCTTATAACTTACTGAAGAATATTCTGCCAGAACTATAACTTGTCCTTCTTCAAGTCGAAGAAAGATCAATGCGTCACCTGTACAGTATACAACAAGGCAGGTGCCCCAGAAAAGGAAACCCTTGAAGATAACTATCAACAACACCAAAACCGAAAATCTGCATCCATGGAAGCCAAAGACGAAGATAAGAAAAGAGCTCTTGAGGATTCTACTTTCATGTCTATAACATGTGACTTGCAAAGTGTTTTGCAATAACCTTGCTCCCAAGTGAGCTTACTTTATTATTTGCGGAACTTAAATTTGTATAATTTTACAATCTATGAAGCGGCACCTCCAAATAAGGGTCTCTGTTACCTTTGGACAGAAAATAACGGGAAAAGGGGTAGTTGTGAAATTGGAACAAGCATAGCCCTTTATTTAAAACAACTCCCACCGCAAATCACTGAAGTACCCATATTTTCAGATACATGGTGGACAAAAGAGAAATATACAAATTCCTGCATTTCGTTCAAAACACTTCCATGTGTGTTATTGAACAAAACTTCTTGAAAGCGGTCATTCATTTATGGAAGTAGACTCAATGCATAGTGCAATTGAAAACAAAACAAAACATTTGGATATCTTATCTTTAGTGTGCACGAATGGATCAACGTTTTTAAAATGGCTCGATCTTACAAACCAAAAAATAAAAAGCCTCCATATGAAACTAAACAAGTTTTATTTACAGATTTTTTAGATCTGAAAAAGTTGGTTGAAATGACAATAAAAAATAAGAAGGTTGATGAGGATTCCAACATTGTCAAATGGCTAAAAGTTAAATGCTTCCGATATCAGAAAAATTACCAAACGTTATAAAATATCGGTATGACTATTCCAGTGACTACAAGAGGATTTCCGTTGCCTCCCTTTCACGACCAATTAGAAATAAAATAACACGTGCACAGATCGAAGAGCAAAGCAATGTTATAATACCAAAGCTTTATACAAAGTCCATTCCAATATCAGTCGCAAAAAAAAATGACCTGTTAAAACTATGTAAGACCAATATTACTCCACCAGCCTTACATAACTGGTATGAAAATATACCATGTTTAAGTAGCATCAAAAATGTAGCTCCCGAGCCCAGCTTTTCTGATTCGGATGCTGAAGATGAGTAGACTGTACCGTACCTACACGTCTACACGTATACGCATCCCTTAAAAGCCTTATTATAAAATATTATGAATGTGTCTTTCAGTAAACACCAATAATAATTATTGGTAATTATTATTAGTTTTATTTGTAATAAAAAATATTAAAATTTTTATTGCATTCTTGGTTTTCATATTTGTTTATTTCAACTAAATATTATGAACATTGCTTATTTTTACGTTGATTAATATTTATATAATCTTTTTTATTTCATATAAACACACACATTGTTTATTTTTACTAGTGTTGCAACAGAACTCTGCTTCTGCAGAAGTTCCGCAGGCTTTTTCACTTCCGTTTCCGTTTCTGGTTCCGCAAACTTTATAATAGAACTCTAAACCAAGAATGATTTGCGATTGAAAATATCCAAGTGCAGCCTTCTACTTCAAAATCATCATCATTACAAATATTGGAATCGATGTTAAGTGTCAATGATTTCCAGGAGGAGAATTCTGCTACAACTGACGATGGTGACAAATTATTTTTAGAGATACAGTCACCTTCGGGAGTACAAGAAAGAGAATAGACTACCTCTCCATGAGGATCCCCTTATGTGGTGGAAAGTAAATGTGCACAAATACCCCCATCTGTTGCCAATAGTTCGCCAATACTTATCAGCTCCCCCCAGCAGTGTAGCCAGTGAGCAATTATTTAGTGGAGCTGGTTTAATATATGAAGAACACCGAAACAGACCCAAGGGTATAAAAGCAGCTAAATTACTTTTTATTAAATATAATTTACCTGTTTAATTTCGGGTACTAAAAGTACAAAATACAAATTTGTAGCGCACCGTTTTACGCTTGCCACTACACCATCTCTTTTCCCCGTACAGCGCCATCCTGTTCACCCAAACCTAGGCGAACCAGGCTGCGCAGACGCCCTCTGCACATTTCCCACTCTCGAGTTGCCACATAAACCACGCCCCGCCACAAGGAATGGCCTATACGAAGAGCTGCGAGCCTCAATTCAGCCAGTTCGTCTGCAGCTCGCCCTTGGCTAGTACACTCTCTTAGTTGCGCCTCGACCTTTGGCACGACCCTCTAAGGAGTATTCTACTACCATAAGCAAAGCACCAACCAGACCCCGACTGCTGCCTCAGCTGCGCTTCGTCGTATGGTACGACCCTCTAAGCAGAACGCAGTCGCCGCTGCCCGTAGCCATTGCGGCACAAGTCAGTTTTGTTGTTCACAAAGACTAATCGGCAAGGTTCCCTCCGATCCAATGGACAAAAGAAACTCTAAACGCTTTTGAAATTTGCAAAGAGTGTATTGCTAATGCAGCAATGCTTGCACATCTGAAAAACGACACACATCTCCCAATTATCAGCGAAACAACGGAGCATGGGAATCATTAGCCTTCTTCTCAAAGAAATTGAGCTCTGCAGAGCAAAAATACGGAGCATACGACAGAGAATTATTAGCCATATACCTCGTAATAAAATATTTTAAGCACATGATTGAAGCTCGAACATTTACAATTTATACTGACCACAAAACAATTGTTTATGTTTTTCGTCAAAAATCAGAGAAATGTACTCCGAGACAATTTCATCATCTTGACTTAATAGGACAATACTCAACTGAAATACGACACATATCTGGCAAAGATAACATTGTAGCCGACGCCCTTCCAGAATACAATCGATTGAAGAGCCACTGGACTACGCAGCGATATCAGCGGATCAGTTGAATGACCCAGAAATAAAGACATTCCTACAAGATGAGTCAGTATTAAAACTTAAACAAGTGCACATACCTGGAACCGACATATTTGTTTATTGCGACATAACTCAAACCAAGGCAAGACCATTTATTACGAAACGATTCAGACCAGAGGTTTTCAACTCGATACGTAATTTATCACACCCTGGAATAAATAATACTGTAAAATTAATTTCTGAACGATATGTATGGCCATCGATTAAAGCTGACTGCAGAAAATGGACACGAAATTGTTTGCAATGTCAACGAAACAAAATCAACAGACATGTATCAAAACACCTCTTGGAAAATTTACATCACCTTCTTCACGATTCGAGCATGTACATATTGACATAATCATACTACCAAGCTCAGAAGGATACAGATACTGTCTTACTTGTGTCGACAGATTCACAAGGTGGCCGGAAGCTTTCCACATGGAAAATCAGGAAGCAGAAACAGTTGCAAAAACTTTTTACAACACTGGAGGTTGCCCACCACTTTCCCACGGCGTTCTAAGGAAACAGATGGTTTCCTCCTTCACCGTACACGTCAGGACTCTAATTTTTTATTTATAAAGAAGCTATTTTTTTACTAAAATGACTTTTTACAACAGTTGGATCACCCGTTTTGGTTCTCCCCTGCGTGTCACGACAGACCAAGGCCGACAATTTGAGTCTCAGCTATTCAAGCAGTTGAGCCGCTTGACAGGGACGACTCACATAAGAACCACGCCATATCATCCACAAGCAAACGGTATGGTAGAACGACTACATCGTCAATTAAAAGCAGCCATTAGATGTCACGAAAACGACCGATTGACTTGACCGAATCTCTCCCGACAGTACTAATGGGATTGAGAGCAACTTGGCGTGACGATCTGCAAGCCACATCAGCTGAAATGGTTTATGGCGAAACGTTACGCCTGCCAGGAGAATTTCTAAGCCAACAGGAGCAAACGAATGATGATGCCATTGGTTTTGTAAAAAACCTACGTCAAAATTTCAACGAAATTCGTCCTACAAAAACTAAACGACACGAAGATAAGACGACCTATATTTTCAAAGATTTGGCTACAGCGACACATGTTTTTGTATGAACAGATGAAGTTAAAACAATTCTTCAACCTCCTGTTGTGAAAAGACAAGAAAAAACTTATGTTCTTAAAATTAACGAGAAAAACAAAACAATTTCAATCGACCGTTTAAAACCAGCATATATTGCAGAAGACGTAATCAGCCAGCCTGAGACCCAAGCCAACTTAGGACCAACGAAAGAAAACAATATACTCGCAAGAACCTCGGAAGAACCCCATACACGAACAAGATCTGGAAGAAGAGTTCATTTACCAAAACGTTATATGTAATTTCAATATGTTTTGCGAACCATTGTTTTATTTGACTGGCATTATCTAGAAGTGTCAAGTTCCGAGAAACATCGATAACAATTGACTAACGCTGACGCTAGTGCTGACGAAGAGTCTAGCAACTTCTAGAACGATAATACAATGCAATAGCGAATTGCTGATAAGGAATTTATATAAAAATGTTATGATAAAATAATTATTAATATAACTCGCCGTTTATTTTATCATAGAATTAGGCAGGTACCTAATTTCAAGAGGTGATTGAATAAGATTTAAAAAAACATCAATGTAAATTTATTTTTGAAAAATGGAACCTAAATTATTCAATTATTTTTTGAATAAGGTATTTGAGACTTGAAAATTTGCTATGCGCTTCACTTGTTGGTCTAGAGCCTGAGGTGGTGGACTCTATACTGAAAGTCTAACGTGATTTCTATTTCAAAGTTGATTCGTGCGTTAATTTTTAAAATGATTGCTTCATTAACCTAATTGTTTCTTTATCAGAAGGCCGCGATCCGTATTTTCGTAGGGCCGTTAAAGTGTTTATTATACATTATTATTGAGACACGTGTTTCAATTCAAATAACCGCAATTTATTTTCTATGACTTAAATTATCCTCTATTTGTCGAGTAACAAGGCTATCAATACAATAAATTATGGAAGATCATTTACCTACAAGGAGTCTAGCCTGACCGAATTTTAAGAAATCTTGGAGTATTGGAGAAAATTCTTTTTTGCTCATGGAAAGATAGACTCGCCTGGATTTGTAATTATTCCGTGGTTGGAGCGATTTTATTTGAGCAAAACTGCATCAGCCGTCTTCAATTCACGGAAAATTGACAGATTCTTCATCGGGAATAGAAGCTTCCTGAGAAAACGAGAGGCCCGAGATTTATTTTAGATAGCTAGATAATTGAAATTTGGTCGATCCAGGGGGTGAGTTTAAATATTTTATTTATGTTTTAAGTTCTATTTGTATTTTAAGTTCTATTTGTATTAAAAATATGTACAAATAAATGTTTTATTATTATTCCTTATAAATACTGTCTATTAATTTTAATTATTTTATATTACCTTAAAGTTTGAACTCCCAAGGCCCTGAGAGAGGATTATTGCTTTCCTATCTGCTAGCCTGGTTTATCAACCAGTGGCGCCCTTTTTAAAAATAAAGCTGGCAGATTTTATTACACTATTATAACACACACCTGTTATATTTATGTACTAAATCTGTACACACATGTATTTAATCTTGACTTTTTATTATAACAAACTTTGCCCAGAAGCCTATTGCAAAAAGCTGCTGACTCCAAAATTATTGCAAACGAAGAGTAGTATATAAGACTAGGCGATTTAATAATTTCACAGTTTATTCTAAGAATCATCATTATGGGTTCACAACAGTCCAAGGAAGAAATTTTTGTTAACCAAACAGGAGATACTGCAGTCCACCACTTCGCTATCAACCCTAGTGATAATTTGTGTTGTAGTTGCAGTCGCTTCTGCATACATTTCGAAACAACTCATACAAGAGACTACAGTCATCCACCAATAATGATGTCCATCAACGATCCGACCTCGAGCACACATCTACGGACACGGACCACTTCCACAATCATTTCTGATGGACAGGTGACGGTATCGTGACTTCGTCACTGGGAAGGGGGTCTGTGGGAGCCCTGCTACCATCTTATAAATCTGTGGCAACTCTGCAACGCGCAGTTACTAACGAACCTGCTAGAAGCTAAGATAGTATCAAGTTTCGCTGATAAGCAAATTCCAGACGCTCAGCGATCAGTGCCGACCTTCAAGAAGCCTGGAGACCTTCCCGAATATTCTACTGATACTGCACCGTGCGAGCACCTATATAAGCGATGGACCGGCTGACACCAGTCAGTCATTACAGCGCGACTTTCTCCTACCTTTCAATCAACACTTAGAACTCAGTGCTACCTACTTACGTTCCACAATTACACATAAATAACTCTGTAACCTGTCTTAATAAATTGGTGATTCAAACCGATCTTTTATTAATCTCTACACACATACCCACATTGGTGACCCCGAAGTGATCTGACAAATTGGTGACCTCGTTTTAAAAAAAGGGTAACTTGTAGAGAATGCGAACATATAAAAAACTTTTAGTCGTGGAACTGAAAAGGAGGAAAAGTTTAAAAATGAATCCAAAATCTGCCGTTTCGAGTGCCGTGGACAATGCCGTCAATCGGGTTGCAGTGCGAATCCCAACCTTTTGCCCAGAAGACCCGGAACTGTGGTTCAGCATGCCCGAACGCAGTTTTGAGGCAGCTGGAGTCACGATGGACGCTACGAAATTTGGATACATCCTGGGAGCGCTCGAACCACGCTACGCTAGCGAAGTACGAGACATCATTCTTCATCTGCCAGAAAACCCTTACGAGAAACTGAAGACCGAACTATTAAAAGGATGAGCTCTACGCAAGAGCAGAAGACAAGACGCTGTTGTTTTCGTACATTTTATTTAATTTGTTTATCCGTGCAGTGTTGCATTTAGATTTAGATTTTTCTAACAATTGCTTATTTGTGAAAACATACACCGTTAGAAACATGTCATTACCCAACGAAAATTTGTATGGAAACGACATGAACAGTGATTATGAACAGTGATTCTGAAAACGAAATTGGCGAAAGTGACGAAGACTCCGATGAAATGAAAGAATTTTTTAATGTAATGACAGATGTAGTCCAACCAGATATTGCACATACGCTGATACCACTGGAAAATGAAATGGATAGTGAGCCTGCAGTGCATAGCATTCCACCCACATGGAATACAGGTAATTTCATCCCGAAGAAACACGAACATGATGCATCAGGTTCTGGTATGCCAGAGTTTCCTGCAAATGTTTCTGAAGTTGAAGTATTCGAACATTTTTTGTCAAGAGACTTGCTTGATAAAATTGTTCTGGGAACAAATCGGTACTATATTGATGTCACAACATCAATCACATTGGGACCACATTCCCGCCTTCAAAAATGTCACTGTTGAAAAACTTTACATATTTTTTGCTATTACCATGTTGATGGGGCGAAACGTCAAATGTAATATTCATGAATACTGGTCAACAAACCCTACACACAACCTTCCGATTTTCAAAAGTCTCATGTCAAGAGACACGTATCTACTAATTTTGAGTATGCTGCACTTCTGCAATAATGCAGAGGCTGACAAAACCGACAAGCTCTACAAGGTTAGAATGTTTATTCAACATGTCGGAGAAAAATTTAAATCATCTCTGGTGCCATTTCAACATCTCTGCATTGATGAGAGTCTTGTACTTTGGAAGGGAAGATTGTCAATCAAACAATATATTCCTTCAAAGAGTTTCGATTTGGTATAAAATTGTTTATAATGTGTGATGTCGAAACTGGATATATTATAGATTTCATTGCAGGAAAAAACACCGATATTGAAGACGTGTATAATATTGGCATTTCTGGTGCAGTGGTAACCACATTGATGACAGATTTTGTAAACAAAGGTCACACCCTATGGATAGACAATTGGTACACTAGCCCGAAACTTTTGCAAGTTCTTCACGATAAGGTGTTATGATGCAGTACAAATCCGTATTACTTTAAATATAATTATTAACATCTTTATTATTTGTACTGCATCCTAACAACTCTACCCGTCGAAATCGTAATTAGGTAGGAACTTGTTATTAATTATTAGAGTGCCAGCTCTGACTTTATCGACGGCCTGGGGCGACCTCTGGAGCAGTTCCGCGGCAATACGTCACTTCTTGTGTAGGTAGATTTGGGAGAGTTGGGCCACGAATCTAACTACGCGACAGTCAATGGAGTTTTTGTGAGAATTTAGTATTTGAACGGGAAAATAATTCCTTTTTACTTGAGAAATGCCGGGCGGTAAAAGTGATTACGTGAACGTATTGTGTGATCGCGAGTTTGCATTCCTTTGGTGGGATTAGTTGAGATTCCGAACCTGGAAAGATTTTAATCCATGAGAAATACGTCCGATCACACTTGGGTCCGAGCCCGTTTTGACGGATGATTGGGGTACCGTTAGCCCGCGATGCTATTTGCCGATCTTTGTGGTGGAATAATGAATTTACACCGACCTTGACTCTCGTCTGGACCAAGGGCGGCCTCCCTACATGCTAAACCTTCTAGCGAAAGGCCCCCTGATGATTTTCCTTTGGCGGCGGGATGACTTGCTAATTTGATCGCGGCGAAAGGCCGCTTGACGACTTCCCTTTGGCGGCGGAACTGTCTCCAGATCTCGGCTTCGATGAGGGCTATCCAGATCCTGCATGGGGATGACTTGCTAATTTGATCGCGGCGAAAGACCGCTTGACGACTTCCCTTTGGCGGCGGAACTGTCTCCAGATCTCGGCTTCGGTGAGGGGCTATCCAGATCCTGCATGGGGAAATGCCGCCTGGGCCTTGCAGCTACTAGATGGACAGTATATTAGCTAGCTAGCGATAGTATTCATAATAAAAGAGGTCGGTTCATGGGGGTAAGTGAAATGACATATTTAAAACCCTGATTGCTACTTGTTTTTAAAATTATAAGCTTGTTCTCACAACTCTGCCTTTTAAATTATGTACCTGGCACACCATCCCTTGGAGAGCGACACATATCGTGGTTTAAGATCCACCCCCTGAGCATATTTGGGAACCACAGGTATTCTTGACGGGATCCATAACCCGTCCAGAATTGGCGCTTCCTACGGGATAAAATCTGTGGGTACCTGATCAGCACTACAACACTAAAGTTGTTTTACGAAATGTATACTTGGCTTTGCCACTTGGCGAATAACCCACGTAGCAATTGGCTACCAACAAAAAATGGCTAGATGTGTGTCGCGCTTCAGGTGTTGTGTGTTTTGTCCTTGAATTCATTTGTTCACACTGAAGTTTATGAACATTTATTGAGGACATAACCTGTATGCGTTATATTGCAAAGAAAAGATGCCACAAGTATGTGCTATTTTAATAATCCTTGAAGATTATAAAATTATTTTGTACCTGTACTTTTGCTTGCTTAAGTCTTGAATTAAAACAAATATTAATACCGGATATTAATTATGGTGAACAATAATATGTCTAGTCTAGTCTATTACAAAGTTATCGACATTAACTCCATCTGTGGCCTTTACGAAAAATTCAGGTCCGCCTAGCTTTGGTTTGCGTCTCCGCTACAATACGGCGGATATTTGATTAATAAAGGTTGGAAATAAAATCAACTACTCTTGTGAAATAAATGGGCCACATACATATTCATTTAAATGGTTTTAAAAAAAAAATAACGTATTTTCATGTAAATGGGCTACTTACATATTCATTTAATTGGAATTGAAAAAATATATTTTCATGTAAATGGGGAACATACATATGCAAATAAAATTTCAAATTTTTAATTTTTAAATGAAAGCGGGAATAACAAATGAAATATTTTATGTTTTAATTTTAAATACAGGGTTTTTTTTTTTTTAGTTTTTATGATTGACTTAGTACATTTTAGGTAAGTTCAGACGGATTTCAGTAATTACGGTCATCTTCCTTTTCTTTTTTTGTCAAGTTTAATTATCAGAATTCATCATGTCTACTCCAATCCCTAATGTGAACAATGCTTCCAAAGAGGAGTTAATTAAGGAACTAACATTATAATATAATATAATAGCAACTACATTCGAGGCATTACGCAAACAAGCGCGCGCTTTTAATAAAACACTAAAACAATCTTCAAGCGCGCAGTCTGAGGAAGACAATTCAGTTTGTGATTCCGAGGATGATACATCGGGAAGTAATTCGGATGACGAATTAAATAATGAAACAAAAGGGAAGGTCACCTTAATTAAGAAAACCAAAATAATTTATAAAAAATCTTCGGCGCACGGGCTAGGTAATTGGGATTACAAGTACGACGGAAAGACCTGTGTTCGGGACTTCCTGTTTTTAGTGGATGAACGTTGCAGATCACGCGGTATTTCGCACAATGAATTAATGAAGTCTTTTACGGAAATTTTAGATGGAATTGCATTACTGTGGTATAGGTCCATTTATCATCCGGATTTGAAGTGGGAAGACCTTTCCAACCTATTGATCAAACAATTTGAGGGAGAGGGAAAACAACTCGATTTAAAAGCGGAATTGTTTAATTTAAGGCAGCCCAAGGGTATGTCTGTATTTGAATTTTCATTGAGAATGAAGGCACTCAATAATAAACTTGATGCCAAACTGCCCGAACCAGAGCTGTTGCAGTTGGCAATGAAGGCTTTGCTTCCAACTTATGCAAACCTACTGGCAGCTAGGGATTTTGTCTCTTTTGAGGATCTTACAAGGGCAGCTGCTAGGCTAGAATCACTGTCTGAAGCCTCTACGTCTTCTTCTTCTAATTTCAAAGTCGTTGAATTTCCGGAGAAATCTACTAACTATAGGAAGTTTTCTTCTTCCGATAATAAATATAGTGTCAATAAGCAACACAATAATTCGTACTCTCAACAAAAACAACATCGTCTTCCGAATACTTATAATAATGTCGTTTATACACGCAGTCAGCCATCTCCTCCAAATAATAGGATTATTTGTGATTTTTGTACAAAGAGTGGACATAAAGTTACTGAATGCTGGAAAAAAGCCTCCGGTACAAAAAATGCTAAGGTTGGCACCGTACATAGTGGTACCAAGCCTAATAATTAAAAAAACTAGCTTGCAGTCGCTCTGGACACGCCCCTCCCTGTGCGCAAAGGGAACGGGAGTGGCAGAGTTGGCTCCGACTGGTTAGACAGTTTCTGGCAACACCGTCTTCTGGGGTGGTGGGCCCGCTACCACAGAAGCCGGATGTCGCGGGTGACAATCGTCCATTTGTTAATGTATATATTATTAATAATACTTTTTCTGCTCTCTTAGATAGTGGAGCAATAGTCTCTTGTTTAGGAGGAGATAGTTTTAAGCAATTTTTAGATTTAGGCATAGAATTAACGAAAGTAGACTTTAACGTTACAACAGCTGACGGCTCGAGTCAGTCTGTTCTGGGTACTCTAACTTTGCCGGTGACGTACAATACAATCACAAGGGAGGTTGTCTTTTACGTCATTCCATCATTATCACCTAATTTTATTTTGGGGGTCAACTTTTGGAAGCAGTTTCGAATCGCACCGGAACTGTTTCCAGATGTGCACGAACCTGACCATTCGGGTCACATTAATGAATTACGAGCAATTCGCCCTGCTTCTTCATTATCGGTTTCCGAAAGCAGAGCTCTTTCGAAAATAATTAGTAAATTTGACTCTATTTCCTATGAAAAAAAAGGTTTGGGTTTAACACATTTAGTGAAGCATAAAATCATTACAACTGGTCCTCCGATTAAGCAGCGCTACTATCCTCTGTCTCCGGCTAGACAACGTCAACTCGATGCGGAAGTGGACGAGATGCTCAGTTTAGGAGTAATCCGCCCCTCTCGATCGCCTTGGTCTAGTCCCGTGATTATAGTACAAAAGAAGGATGGTACGGGGAGATTTTGCCTCGACTCCAGAAAATTAAAAAACGTAACGATCAGAGACAGTTACCCATTACCTCATATCGCACGTATCTTAGACAAACTGGGTGGCGCAAGATACGTATCTTCAATAGATTTGAGTAAGGCGTTTTGGCAGGTAGCGCTGGATAAAGACTCCTGCGAGAAAACAGCATTCGTCGTTCCGGGCCGTGGACTCTTCGAATTTACTCGTATGCCGTTTGGGTAAAAAAATGCACCCAGTGAACTCCAAAGACTGGCTGACGCTCTGTTTGGACCAGAATTTGATGATAACGCCTTCTGTTATCTAGACGATTTAATTTTAATTTCGGAGGATTTTGATTCTCACATTAAACTACTTAACGTTTTTGAAAGACTGAGAGATGCGGGCCTCACTATAAATCAAAAAAAATCTGAGTTCTGTAGATCAGAGCTTAAGTACTTGGGATACATAGTAGATTCACAGGGACTTCGCACAGACCCGGTGAAAATTGAAAGCATAAAGGATTTTCCAATTCCAAAAAACACAAAAGGAATCTGAGCTTTTCTTGGCCTTTCAGGGTATTTTAGACGTTTTATCAAAGGCTTCTCGAGTATAGCCGCTCCATTGACGAAGCTTACTGATTCAAAGAACGGTGTCAGTAACTTCAAGTGGACACCGGAAGCAGAAAAAGCTTTTAACGATTTAAAACAAGCCCTTATAAGTGCTCCGGTTTTAAGCTGCCCAAACTTTTCAGAACCGTTCGCGATACATTGCGACGCAAGCTCCGTAGGAGTGGGGGGTGTCCTAATACAGAATATAGACGGTGCCGAAGACC
Source organism: Limnephilus rhombicus (assembly GCA_929108145.2). NCBI lineage: Eukaryota > Metazoa > Arthropoda > Insecta > Trichoptera > Limnephilidae > Limnephilus > Limnephilus rhombicus. Next base: position 55,694,312 of record OV815280.1, on the reverse strand, counting down.
CGATTGCGTACTATTCACGTTGCCTTAACACTCACGAACGCAACTACGGAATTACGGAGCGTGAACTCTTAGCAGTGCTGGATTCAGTAACGCACTTTAGACCCTACATTGAAGAAGCGCATTTCACAGTTGTTACTGACCATTCGAGTTTAAAATGGTTAGGTTCACTATCCAATCCTAGTGGCCGTCTTGCTCGATAGAGCTCACGGTTATCGCAATTTTCCTTTGATGTTGTTCACCGTAAGGGAACTCAACATATTGTACCGGACGTCCTCTCGCGTATGGATGTAGCCCTCATATCGGGATCTGACCTTGTTGATACCACTGATAAATGGTATTTAAATGCTTGGAAAGGTTGTCAGGAATTCCCACAACGATTTCAGAACTTCCAAATTCGCGATAACGAATTGTTTCGTCATACGAAAACTAAGTTAGCTCTCTGTGAGGATACAGCGTGGAAGAAGGTAGTTCCTCATGAACTCAGACAAAAGATTTTGTCAAATGAACATGAATCCTCTCGAGCTTGCCATCCCGGAGTTTTTAAAACATACAAAAAATTGCAATTACGTTATTACTGGCCGAAAATGTATAAAGATGCCAAAGAATTTGTAAATCGTTGCCAAACTTGTAAAGCCCATAAGATAAGCACGGCACCTCCTAATGGTTTATCCTCAAACCCTAAATGTGTCACTAGACCTATGCAAATGCTGTCATTAGATTTGGTAGGTCCCTTACCTCGGAGTTACTCCAGCTTTACGATAATATTAACATGCGTTGACGTTTTTTCTAAATTCACTTGGTTATTTCCGCTGCGCAACGGCTCCGCGAAAAGCATAGTTAAAAATTTGGAAGAGAACATTTTCCTTGTTCACGGGGTGCCTCGTACGATAGTGTGCGATAACGGTCGCCAGTTCATCTCACGGGAGTTTAAAGAACTACTACAAAGTTACAATATACCCCCTCCTTTTTATAACTCGTATTATACTCCTCAAAACAATGTTGTTAAGAGATACAACCAAACACTAGGAACTGCATTGTCAATCCTGGCCGAATCTGACCACCGTAACTGGTCCAAATTTCTGCCACAAATTCAGTCCGCAATGAATAACACCGTTAATTGTGCGACAAACTATACTCCGTACTTCCTAATGCATGGTAGGGAGCAAATTCTCGATGGAGATTTGCACCGCATTCCTATAGATAATGGGGACACTCACTCGGAAAGAGGGACTCTGCCTTCCACTTATGCTCAAAGGTTACAGAGTTTGGCAAACATATATGAACAGGTGTCGGACGCTTTACTCAAAGCTTACCAGACAGGAGCGAATCGTTACAACTTACGCAGAAGAAACGTCACATATCAAGTTGGTGACGTCGTGTGGAGACGGAACTTTGTTCAGTCTAACGCGTTAAATTATTTTTCTCAAAAATTGTCCCCACGTTTCGTGCAAAATGTTATAATAAAGAAAAAATCGGACTTGGTATATACCTTGGCAGATCTTAAAGGTAAGGTATCAGGGGATTTTCATATAAAGGATATCGTCAAATCAGACAAAGTTCCAGTGTAAATTCTTTTCGCACATCAATTTCTCAGAAGGTCTGGCCATCTTTCTTGAGGACTGATATTTTCACTAATATATAACTTTGGTTATTTACTTTAAATTTTTACCGGGTTGAAGAATTCCTAGCATACTGACAATCTTTTCTCCTGTCCTAGGTTCATTTCGGAAAAAAAAAAAAAAAATTGTGTTAACTACTCCGCATGGGCGTATTTATAAATCTAATATTGTTATTTCATAAGTTACTCCCTTAAAACATAACCATCAACTCCGGTAATAGTACTCGAATTGAATGGATTAGAAATACACCTTATTAGCATTAGTTTTAGTTATAAACAGATTATGTGTATAATAGGCTTCAGGTGAACAAATGAATAGTCAGTTAAATGCTCTTCTGAATCGTGTATGTTGTTTTACACGAGCATAACAGCATTTCTCTCTAAATAAGTGCCTTAGGTTAATTCTCGTATTATGTAATATTTATTTGTATACATTTTGAAATGCAAGAAGTTACAACCCGACTGTCTCCTTCGTTTCAAGATGGGCAAAATAAGGAAGCCTTGTTTTCCACTATATGTGTACAAACGCTGATTGTTCTTGTTTCATCATTAATATTAATATGCATATAGTGACATGGCTTTACAAAAGATGTCTCGACAGGTCCAAGATTCAAATAAAAGACCGCATCAAACGGTGCACATAAATATTAAATTTAGTAATTAAATTAGACCTTCAATAATAAAAAATAAAAAATTCGCTTTCCTGCTGATGAAACAAGATATATCTTCCTTATTTTTCCTTTTTAGTCTAGGACAAGCTTATAATGTGGAACGACGTGCCAACTCCGTTCCTTCCGCATTTTAAGTCACTTCAGTCATATTATTATTATTATATTTTTTTTTGTATCTAATTTTATTAGAGTCCAGAGCATATGTAGATGTTGCGAAACCTTTCCTTGTGTTCTGAGCTTCTTTTTTTTTTCTCTTTTCAAAATAATGTTAATTTGTATTTGTTGCTTACTTATTGACCTCTTGATAGTCATTTTGGTGAACACACTAGTTGTTCTTGATATAAATAATATTTAAAATTGCAAAAATTTTCATTGTATTTAGTTATAAGTAAGTTTGGTTATGGTTGGATTGACCCTTAGATTAATCAAATTTCATTATTCATTTTGTTACTCTTCTTTATAGTTTATTTATATAATTAATTATTTTATAACATAGAAAGTTTCCTTAAAATAATGCGTCAAACCTATTAACGGTTCTTATACTGATGATAGTTGCATAACACTTGACCCGATTGCACCTTCTATATTGATGGACGTATACATTATTACATTGGCACCATTCTTATGCGATGGTTGTTGACAATTTAACACTCTGTATTAACTACTCTATTTCTCTGGTATGCACCCCCATACGACCTAGTTAGATAGGATAGTTAGGTAATCAATGAAGTGTTTTCTTATCTCCTATGGAGAAGTAGAGGCAGTGTTAAGTGAGGATTGGTTTTCCATCGTAAAAAGTGATGCCTATGTGGCTTCTTTAAAAACTTGTTTAAGGAAAGTGTTGCCTTAAGGCATTTAAGTGTGGTTGTTGGTTCAGAAGGTGTTAGATTTTAATTATTTCTTATGTTTACTGTTAAGACCTTATTTTCTTAAGTTGTATTATTTTATTGCAGTTGTAACGCTAACGGCAGTTCGTGACTTAGTTCGGTTTTCAACACTCATTGTACTTCATTCGGCGAGTGCTTGAGGACTCCGTTCGCGTTACACCGCTTCTTTCTATGCTTCCCAACATCATTATTCGTAAGCCTATCATAATAAAGAATGGTTGTTTCGTGGACCTGGCCATCCGGCCTTAAGCTTGATGGCGTGCGACTGGAGTTGCAAAACACCCATTCGAAATAAGTTGTTGACTAATCTAATTTTTTTTTTTTTGTCATTTACTTTTCCAAATTTTACTGCTCACAGCTTGCTTGTATTTTATAATTTTGTTTTACTGTTTTAGAAATCCCGTGGACCGACCTAGACAGCATAGGATCAGGTTGTTTTGAATAAATTACATGTTTGAGGGCAAACATTTGGTGGCGAGGGGGGTAATGTTATGATGGAGTACAAATCCGTATTACTTTAAATATAATTATTAACATCTTTATTATTTGTACTTCATCCTAACAACTCTACCAGTCGAAATCGTAATTAGGTAGGAACTTGTTATTAATTATTAGAGTGCCAGCTCTGACTTTATCGACGGCCTGGGGCGACCTCTGGAGCAGTTCCGCGGAAATACGTCACTTCTTGTGTAGGTAGATTTGGAAGAGTTGGGCCCCGAATCTAACTACGCGACAGTCAATGGAGTTTTTGTGAGAATTTAGTATTTGAACGGGAAAATAATTCCTTTTTACGTGAGAAATGCCGGGCGGTAAAAGTGATTACGTGAACGTATTGTGTGATCGCGAGTTTGCATTCCTTTGGTGGGATTAGTTGAGATTCCGCAACGTAAACTTGTATGGCGGCCAGGCGTGCCAGAACCTGGAAAGATTTTAATCCATGAGAAATACGTCCGATCACACTTGGGTCTGAGCCCGTTTTGACGGATGATTGGGGTACCGTTAGCCCGCGATGCTATTTGCCGATCTTTGTGGCGGAATAGTGAATTTACGCCGACCTTGACTCTCGTCTGGACCGAGGGCGGCCTCCCTACATGCTAAACCTTCTAGCGAAAGGCCCCCTGATGATTTTCCTTTGGCGGCAGGATGACTTGCTAATTTGATCGCGGCGAAAGGCCGCTTGACGACTTCCCTTTAGCGGCGGAACTGTCTCCAGATCTCGGCTTCGGTGAGGGGCTATCCAGATCCTGCATGGGGAAATGCCACCTGGGCCTTGCAGCTACTAGATGGACAGTATATTAGCTAGCTAGCGATAGTATTCATAATAAAAGAGGTCGGTTCATGGGGGTAAGTGAAATGACATATTTAAAACCCTGATTGCTACTTGTTTTTAAAATTATAAGCTTGTTCTCACAACTCTGCCTTTTAAATTATGTACCTGGCACACCATCCCTTGGAGAGCGACACATATCGTGGTTTAAGATCAACCCCCTGAGCATATTTGGGAACCACAGGTATTCTTGACGGGATCCATAACCCGTCCAGAATTGGCGCTTCCTACGGGATAAAATCTGTGGGTACCTGATCAGCACTACAACACTAAAGTTGTTTTACGAAATGTATACTTGGCTTTGCCACTTGGCGAATAACCCACGTAGCAAAGGGTACGATTGCATGTGGGACTATCCGATTGTGATGATAGATTGTGGCTTCCTACTTTTCCTAATTTGAAAAAGGGTGAAACTTTGTCTTTCCATTCCAAAAACATGATGGCCCTCAAGTGGCGAGACAAGAGAGACATTCACATGTTGACATAAAGATACCATGGAGGAATCAGGAAAGAAAGATTGGACTACCAATTAGCCGATAAAAAAACCCAAGTGTGTTCTCGAGTACAATCAAAACGTGGGTGCGGTAGATCGTAGTGATTCACTAATTAGTTCTGTCGAGTGCGTGCGAAAAAGCAGTAAATGGTTTTTACGTTCCACCCTAACAGAGCATGGCCCGCTTACCCCCTACAAGGATTACATCTTCTTTCCGCCGCTCCGCGGTAGGTAAGCTACAGGCCGCCGCAAGCATCACCCGCCTTCCCCTTGCAAGAAAGAACATACCACACCCCTCCCCTGCGATCCCGGCAGGAGCTCGCTGCCCGGCCGCCGCAGGAATCAACGGGCCCTCGTCTAACAAGGGTGTGCGCTACGCCGAGCGAATTCCCGCGACATCTCCGATCTCGATTGGTGTTACAATCTGAACCGATCTGAGTAGTTTTTACGTAGTCGCGGTCATGGCCGTTCCACTTGGAAACCACCGCCACTGGCACCAACCCCGGATTACTGCCCCCGGCTCCCCGGACCAGACCACAGCTGTGAGTAACCACGATTCCTCTTTTTAAATGTGTCCCCCTAGTCTACACGCTTGATAAGATCACACCCCAGAGAGAATTGAGAGATCCCTTCGTAGGATACACCTAGCTAGGCCCTGTTGTTGATTTGTGATTACTAATTATGTTGTTGTTGTTAAATGTTGTAATTGTATGCACCAGACAATATAGAATTGTTTCCTCCTAGCTTCCTCTTTCATTTGACGGATCACGTGGGCGAGTTTTGGTCTTTACCTATGTACATTTCCACCCCCCCCCCCCTTAGCTACCTACGACCTTGATGAGGAGAGTTTTCCCGCCTCCTGAGAGCATGAGCTAGCCGAGGGCAGAAGGTAGGTGGTTCCCCCCTCCACGGGACCCTCAACATGGTATAGAAAGCTGGCCATCCACATGATTGACATGATCCTGTTGAATTCCCACGTTTTTTAACCGTAACAGGTAAACGACCGACGCTTCCACAATTTCGAGATGCCGTGATTACGAAGCTAATTAAAAGGCACCACGTGCCTGTTCCACAAGCAGGACGACCAACAAGCAAAAGTGATCACCCGTTGAGATTAACTGGCAGACACTTCATGAAAAGTATGGAAGCAACACCTGGGAGGGCAAAGCCATATAGAAGTTGTCATGTTTGCTCTCATACGACAAAACGTGAGAAGAGGAGAAAAGTCACGCAGTTTTGGTATCCTACGTGCAAAATGCCTCTTTGTGCTGATCCATGCTTCGAAGAGTATCACACAATATCTAAATATTAATCAAATAAAAACCTTTTCCAATATTATTTTTATACAACCGTTTCCAAATCATGCTATATTTCAATATATATATTTTTTAATAATAAGTAAATAAAAACCTCCTACAACAACAACGAACTGACTGTACCGCCGCCATCTTTTTGTACAAGTCCTTGAGGAACACGTGTTCTGTGTTGTTTCTGTTTGTTTATTGTGTAAAAACATTATAAAAACTTAATATGTGAAGTGAATTGTGTCTCAGAAACATCTATAATGGATAATCAGACGACTTACGGGAGTTTCATCAAAAGTATTGTTGCGCTGTAATTAAGGGTTGAGTATAGTAGGGATAATACTGTATGTACTATGGTTTCACCACGAACTTTTCGGTTAAACCGAGCGCCAAAATACTGCTTTTGTGCAGAATTATGCCCGTGGTGAAATAAAACATGAAACTTCATCTCAGGAGTGAGCATATGTATGTGATCTCCAGCGTGTTAGGGAATTAAATAACAACAAGTATCTCATTTCCAATTTTAATGTAAAAGAACGTATATATTATTTCAATAGTGTCAGGTACAATAAACGAAAACAGAATCTACTCACCCTCAGGGACCGATTGAGGTTATACTAACTAGCTAAATTCACAATATTCCTAACCGAACCGCGTCTCGTAGTTCGCCACAGGATGATTGGCAGGACCTCCAGCCGATCCTCATCTCGGCCAGTTCGCAACAGGATAATCGGCAGGACCTCCAGCCGATCCTCATCTCAACAGATCGCAACAGGATAATCGGCCAGTTCGCAACAGGATGACCAGCAAGACCTCCCAACACCTTCGCAGCAAAGCAGGGCTCCAAGGGAAGTGGAACTCCAAGGGGGCGATGTTACGGGGCTTACATAGCAAGCAAGCGGGACCGTTAGTATTACCGTACGTGTAATTTTTTTAATACAAGCCGGTGAGCGGAATTATTTTTCTCCACGTGGTTAATGAGGCATTCTTATTGTCGGCACCCGACAAGTACATTCCGGCGCGTCTCGTGCAGCGTAAATACTATTACCGATCGCCTCGATAATTTTCGGTAAACTTCTCGAATAATACGAACTACCGCGGAGACCAATCTGGCGACATTATTGATTGAAATCTTTGGTGCACTTTCGCATCACGTATCAAAGGTCGTTCCACATTAATTTCACGCGCCAATCGACTGAATTTTAAAACTTCGTCCCTTATAATAAATTAATACTACACGACTGTCACAGCCATGATCTGGCCCAAAAGATCATGCCGGCGAGAGTGGATTCCATTCCCGGACCCGGAAAAGAACCAAGCTCCCCCTTCCATAATGACTTGTGTTGCCAGTCCTCCTGTTGTAACTATCAACAATTAATTAACTCAATAGTTCGTGCCGCTAGGTTCGACGTTATAAAGCAGTGTTCATATTTTAAAATGAGAAAAGGTAATGATTTCAGCACTGCTTCATAACAGTATGTAAAAATATGTATTTTTGATAATAATATTGTTCTGTAAATTAATCCAGCAAGGCGAAAAAAGTATGGCAGCTCTATTTGAGCAGCTTATAGGTTAAGTTATGTGGAATTCTTACGTAACGTAAAGTGTTTTTATCACGCGTGTAACCGACGTGTTACATACCCTCGTTTATTCTTTCAGCAAAGTCATCGCTGGCGGCATCCTCTACATTTAGTGGTCATTTCTTTGAAATTCCTTCCGAAATTTCTGGCCACTAAGCTCGTTCATAAATATATTTCTCGCCGAAATATATTTATTATTATTTTTCTAACAAGAAGCTATTGTTATTCTAAAAACTTATCGAACTGCTTCCCCTTTACTATGTACAATGCCCCGGTGCAACAAATAAATGCTTGCGTGATCAGGTTGCCATCGGGAGACATTTTAAATTCTTATTACTTGTAAAACATTTTCAGCCTTACTAAAAAAAAAACACAGCACGCCCGATAACCCGCGTTGCAGCAGCAACATGAATAAAACAAAAATACACTAAAACAAGATAACATTACTAATAAGGTTTGTTCTTAAAATGTATTTTATAAGTTTGGCAACAATGTAATTTTTCATAGTGTAAGTACTAAATTGTGTGTTTTCCTTCATAACCGCCAGGTGGCGGTGCGGGCGCCTGCGCATTCGTCGTTCGGGCTGAAAGCGCGGAAAAAAATCACTCCTCGGATGTGTGTGTAATATTATTATTTACTAAAATGTGATCGTAATTTCTAATAATATGACTAATTCACCATTATATTCGTATAATTGATATATTTACCGAGGTTTTGTGGGTTTTAATAAGTTTTAGTCAAGTTATAATAAAAATAATCATAAGTACTTTGAAAATTGCAACGTCAAAAAGTATTTTATATAAAACATGAAAATACAAATTTACATTTAAACGTTTTTATTTTATGAGAATTTCATAAAAGTGGTGTTTTCTTATATATTAATATCTAATACATGTTTTCCTAAACGTATCAAAATAATGAACGTCTTTAAAAATGCAAGAAATATGTTATAAAAGTCAGTATCATTTTTTAGGTTAGTTTTTTGGCAATAAAAAAAACTTTGAAATTTTTTATTACTATTTTATTGTATGCACGAGGAAAAAGTGAGGTGACAGTTTCGTTCCAAATTCATTATATAAAAGGTGTGTATTTTTTAAATTTTGTTTTTTTATAAATTTCTGTACACTTTCATCAAATATGTTTTGGTAAAATAAAAATTCCATTTTTTTTCACGTTTGAATCTTAATATATGGCAGTTTTTTAAAACTAAAGCGTATGTCAATTACACAAATCTAAAAGATAATTTTATCTAGTTTTCATAAATGGTATTTGTTTTTACGACACCTTCAAAAATAATAAATATATACAACATTCAAAATACTTAGGAAAAAATCCTAATTTCGTTCAAACATCATTACTAAAACAGAGATAAACTACCCTCTCAGACTGTGTAAACCAAGTGTATTTTTTCCATGAACAATTTTTTAATTAGTAATGTTTTCACATCCGCGGCCGTTTGTCAATTGAATAAAATTTTCACTGGGTTTTTTAGTAAGGCTGTCTGTATTTGCTATTTTCTATTGTTTTAAATACTGCGAGTAGACGTGGGCAAAATTGAATGACCGAATTAAATGAATAAATTCAATCTTGTGACACACTCAATCTAATTCTCAATTTCAAAAGGAATTGATTCTTCATTCCTTATCTTTGGCCTTGCATCCTACGATTTTTAATGACACCATACATTTTTAATTTCCGTTTATTTTACTGTTAAATTATTTCAATGAATAATGTGTTCTGTAAACGATTTAAATATTATATTGTTTCATAGGTATTTAAATATTATTAAACGGGCCGCGCGCCGCGAAGTGGTCGACGGACGGTATTGTGAACGACTCGCCTATTACGATTGTATTCCGCTACCGCCGTGCCGCCATTCTAAAAACACCCGAACATCATCAAAGTCCATGTCCCAAAATGGCCAAAACGCGGCCGCGATTCATCCGGGTTGCCCGAGCATCTCTTTCACGCAATGAATTAATCATTCATCCTAATCAATAGTCCTGAGATTGTCATAAGGTCCCCGCCGTCCCAGGTCCGTGTTTAATGTCCGCGTCCCAGGTATCTAGTCTGTCGAAATCGAGATTGTCCGATTCCGACAGACAGAGGAATTAAAACAAAAGTCTTTTTCACTTCTGACGTCATGGTCTTTTGTAAATCTCAGACCTCAGAATCTCAGACCACGTCAATGTCATGATATGTCCCAAACGCATCCCAGTCCTAGGTCCGCAGCTCGCGAGTAAATCAAGTCACTGCTAGGTAAGACACAAAACATTAGTCAAAAGTTACAAATTCATTCCGCAATGCCAGCCCTTAATCCGTCCGCGCGGTTCATTTATTCCCCCGCGCGCCAAGCCGTCAATTTCATTACATAGTTAGTCGAAAACTTTCGACTTTGAATCTGAACATCAGCAGTGAGAAGCTAAAATGATGCTTATCTGTTTTTTGGTACGTACGGAAGATATTGTACCTACCTACTTTTAGACGTAGATCTTGGGTCGATATAATATGTAAATTTGCAGATATTATAAGGCCAATTAGCTGTGGTTAGCTGTCATAAAATACTCATCTTAATGTTAAATGTATGTTTATATTAGATCACGTGAAATGGAACAAAATTATAAGTTTAATAAATAAAATAAAATCAATAAAATTTTAAGGGTGAAACGAAAACTTGTATAATTTTAAGATATAATTGCTAACAATAAATACATTTTACATACGAAAAATTACGACACTAAAAAAAGACAAACAATATAGGATTTAAATGTTCGGTCCCCTCTTTGTGTGGTGTTTCGTAGCCTATTGGTCTCCTCTTTGTGCGGTGCTTCGTAGCCTCCCCACTCATTGTGATTTGAAAACCGATGAAACGAAAAAGTGACACTAAAAAGAGTCAAACACATTAATCTATAGGTTTTAGCGAAATAATCAGATAGAATAATCGGTCTCCTCTTTGTGCGATGCTTGGTAGCCTATCAGTCTCCTCTTTCGCGGTACTCCGGGTACTCCGTGGCCTCCCGGTCTCGTATGCGGTGTTAGCCTCCCCATTCATTTAATTTTCAATTATTATTATTATTATTATTATTTATTTTTTTTCTTTTTTTTTTTTTTTGGGGTTTAATTGAATTAAAGGAATGAATTAAAGGAATCAATTCAAAAGGCCATGGGAATCAGACTGAATCGATTCACTCCTGGGAATCATTCTGCCCACGTCTAACTGCGAGCCTTGTAGGGTAGTGACATTTAGAGTCCCATTCCAGAATCCTACAAGGCATCCAGGGAAAGAAAACCGGAGTCTCTACTTCTCAAACTACTCCTTTGCCACTGGGCAAGGAAACTCCTTTGCTCCGCCAGGAGGCAAACTCCTTTGCTCCGCCAGGAGGCAAAAACTTCTTTGCTCCGCCAGGAGGCAAACCTTAAATGTATATTTTATCAATTGTTTTAACTTAGACACCCTGTAGGACAATGAAACAAATACATTTCATTCCAGAATCCTGCAGGGCATCTGGGGAAAGAGAGTTTGAGTCTCTAACCCTTAAATTAACAAAACTAGGGCGTTTTTGCCCGTAAAAAAAGACTTAGAAATATTTTTGCAAGAATACGTTTTTTCCCATTTTAAAAATCCAGGGACCTCGTAAGGCGATGAAACAAACAGGTTTCATTAGCTAGTCTTACGGGGAACCTGGGAAAAATACTAGATTCTCCTTTAAATTTAACATAACTAGCCAAATGGCAAATACTTCTGACAAATTACAAAAATGTCTTAAACATGTGACAAATTTGTCAAACTATAAATCCTCTCATACAACTTAGCTTCAAAAATGTATTAGAATTAAGTAATCCATCTTTGTATACTAATGTACCCTGTATAATTATTTTTTGTTATTAATTTTAAGCGACCAGTTTCGATTGAACGGTCGACAAAATAGGTGGCCAGCAGGCGACCGGCCCTTATATAGTTCTGGGCAAGTTCAAACCTCCCACCCCATTTTTGTACCATTTTCAATAATAAATCAGTTCACATCTCAATAAGCAACTCGTGTTATTATTTCTTCGGAAGTTTTTCTACAAACCCGCTGCCTCCCCGCCGACTTCTGCCTGTCTTCAGTCCTGGTGCCTACCTCCTCCAGACAAGCCGGCCCTATTCAAGGCAACCGCCAGGCGCCAGGATCAGGCAGAAGAATAGGCACATCCAGTGTCCTTCACTCATCAGGCACTGGGTGCAGGGAGGTCAGCTCTTTATTATTTACCCATTTTCTTCATCTTCAGCGTGCACTAAGACCCGGTCCTTTTTTACAGTTCTTGTAAAGGCAAAACGTCTGTTACAACGCATGAACCGTAAATGTCGGAATTTGAAATGGCGTGAAACAACGATTTCTTTAAATTAAACAAGCACATTAATTTCTTAATTATCTAATTAATTATCACTACGCTGTCCGCTATTAAATCATACACAGGTCAGAGCACCCTTGTATTTTCGTGAGACCACAGACAGGTTGATTCACCCCTTGTGCGAACCGATCTTGGAATCTGGAGTTTTCAACGTGTCACAGAGAGTTTCACTCGCCAGGACATGTATTATCCATTGGTTGGAGTGATCACTTCGGGTCATCATCATCATGAACATCATCAGCAGAATCCAGACTGATGGAAGATCTATGGTTCTACTGTTGGACCTACATCGAATTTAGCTAGATTATTTTTTAGATCGATCCCGGGGTAAGCCATTTACAGTGATATTTTATGTTCTCTTTGGTTAACCGTTATTTAATTTGTAAATAAATATATGTAATTTGTTATTCAATACGAATACTGCTTTATCATTTTTAATCCTTATTGACTATAAAGTATGTACTTCCCAAGGCCCTAATGACCTCCTTCTATAGGTAGCGCAACACGGCATAACACCCCCAAAACAAATAACGATAATACTTTTGGCTGTGAAAATCTAAAAACGTATCAGTACACTTTATTATTATAGACTTTGCGCAATCCTGCGGAAACAAGGAGCAAAGAGAGGCTTGGAAAAAAGCCACCTTACATAGTCCTGGTTTAAATTTTAAAAAGCAACTGCAAGAAGTGGAAGAACATGCTGGACAATTTTAGTTAAAACTCTTAGAACAGCAATTCTTCAAAAGACGCAACACTCATTCCAATATAGACAAATGAATACACGCGGGCTGTCTAAAGGTAGAGATCAATACACGTGGCCCATCTAAAGGTAGACAGCTCACACGTGGACCCGTTTAAAGGTAGACAGGTGAATAGACGTGGGCTGTCTAGAGGTAGATAGATCAGTACACGCAGGCTGCCTAAAGGTAGACAAATCAGTACAAGTGGACCCATCTAAAAGTAGACCGATCAGTCCACACGGAGCATCTAAGGATAGACAGACCACACTAAAGGTAAAGGTAGACAGCTCATACTTGGACCTGTCTAAAGGTAGACAGATTAGTATACGTAGGCTGTCTTAAAGCAGACATAAAAAGCGATTCCATGCAAATAACCATATTGAATTCATGAATGGTGATGGTTGTATCAGAACTAAGAGCTACGGAGGAAATAGTTGGCACAGTATTGCATATTAAAAGTGTCTAGTCAGTAGTCAATGTGAGAGAGTGGGGACTATGAGAGAGAGAGAGAGAGCTAGAATTCCAGGATGAAGGACACAATGCAGTGTACTACGCAAACCGCTTCAACAATGTGGAACTCCTCACTTCAATACACGTGGACCCATCTAAAGGTAGACAGATCAGCACAAGTGGGTCCATCTAAAAGTAGACAGATCAGCACAAGTGGGTCCATCTAAAAGTAGACAGATCAGCGCAAGTGGACCCATCTAAAGGTAGTCAGATCAGCACAAGTGGGTCCATCTAAAAGTAGACAGATCAGTTCAAGTGGACCCATCTAAAGGTAGACAGATCAGCACAAGTGGGTCCATCTAAAAGTAGACTGATCAGTTCAAGTGGACCCATGTAAAGGTAGTCAAATCAGCACAAGTGGGTCCATCTAAAAGTAGACAGATCAGTTCAAGTGGACCCATCTAAAGGTAGTCAGATCAGCACAAGTGGGTCCATCTAAAAGTAGACAGATCAGCACAAGTGGGTCCATCTAAAAGTAGACAGATCAGCGCAAGTGGACCCATCTAAAGGTAGTCAGATCAGCACAAGTGGGTCCATCTAAAAGTAGACAGATCAGTTCAAGTGGACCCATCTAAAGGTAGACAGATCAGTACATGTGGACCCATCTAAAAGTAGACTGATCAGTTCAAGTGGACCCATGTAAAGGTAGTCAGATCAGCACAAGTGGGTCCATCTAAAAGTAGACAGATCAGTTCAAGTGGACCCATGTAAAGGTAGTCAAATCAGCACAAGTGGGTCCATCTAAAAGTAGACAGATCAGTTCAAGTGGACCCATCTAAAGGTAGTCAGATCAGCACAAGTGGGTCCATCTAAAAGTAGACAGATCAGTTCAAGTGGACCCATCTAAAGGTAGTCAGATCAGCACAAGTGGGTCCATCTAAAGGTAGACAGATCAGGGACCCAATTTTCATTTCAGTGGAATTCCAGGATGAAGGACACAATGCATTGTACTACGCAAACCGCTTCAACAATGTGGAACTCCTCACTTCAATACACGTGGACCCATCTAAAGGTAGACAGATCAGCACAAGTGGGTCCATCTAAAAGTAGACAGATCAGCACAATTGGGTCCATCTAAAAGTAGACAGATCAGCGCAAGTGGACCCATCTAAAGGTAGTCAGATCAGCACAAGTGGGTCCATCTAAAAGTAGACAGATCAGCACAAGTGGGTCCATCTAAAAGTAGACAGATCAGCGCAAGTGGACCCATCTAAAGGTAGTCAGATCAGCACAAGTGGGTCCATCTAAAAGTAGACAGATCAGTTCAAGTGGACCCATCTAAAGGTAGACAGATCAGCATAAGTGGACCCATCTAAAGGTAGTCAGATCAGCACAAGTGGGTCCATCTAAAAGACAGATCAGTTCAAGTGGACCCATCTAAAGGTAGACAGATCAGCACAAGTGGACCCATCTAAAGGTAGACAGATCAGCACAAGTGGGTCCATCTAAAAGTAGACTGATCAGTTCAAGTGGACCCATCTAAAGGTAGTCAGATCAGCACAAGTGGGTTCATCTAAAAGTAGACAGATCAGTTCAAGTGGACCCATCTAAAGGTAGTCAGATCAGCACAAGTGGGTCCATCTAAAGGTAGACAGATCAGGGACCCAATTTTCATTTCAGTAAATAATTGTTCACGTGCGAGGATCGCGCACCATAAATTATCTACCGTTTCGATAAATGCGTATTTTCGACCGTCGTAGATAATGTAAAACAACCGATATTAATACTAACATAAAAATGTACCAATTTTATTTTTTTATATGGTAACACGTGTCTTTGACTCCATAGATTAGATACATTTTTTTCTGTATACATCTGTTTACGACTATCAATTTTCAATTCACTTTGTTGTTCGTTGAGGAAGTAGTTATTTCCTCTTGCGTGTTTTTAAAAATATTGTAACATATCTATTTCGTGAGCAGGTACTGCGCAAAGTAGGTACGTTTATTGTCTATGCTTTATTTATTTTTTCTTTCTTTTTTAACTTTGTTGGTTGGCCAAACTGGAAGGGGGACCGGAAACGTCATTCGAGGAAAGATGGCGGCGGACATCACATAGTTTTTTGGGGCGAGAGGAGATTTTTTGAAGAGGAGTTTTGGTTATGTGAGATTCTAGTGCTATGTAGCCTAGAAAGAGTTTTTATATTCGTTATGTGAGTGTGTGACGACTCAAATGGCATAGAAGCCTTTTTTATTTTGTTTAATTCCTCGCCGGATGCCGTGTGTTTGCTTTATCCGCGTGCGGAAGTGAATTTAGACCGTAATCAACGGGCGATGTATTGCGTGAAAGG
The DNA here is from genome assembly GCA_929108145.2 of Limnephilus rhombicus. Classification (NCBI taxonomy): domain Eukaryota; kingdom Metazoa; phylum Arthropoda; class Insecta; order Trichoptera; family Limnephilidae; genus Limnephilus; species Limnephilus rhombicus. Next base: position 55,678,500 of record OV815280.1, on the reverse strand, counting down.
ATTACTTTGCTGTTCCTTTGGCCGGTGAGATTTCCGCACGCCGCTTGATGGGTGCGGATCAGCTGTGCCTGTTTTGTTGGGTGGATTCCCTTTAAATGAAGCGGCTTTTAGACTCTGGTTGGATACGCCGATATTACCTACTTTGCTGTTCCTTTGGCCGGTGAGATTTCCACACGCCGCTTGATGGGTGTGGATCTGCTGCGCCTGTTTTAGTTGGGAGGTTTCCTTTTAGACGGTGTCTTGGGGATTGCCGTTGTCGTTTGAAAGAGAATCACGGCGACGGGACGTATGCGGTTTTAATAACTAACTGTAATTTTGTTAACTCTCTCTTTCCAAATCAGTTGATAGATGCTAAAGGTATTTATGTTTTTGTTAACTTTTCTTTGGTTCTATTTTCCCTTGCAAAGTGCAATAAACTTTCTATTAATTTTCACTAGTAAAATAAGTGCCTCATTTATATGCATGACCTAAATTCCCTATCTCCACTATCCTGAGATGGATTTTCTAGTTGCTCTGAGAAGATAAGCTGTCGGATGACTAAGGTATGCTACCTACGCAAAATTGAATTACAATATTAACGACTTTTGCTTTACTTTTGGACTTTCTGTTGCTATTTGATCTTTGGCTGTGTTTCTGGACTTTTCTTTTTGTTATAATTTGACCTTTGGCTGTATTTCTGGACTATTTCTTTTAGTAAGTTAAACTACCAGGGTATAGTGCCCCTTACAATCCTCAAAGCTCCTCTCTATACGAGATCTCCTCTGACATGTTGAGCTACATGGCAGGAGAACTCCGTCAAATGACTCAAGAACTCTACCAGTATTTGACCTTTGGCTGTGTTTGGACTATTCTTTCTTCGTCATGTCTGTTCGAATTGGATATTTGTCAGTAATGCAAAAAAAGAAGTTGACGGAACAAGTGACGGAGGATACCCAGTTGATAAGTGGGAAGTTCAGCCCCACGTTTACTCTTAAAGAAGCGAAGAATCGATGGGAATCCATCGCAAATACGCTGAATGCCATTCCCGGTGGATGCAAAGACTGGAAACAATGGCGAAAAGTAAATAGTTATTGTATTTAACCATAATATAATATGTAGTGTTAGCTATTATTAGCATCAAATTATTATATTTTGATCCTAGTACAAAGTTTACTTTTGTATCTCGAGAATGAGAATCGGTCACTGCTCTGTTGCATCCCACTTATTTAAAATCCGAGTCCTAGATAGTCCACTTTGTCAGTGCGGCGTGGAAAATGAGACTCTTGACCATGTATTCTTTAATTGTAAAAATCATTCGTCCTTCAAAGGCATTTATCGTTTACTTATTAAAATCACCCACCAATCTCCCCTTAGTATTCCATATTTGCTTTCTCTCAATAATTCAAGAGTTTTTTCCGTCCTATATAAGTTCATAGACTTAAATGACTTCAATATTTGAGATTTTCCATGCCCTTATAGATTTTTCATAAAATATAATCATCTCCCTTTATTTTAACGGCACATAGCACTCTTTTTAGGGTGAATTGCCTTAAACAAAAAAAAAAAAATTTACTTTTTATGAAAATTCATAAGCTAATAATTATTATTTTGGTCAGATCAAAGAGATCGCTCCTTGCGATAGTCGTACCAATCAAGGATCATAGTTGTATGATTTATTTGTTAAGTAACGTGAATCATGCTTTTATCACATTATGGTGTTTACGACGAAATTTTTATGAGTCAGTACATATTTTGCAAACAACTCTGAACAATTGAATATAGGCTAATAATGTTATCTAAGTACTTTGTTTCTCTGTAAAATAAATTGAAAAATTTCAGTTTTGAGAGATAGATGAAAAGTTATCACGTTGATAAAGCATTTTGACAAAATAATAAATTAAAACATGTATATTGATTGATTTTTTTTGTGTCCGTATGTATTCCTCAAGTGTAGTATGAGTATATTAGTAGGTAAATATAAAATTGTCCCAGAATTCCTTTGTGTGTTGAATACATTATTAACCTTTAACTTTCTTATGTTTCAGTGTTGGCAAGACTTAAAACCCAAAACTAAAAATAAACAGGCCAATTTAGTTGGGTATGCGAGGGGCACAGGTGGAGGACCGTCTCTTGAAGAAGCCTTCACGGAAGACGAAGCCAGAATCCTGGAGACAATAAACCCAGCATCGATACAAGGATACGTGGGTGTCTCGGAATCTATAGCGACATTTAATATGGGGATAGATGATACAGATGCAGTCACAACACTCCACAATTCCAATGATTGCTGTTCAACTGGCAATACAGTTGACAATACAGAGGTTTCCATAGATCATGTTGGGACTGTGAACAGTCTCATAGGTCAGTGTCCTGGGGACAATAAACCCAGCATCGATACAAGGACACGTGGGTGTCTCGAAATCTATAGCGACATTTAATATGGGGATAGATGATACAGATGCAGTCACAACACTCCACAATTCCAATGATTGTTGTTCAACTGGCAATACAGAGGTTTCCATAGATCATGTTGAGACTGAATAGTCTCATAGGTCAGTGTCCTGGAGACAATAAACCCAGCATCGATACAAGGACACGTGGGTGTCTCGGAATCTATAGCGACATTTAATATGGGGATAGATGATACAGATGCAGTCACAACACTCCACAATTCCAATGATTGCTGTTCAACTGGCAATACAGAGGTTTCCATAGATCATGTTGAGACTGAATAGTCTCATAGGTCAGTGTCCTGGAGACAATAAACCCAGCATCGATACAAGGACACGTGGGTGTCTCGGAATCTATAGCGACATTTAATATGGGGATAGATGATACAGATGCAGTCACAACACTCCACAATTCCAATGATTGCTGTTCAACTGCCAATACAGTTGACAATACAGAGGTTTCCATAGATCATGTTGGGACTGTGAACAGTCTCATAGGTCAGTGTCCTGGAGACAATAAACCCAGCATCGATACAAGGACACGTGGGTGTCTCGAAATCTATAGCGACATTTAATATGGGGATAGATGATACAGATGCAGTCACAACACTCCACAATTCCAATGATTGCTGTTCAACTGGCAATACAGAGGTTTCCATAGATCATGTTGAGACTGAATAGTCTCATAGGTCAGTGTCCTGGAGACAATAAACCCAGCATCGATACAAGGACACGTGGGTGTCTCGAAATCTATAGCGACATTTAATATGGGGATAGATGATACAGATGCAGTCACAACACTCCACAATTCCAATGATTGCTGTTCAACTGGCAATACAGAGGTTTCCATAGATCATGTTGAGACTGAATAGTCTCATAGGTCAGTGTCCTGGAGACAATAAACCCAGCATCGATACAAGGACACGTGGGTGTCTCGGAATCTATAGCGACATTTAATATGGGGATAGATGATACAGATGCAGTCACAACACTCCACAATTCCAATGATTGCTGTTCAACTGGCAATACAGAGGTTTCCATAGATCATGTTGGGACTGTGAACAGTCTCATAGGTCAGTGTCCTGGAGACAATAAACCCAGCATCGATACAAGGACACGTGGGTGTCTCGAAATCTATAGCGACATTTAATATGGGGATAGATGATACAGATGCAGTCACAACACTCCACAATTCCAATGATTGCTGTTCAACTGGCAATACAGAGGTTTCCATAGATCATGTTGAGACTGAATAGTCTCATAGGTCAGTGTCCTGGAGACAATAAACCCAGCATCGATACAAGGACACGTGGGTGTCTCGGAATCTATAGCGACATTTAATATGGGGATAGATGATACAGATGCAGTCACAACACTCCACAATTCCAATGATTGCTGTTCAACTGGCAATACAGAGGTTTCCATAGATCATGTTGAGACTGAATAGTCTCATAGGTCAGTGTCCTGGAGACAATAAACCCAGCATCGATACAAGGACACGTGGGTGTCTCGGAATCTATAGCGACATTTAATATGGGGATAGATGATACAGATGCAGTCACAACACTCCACAATTCCAATGATTGCTGTTCAACTGGCAATACAGAGGTTTCCATAGATCATGTTGAGACTGAATAGTCTCATAGGTCAGTGTCCTGGAGACAATAAACCCAGCATCGATACAAGGACACGTGGGTGTCTCGGAATCTATAGCGACATTTAATATGGGGATAGATGATACAGATGCAGTCACAACACTCCACAATTCCAATGATTGCTGTTCAACTGGCAATACAGAGGTTTCCATAGATCATGTTGAGACTGAATAGTCTCATAGGTCAGTGTCCTGGAGACAATAAACCCAGCATCGATACAAGGACACGTGGGTGTCTCGGAATCTATAGCGACATTTAATATGGGGATAGATGATACAGATGCAGTCACAACACTCCACAATTCCAATGATTGCTGTTCAACTGCCAATACAGTTGACAATACAGAGGTTTCCATAGATCATGTTGGGACTGTGAACAGTCTCATAGGTCAGTGTCCTGGAGACAATAAACCCAGCATCGATACAAGGACACGTGGGTGTCTCGGAATCTATAGCGACATTTAATATGAGGATAGATGATACAGATGCAGTCACAACACTCCACAATTCCAATGATTGCTGTTCAACTGGCTATACAGTTGACAATACAGAAGTTTCCATAGATCATGTTGGGACTGTGAACAGTCCCAAAGGTCAGTGTGTGCCGCGGCACACTGGTGTACCGTGGACATTAGTGTACCTCACCGCAAGCGAGCTAAAAAATAAGACCCAGACGTTTTAAGAGACTCAGGATTCAGATTTTGCTTCTCTGTTTAAAAAAGAAGAATAGGTGGTAAAACTTGCATATCTGGCGGATATATTTGCTCATTTAAATGACCTCAACAAAAAAAGGCAAGGCAGGAATTCTAATATTTTAACGTCTTCGGATAATATTAAAAGCTTTCACGCTAAGTTAGTGTTAGGATCAGCCACGCTACCAATGTTAGTAATTAAATGTTCCCAAATGCCAAGTCTGCCGATTCAGAAAAAAGTACAGGCTTTGATAGTGAAACTCTTGGAGCTGTTAGAAGAAAAAATGAACTCATATTTTCATTTAACCTGCGTGTGACCTGCAACCCATACACTGGGTACGAAATCTATTCTAACGATAGCATTTCCCTTGGATACGTACCGATAAATGAGTAGAAAGAATTCACGGAGTCAAAAACTGATCGGACATTAAAACTACAATTTTCCGGAACAGAGCTAGCACATTTTGGGCTATCCACTGCTTTCAAAATTTCTGTTGCAGTTCTCTTACCATTTGACACGATCTACTAATGCGAATTGGGGTTTTAATTAATGTAATGTAAGCTACGATTAAATAAAAAAAAAAAGAGAACGCCTGAGGACAATCGACGAAGAGATGAGACCAGCATTATGAACGAGTGTTCCAAATTTTGATCTCCTGTGCTCAGATAAGCAGGCTCACATTTCTCGTTAAACATATTTTCATATTAAGTATATTGATTTAATTATAAATATTAAATAATCCTTGGTTTTTTTCTTTGGTGAACCTCTAAAATTTCTTGATTTGGTGGGTGTACCTTGAACACAAAAAGTTTGCGGAACACTGCCCATAGGTGGTGATCAAAGTGATATTGAAGTAAAAGACCTACAAGATTGCATCTTGATACAATCAACACCGAATTTTTTTTTTTTAAAAGAGTGGGGAGCATTATGGCAGCAAAAAAAAAAAGAAATATTCTGAAGAGAATGTGAAGATCAAAAGGGAGAAGCTTGAGATACAAAAGCAGCTGTGGCTAAAAAAAAAATAGATTAATAAGGCAAACTAATAAAAAAATTGTACAATTTATGGAAAATAGGAAAGAGTAATACCATTCAACTTTTTGCTATTTTCCATAAGTTAAGTCAGGTCATATACCAAAAAAATTTATCATTTCCAACGGTAAAAGAAATAAAATATTCAAGTACACAAATGAAACTGCATTAATAAAATAACATTTGTTTAACCCTTAATTACTCGCATGGGATCAAAGCATTTTCGGATTAAAAAATGAAGCACTTGGCGCGGCCCGATTCCCCCCGCGCCCTCGCTAGCTTCATAACGCATTAAGGATGGTGAATCGAACCTCACCATAAAATATATCAACTCAGTTCCGAGGATAATAGCTAAAAATATAGCAAAAAACTAACAAACATCTTCTCTAAGCATCAAATTCCGATATATTATCAAAATGTAAGGGGAATGCGCACCAAACTACAGAACTTCAGATTATCCAGACCTACTATTCATCATAGAATCATAATATTGACAGAAACCTGGCTTGACCCCAACATAAACACTGCAGAGTTAGGCATGTCTAACTACAACGTACATCGCCTTGATAGAAATTCGTCCACCAGTAGGAAGACGCGAGGTGGTGAAGTACTCATCGCCATAAATAAAAAATGTGTTCTAAAATTATTAAACACAAACATCATGATGTTGAACAACTTTTTGTGATGCTTCAAAATAAAAACGCCGGGAAGTTTATAATAGGATTTGTATATTTCCCGCCATCTTCTGCTCCACAACAGTATATGAAGATGAAGATGTGGAAATTTTAAGATTTAAGTACCCCAGTGCCAAACTTATTGTAATTGGAGACTATAACTTGCCAAATGAATCTTGGAACCATGATGACCCTCAATTATTTGGTATTAATATGTCTACTGCTAATCCTAGTGAGAGGGAGATACTGGGTATGTCTAATTTCTTATCAATCCCACAACTAAACACTGTCGCTAATGTGAATAACCGTGTTCTTGAATTAGTTTTCTGCAGTACTTCTGCTACGGTATGTAAGTCTTTAGAAGAACTATTACCTGTAGACGCTTATCATCCTCCTCTGGACATAATTATCTCCCTTGTTAACGACAATGATCATAAAAATGTCAAGTCATGTTATAACTTCTTTAAAGCAAATTTTCCAAATATTTCTGATTACTTAAATACAACTGATTGGTCCTTTCTGGAAAACACAGACATTAATAACAATGTAAATAAATTTTATGCTATTCTAAATGATGCTATTGCAAATTTTGTGCCCCTCCGACAAAATAAAATTGTAAATTTTCCAAATTGGTTTAGCACTGAATTGATCACTTTAACATACAATAAAAAAAATGCTCATAAAAATTACAAGCGATCAAGATTGCCAAGTGATTATAATGAATTTCAATTGTTAAGAAAAAAGTGTTGTAAAATGTCTAAAATGTGTTATAAAAATAAGTGAAAGGACGCGTCGCTGCGCTCTTGAGCGGTGACCCCGTGCGAGTAATTACGTTACTTTTTTGGAAGAGGTAAGTTTTTTATTTTATGTATTTTTTTGTGTACTATGAATTATATTTGTATTATTGTATGTTCAGTGAATAAATGTTTGTTATCAATATGTTTTTTACAGCTTTATACAATAAAATTATCCAAAAATTCCGTTTTCCTAAGAGTGGTTGGGCGTTTACACAATTCATAGCTACACTTACCTACATACATTATATCATAGACTCTGTGCTTGGAGTTTGATTGTCACATATTCCATTCCTACCGTGTTCCTTTTACCCATCCTATCCCATCCCTATGAACCTGTTATTTCGTTACCATAACAATCAGTGTCGTCTATCGAAACTCGCCGTATAAACGCATATCACTACTAATACTAATAATTCTACAAGTGTATGAACAAACCCAGAAGAATAAGAGAAGCCTTCCTTTCCTTGTGTGCTTTCATTTTTACTTGTGCAGTGGTCTTTCAAACACACATCTGAAAACACATACAAGGTCCTTCGACATCTGCATACACACAAAAACATATCATTCAAAGAGTTTGGTCTTTTTTTTTCAGAGTTAGTCATGGATAGGAGAGAACAGCAAATTGCGCAATGGTTGGAAGAGGCTTCTGATCAAGAAGAAGTTGGAGGGTCAGGTTCTGAGCCAGAGTTAGACGAGATAACACAAAGTGATCACGATAGTGCTAGTGAAGTCGAGCAACCGTCCGCACAATCAAGTGAATCGTAAGACAACGAGGAAGACATTTCTGCAGGGCAGTATAACAATTACTATTTTACCAGACATAATGGCAGAAATGGTCCTAAGTAAAAATGGTCTAAGTAAAGATGGGTGATATTAAAGATGTCCGTGTGGAGAAAAAGTTCAACGATGGATTCTTTTACAAGTGCTCGTATAAAGAAAAGAGCTTCAAAACCGTCCTGGTCAAAACTCGAGCTACCAAGAAAAGAACAAGCTTGTGTTCTGAATTACAGCCGCTTTACTTAACAAAATTAGCTGTGTCTGATAGTAAGAAAGCTGGTATACTTACACTTACAAATAAAAATATAATCCCTAGATTTTATAAAAACTTTTATGAAAATCTGTAACTGAATAATAATCTCTCATCGTTTTTTGTTTGAAACATTACTTACTTTGTACCTACTTTGTTTAGATTTTGAAAAAATTTACCATTTAAAAAGATATTATTCAAAGAATTTATAATGTCTGAGTTTAAAAAATTATAGTATTTTGAAATTTTTTACTCGTGTTTAATTTGATAGAAGAAACTCTATTAGATTTTTAGAAATAACTTTTAATTAAGAAGAGAATTACCTAATACTTTAGTTCTATATTGATTGGTAGAATAGGTACAAGATTTCCTATTAAAACTATTTATAATGAAAAAAAATTACTTAAAGAAACAAACGTCTTCAATTTCTATTTAGTTTTATTTTCTAATAAAAAATTATTGATAGATTTAAGTTTAAAATCATTGATATCAATATTTTTGCCATTGGTTTATCTAATAAGTAAGGGTTACTTTTGAGATGTTTTTTTTCTCACCGCAATGTTACTGCTAAGCTAGTACATTTTTGGCTGCATTTTAAAAATGAGCATCCATTGCTTTTAAAGTGTATTATTGCAATTCTCTTAACATTTACCACAACCTCCTTATGCGAATTGGAGTTTTCAACCCTCACTACGATTAAATAAAAAATAGTGAATGACCGAGGACGGTCCACGATACTGAGAGCAGCATTATCGAAGATTGTTCCAAATTTTTATTTCCTTCATTAACTTACTCACATTTCTCATTAAACATTATTTCATATTATATTGATTTCAATAATAAATATTTGTTTTTTCTTTGGTGAACTGTTAAAATTTTTGATCTGGTAGGTGTACCTTGAACACAAAAAGATTGCGGTACTATGCAACCCGCTTCAGCTACATGATACTCCTTCATATGCTCCTCACACTCCTCAGTAACTCAGCGTGCCCTGAATTAATAGATCAACTTCTATCCATGTCTCTAGTCCAATTACTTTGACATTAAACTAGGGGAAATTATAGATGATGAAATGCAACTGTTTGTCCAATATAAGCTGATTAAATTGCATTTCTACTCTAAAGACACAAACTCCTTACTCCAGATAAAGGTCTCATCCAACAGAGACTTCAATTCATTAAACAAAATATCTCAACTCCAACAACAACCGAAAATGTACTCCCACAAGAAACTAGAAAGTCAGTTTATGGACATACACTCAATATTGAAGGCATATTGAGAAAATGGAATATGGAATGCACATGCTAATAACCGACAACATTGACATGGCACTACTGCAAGAAGTACATGCAGTAGAAGTCTTCGACTAAGTCTCAGCACAAGATCATCCAAAACAATGAAACTGATTCAAATATGCTGTTATGAAAATAATCAATATTTTAATAACAATTGCGAATAGGTACTGTGGATACCAATTTTATCATTGTCTATGGTTTTTTTAACAACCTTATATCGGCACGAGAAGGTAGAAAGAAGAGATTTTCCGATGATGATACTTCCCGCCGGAGCCTGCTTGGGCACAGACTCACTGTGCCGTGATTAAATTTTAATATTAAGTCGAGCGTGTCAAATGATATTTTACAAGACGTAGTGTCCATTCCTGGATATCAATGAACCTAGTTTCGTGTTCGAATCTCATTTAAAATATGGATTGTGCGATAAGCAAATCCTCGAGCCGCGAATGTAACAAACGCGTGCCCGGTGTTGTCCGGAGAGATTGATCCGAATGTAAAATCTTTACGATTTATCTGTAATCTTCACTCGCCTTGGAATCGTTGGCTGTCGGGATCGATTAACTAATATTATACTATCGGACATGATAAGTATTTGCGAGGCGAATCCGCACCTTGTCCGCCTCGCCCAGCATGTTGTGGAAGAGCGCCTTCTTCATGGCGGATGTATCGGATTGTATCATGTACCGGAGTTCTCCAGCCCTGCACGGACATCCTTTAGGCACGGGACCGAACTTGAGACGAACCTGGTGAGCTGGCCGCCCGAATACGGCCCCGACCAGATGCGGCCTTGGATCCTAGAAGAGCTGCAGTCCCGATTACCAGCAGTCAGGGTAGTTAGCATAGGTTAGATAATTAATGGTCTAAATGATGGGATGAGTCAAAATTACCATTTATTTTATGTTAACTCAAGCTTAAAGTGAAATGGAGAATTTATTTTAGTTTTAAAAATTATCGTCTTTCATTGTATCAATCCCGCCAATCTGATGTAGTTGGGAATAATTCTCAATATGCCCACCACTAGAGAGAGTTTCTTGGTTCTATGCACGGAAGGGTGAGTCTCCTATGTACACAGGATAACCTCCCCACAGGTTATGGCGCGTGGGTCCCAACCACAAAGCTGTGTTAATGTAGGAGCCACCGAGCAATTAATCACATTCTAATAAATATAAGCAATTCACAATATCAATGTGCCCAACATGTGTAGCAGTGATGATTCATCAATCATCTTCCTTTACTAATTACAAATAAATAAAATTGTGTTACGTATATAATCGTAACTAAGCAGGTACTTCTCCTTCCCCACATATATGGAACATTGTGGGATGTCACTGGCAACACCTTTCACCCAACCCAAACCTCTCGCCCAAAGCTAGCTTAGGATATATTGATTTAACCTGTTCTTTGTGCGACTCTTTTCCAATTACAATTATCTATTTGTTCTGATACATCTTTTTATTGCAAAACCTAACCTATGAATGCCAGGACAAAGGTGTCCACACAATCCCTGAAATTCCAACATAATGGTTTCCTGTTTCCTTATTTAACCGCTTCTGTGCCAAGAGCGAGATTTCTCGCATTCTTGGCCGTGCCCAGCAGGCCGGCCATAGAAAAATAGCGAGTTATCTCACTATTCTTTGAGCAAGATTTAATTTTTTAATTTTTATTTTTATTTATTTTTTTTTTTTTTTCAAGATTTTCGCTAAGTCATTTAAATATCCTTTCAAGGTGTAATATGTTTTTAATTTATAAAAATAAGATTTAAAAATGATTTATTTTGATTAAAAATTCATGGCCTGCTGTTCACAGCTACACTCCTACATACTGGCATTTAAAAGGTTAAAAAAAAAACAGGTGGCGTCCAATTAATGAACATTAATTTACACCCCATGTTAACGTTGGCATTAATAATTGCAAATCACCCATATTGTTACCTACACTACAATTAGGCGTAGCACGGCATTACAATGCAAAGGCAAGAAAATGAGAGTAATGGGAATGTGACAGAGGAAGTTAATGACTTTGCAGCACCACCGCCAAAAAAGATGACATAGGAACTGAACTAATTAAAGTCTTAAATAAAAAAGTAGAATTAAAAAAAACCCCAAGAAGATGAAGATGGACTATTCTTTTTGTCGCTAGTTGGTGAAATTAAAAAAAATTCCGAACATTTGCACCTGCAAACAAAAGTTAAACTACTTCAGGTTCTTACTGAAGCCAAAACTTATTGGGATTACGGGATTATGCGACCATTTAACTATAGCCAAAGTCCGTCTCCGTCTGAAGGATTTTAGACACCATCATTTATGAGAAATAATTACCCATCACGCCGTCACATCATAGACAAACTGCAACATGGAATAAAGAATAGACAGATGAATACACGCGGGCTGTCTAAAGGTAGACAGATCAGTACATGCGGGCAGACATAAGAAAAAAAAGTTAAGTACATAAAAGGCAGACATAAAAAACGATTCCATGCATATAACCATATTGAATTCATGAATGGTGATGATTGTAACAGATCTAAAGACTATGGAGGAAATAGTTGGCACAGCATTTGGGATTGCAAGCGCAAGCAGACTGAAAGTGTCTAGTCGGTAGTCAATATGAGAGAGTGGGGACTATGAGAGAGAGAGAGAGCTGGAATTCCAGGATGAAGAACACAATGCGGTGTACTACGCAAACCGCTTCAACAATGTGGAACTCCTCACATCAATACATGTGGACCCATCTAAATGTAGACAGATCGTCACAAGTGGACCCATCCAAAGGTAGACAGATCATACGGAGATTGTAGACCTCCTCGCGGACTTCGACCTCGCGGACGTTGCCACCAGGAGGGACTGCATGGCTGAATGCCCCAAGAACTGAGAGCCTGGAGAGTAGACAAATATGAAAGACACGATGCCATATATTACGCAATCCGCTTCACCGATGCGGAACTCCTCAGATCAGTACATGTGGACCCATCTAAAGGTAGACAGATCAGTACGAGTGGACCTATCCAAAGTTAGAGAGATCAGTACAAGTGGACCCATCTAAAGGTAGACAGATCAGTACATGTGGACCCATCTAAAGGTAGACAGATCGGTACAAGTGGACCTAACCAAAGGTAGACAGATCAGTACATGTGGACCCATCTAAAGGTAGACAGATCAGTACGAGTGGACCTATCCAAAGGTAGACAGATCAGTACATGTAGACCCATCTAAAGGTAGACAGATACGAAAGACACAATGCTGTGTATTATGCAATCCACTTCAGCGATGAGAAACTCCTCAGATTACGTTCGTTGACCGGTCCGCGGTGATAAAAAGATTGGGGACCACGGATCTAAAGCATAGGTTCTCAACGTGGGTGTTTTAGACTTTCAGGGGGGGGCGGTAGAAGACCCAGAGAAACCCATCCCACCCCTCCTGTTGTGGTAAATATAATCGTGACAATAGCTTTTTCAGATTCGCAACGACAGATAGTAAGTAAAGGGGGGCGCCAGAAAAAAAAATATTCTCAAAGTGGGCGGTGGGCAAAAAAAGGTTGAGAATCTATAATCTAAAGTTGACAGTTCACACAAAGGTAGACAGATCAGTACATGCAGGAAATCTGCATGGATAGATAGATCAATACGCACGGGTCTTATAAAGATAGACAATTCAGTACTCGCGGTCGTCTAAAGCAGCGGTCGGCAACACGGCCCGTGAATATTTTGTAAATAAGTCATAAATATCAAAATAAATGCATTTTTTCTCTCTAAATTGGTAAGTGTAATAACTGACGGAGGCAAGAACATGGGCGGACAAAATAAGGGTTTGGTAGGTAGAATTAAAACGAAACCGGCAGAGATAGGATGTGACATCCCATTATTTTTTCATTGCATTATCCACCAAGAAGCGTTATGTTCCAAAGTCGAATCATGGAAAGAAGTAATGGGCATCGTGGTATCGACTGTAAACTACATAAGAAAAAATGGGTGACTCATCGTCAATTCCAGCAGTTTCTGTCAGATACGGAAGCAGATCATGGAGATGTTGTTTATTATTCTGAAGTGAGATGGTTAAGTAGAGGTGCAGTGCTGAAAAGATTTTTGATCTCAGAAAAGAAATCAACACTTTTATGAATGAAAAGGGCAAATCTATTCCAGAGCTAACAGATACTCAATGGTTAATAGACCTTGGACTTTTGACATATATAACTTAAGAATTAAATACGCTGAATGTACGGCTTCAAGGTAAAAACAAACTAATCTCTGACATGAACACAGACGTAAAGGCATTTCAAATGAAAAACAAACTCTTTATAAAACATATTGATGAAAAAAAGTTAGATCATTTTCCGAATTGTAAAAGGGCTATCGAGGAAGCTGGAATTAATTTTCATTGGAAAAATGATAAAATTAAGGAAATTTTAATACAACTGCAAACTCAATCAGCGACAGATTTGGTAATTTTGAGAAAGTTTCAAGCAAACTGAAAATTTTGCAAACCCTTTATCGTATGATGTTGAGGATGTACCGAGTCATTTACAAATGAACGTGATTGATCTCCAATCTAATGATGTTCTCAAAAGCTCTTTCTATGAAATCAATGATCTTGTTAAATTTTATGGCAGCTTGCCATCTGATTTTGAGGAATTGAAAAGGATTGCTCAGCAGTTCATTAAAATTTTTGGTTGCACTTATTTATGCGAACTTTTTCAACTGTCAATTATAGAAAAAATTAAAACGCTTCTCGTCTCACAGATGTGCATTTGAGAGCCATTCTACGAATTGCAACTTCAAATATGACAGTTAACATACAAGAAATAGCCTCCCAAATGCAACCTCAGACATCACACTGAAATTTGCATAAAATCAGTTACCTATTTAGTTACTTTGTAGTTTTCATTAAATTTCTGAATGATTTACGATGGTTATTTTTCTTGCTATAAAGCCCAAGTATGTAAACATAATGTAAGTATTACGTGTTCGAATTAAATTCCGTATGTTTTAACTATTTTTAATATCATTTTTATTTTTTCTATGGGATATGACCTTATTCGTAGGTATATTGGGCTTCTAGGGTTAATATCACCAGCGGCCCGCCTTTAGTTTATTTTGCCAACTTGCGGCCCTTTCCTGCCAAAAGGTTGCCGACCCCTGGTCTAAAGGACAGATCAGTGGAGACTATGAGAGTGCTAGAATTCCAAGTAGAAGGATCCACATCCTATGCAACCCGCTTCAGCTACATGACACTCCTTCATATGCTCCTCACACTCCTCAGTAACTCTAGTCCAATTACTTTGGCATTAAACTAGAGTAATTATAGATGATGAAATGCAACTGTTTGTCCAATATAAGCTGATTAAATTGCATTTCTACTCTAAAGACACAAACTCCTTACTCCAGATAAAGGTCTCATCCAACAGAGGCTTCTATTCATTAAACAAAATATATCAACAACAACAACCGAAAATGTACTCCCACAAGAAACTAGACATATGTACTATGGCATTAAACTAGAGTAATCATAGAGGATGAAATGCAACTGTTTGTCCAATATAAGCTGATTAAATTGCATTTCTATTCTAAAGACACAAACCCCTTACTCCAGATAAAGGTCTCATCCAACAGAGGCTTCTATTCATTAAATCAAATATAACAACAACAACCGAAAATGTACTCCCACAAGAAACTAGACATATGTACTAGAACATGGACATACACTCAATATTGAAGAAAACAGAATATTGAATGCGCATGCTAATTACCGACAACATTGACATGGCACTACTGCAAGAAGTACATGCAGTAGTGCCATGTCAATGTTGTTTCGACATGCATGGAAAAAGCCACTTTACATGGCCCTGGTTTAAATATTAAAAAGCATCTGCAGCATGTAGAAAACTCCCAAATTCTACAGAAAAGCTATGTTCATCAAAGGTTATTTAAGATACATTATTCGGTTCAGGCAAACAAATATCTTTTAGAATGAACCAAATGATTTCTGCTGCAGTGCTTAACACCAACCTTGAATGTGTTATGCAGTTCTGCAAATGTACAGCCTGTCGCCAATTACTATTAAGTATTTGCTTTTTAATCACGATAAATACGTATCACAAGGCAGAATCTTAATTTTTGTACATGTTATAGGGAAAAGAGTTACAAAAGAAGTGGAAAAACCTACAGGACAATTTTAGTTAATACTCTTAGAAAAAATACTTTATGACACTTTGATAGCTTTCAACAATTCTTCAAATGACACAGCACTCATTCTAATAAAGTCTAAAGATAGACAGATGAATACACGCGGGCTGTCTAAAGGTAGAAATCAATACACGCGGCTCATCTAAAGGTATACAGCTCACACGTGGACCCGTCTAAAGGTAGGCAGGTGAATACATGTGGGCTGTCTAGAGGTACACCCGGGCTGCCTAAAGGTAGACAAATCGGTACAAGTGGACCCATCTAAAAGTAGACCGATCAGTCCACACGGAGCATCTAAAGATAGACAGACCACACTAAAGGTGAAGGTAGACAGCTTATACTTGGACCTCTCTAAAGGTAGACAGATTAGTATACGTAGGCTGTCTAAAAGCAGACATAAAAAGCAATTCCATGCATATAACCATATTGAATTCATGAATGGTGATGATTGTATCAGACCTAAGAGCTATGGAGGAAATAGTTGGCACAGTATTTGGGATTGCAAGGGCAAGCAGACTGACATATTAAAAGTGTCTAGTCAGTAGTCAATGTGAGAGTGGGGACTACGAGAGAGAGAGGGAGAGAGAGCTGAAATTGCAGGGTGAAGAACACAATGCGGTGTACCACGCAAACCGCTTCAACAATATGGAACTTCTCACATCAATACACGTGGACCCATCTCAAGGTAGTCAGATCAGCACACGTGGACCCATCTAAAGGTAGTCAGATCAGTTCAAGTGAACCCATCTAAAGGTAAACAGTTCAGACGGAGACTGTAGACCTCCTCGCGGACTTCGACCTCGTGGACGTTGCCACCAGGAGGGACTGCGTGGCTATGGAATTCCCCGAGAACTGAGAGCCTAAAGAGTAGACAGATATGAAAGACACAATGCCAATACCCATCAAGTAGACAGATCAGTAAAAGTGGACCCATCTAAAGGTAGACAGATCAGTTAAAGTGGACCCATCTAAAGGTAGACAGATACGAAAGACCTAATGCTGTATATCATGCAATCCGCTTCAGCGATGCGGAACTCCTCTGCTCACTACTTGTGGACCCATTTAAAGGTAGAACAGATATGAAATACACAATGCTGTATATTATGCAATCCGCTTCAGCGATGCGAAACTCCTCAGATCAGTACATATGGACCCATCTAAAGGTAGACAGATCAGTACCCGTGGACCCATCTAAAGGTAGATAGATCACTACATTGTTAGGGTACGAAATTAGCAAATAGAATGTTTGATTTGGTCCGCAGTACACAAATCAAGCAACAGATGGCGCAGACTGCAGACTTGCTAGGTGCAAATCACCGCCGCAGGCGGCGGCCATTTTGGGTAGGCCACCGGCCGCAGCATTCATTCCTTCCCCGCCGCGACCACGGGCAGTCGTACATCGGGCGACCCTTGTTCGCCGCTGTTTGCACCAGGCACGCGCCCGCCGGTCGCGAATTGGTTTTACCACGGGTTACGAATCATCACTCCACGTTCGGGCCGAGATTGGCCGAATCGTGCGAACAATGTTTAAATTCCTTTCTACGGTTCGGGACTCTAAGCAAGACACCGACATGTGCTCTGAACGCAGGCGCTCTTGCGCACCCCACGCGGATGACCCATTCTGCACCACGGGACCTCTGCCTGCCATCACACCGTAAGTCTAACCTACCTTACTCTCTTTAAACGTGCTGTTTCCTTTAGCTTTCGCTTATCCGCGAGGATAAATACCGGAGAGAGAGACCTTTTAACTTAGACTAGCCCGATTCGTAGCATACCCCACTTGCCATGTTGTAACTACTGTGATTGTACTTGTCCCCTGAGTTATTGAATAAACCATGTAAATCGACCCTTCCGTCTTTAATTGTTGAGAACTTCCTAACCGATACACTCTGGGAGCGTCATTATTGACGCTCGTGGACTCTGCTGCGGCCGACCTCCCTGCCCTGAGGGAGTCCATGTTCCCTTCCAACTGAGCTGGTCACAAGGGGGCACTTCTGTGAGTATTTAACATCGGCTTCCACCTGGGGGCCTTGCTTGCAATACCTAACACTGCCGCCTTACGTGGGGCATATTTGCAACATTTAACCCTGTCTTCAACGTGGGGGCCCTTAAGCAATCCTTCCACACATTTAACAACATGTAGACCCCCCATCTAAAGGTAGACAGATACGAAAGACCTAATGCTGTACATCATGCAATCCGCTTCCGCGGTGCGGAACTCCTCTGCTCACTACTTGTGGACCCATTTAAAGGTAGAACAGATACCAAAGACACAATGCTGTGTATTATGCAATCCGCTTCAGCGATGCGGAACTCCTCAGATCAGTACATATGGACCCATCTAAAGGTAGGCAGATCAGTACCCGTGGACCCATCTAAAGGTAGATAGATCACTACATGTAGACCCATCTAATGGTAGACAGATGAGTACCTGTGGACCCATCTAAAGGTAGATAGATCACTACATGTAGATCCATCTAAAGGTAGACAGATCAGTACGAGTGGACCCATCTAAAGGTAGACAGATCAGTACATGTGGACCCATCTAAAGGTAGACAGATCAGTATGAGTGGACCCATCTAAAGGTAGACAGATCAGTACTCGTGAACCCATCGAAAGCTAGACAGATGAGTACATGTGGACCCATCTAAAGGTAGACAGATCAGTACATGTGGACCCATCTTAACGTAGACAGATCAGTTAAAGTGGACCCATCTAAAGGTAGAAAGATCAGTTCAAGTGGACCCATCTAAAGGTAGACAAATCAGTACAAGCGGACCCATCTAAAAGTAGACAAATCAGTACAAGGGGACCCATCTAAAAGTAGACAAATCAGTACAAGTGGACCCATCTAAAAGTAGACCGATCAGTCCACGCTTAGCATCTAAAGCAGTTGTCACCAACCCCCGGGCCGCGGCCGTGGACCAAATGGTACTGGGACACACAAGGGCCTGCTTTAAACATACACAATAAAAAATTAAATAATTATCCACAAAAAATTACATTCGAACTTCTCATGACGAGCACCTCCCATAATGAGTAATTGGAATAACGAGCAAAACAGATTTTGAAAAAAATTTTCCCTTAAACTTTTCGCCTAACAAGCGACATTTCACATAAAGCATGGACTTCTCCTATCTTCACGTCGCTCATTTGTGAGCCGGGGCTTCCGCGCCAGTTCATCAGTCTCTGGTTAGCACTCATTCCTCTAGCTCAGTATTAGGTATCACCACGGGCCGCACAACTATGATTTCGGGGGGGGGGGGGGAAGCAGTTATTTTATAATTAAGTACCGGGTTTCTACTTCCTTCTTCTTGTGTTCATGATATAGTGTCAATTCTTAATAATAATAATAATATGTACAAGAAAAACCAATATATTTAAAAAAATAATTTTCTGTATCTGTAATGGAATCTTTCAGTTCAATTGTCATCTGCTTCCCGAACTATAGAAATGTTTGAATTTTCACACACGTGATAAAAATGATAACAATGGGTATACATACAATAACAAAAATTAACCAATATTAAAGTTTATTTTGCTGTATTAGTAGGTGATCATATTTTTTTTACCTACCTGCACCCTCACTGTGCCACCTCTACGCCCTCTAATTTTCTCTGGGTTTTCTACTGCCCCCCTGAAAGTCTCAAACGACAATATAATTAATTGTAAAAAAAACGGATAATATAATTAATTGTACATGAAAAAAAATACATTTAAAAAGAAAACGGCATATATGTGTGCGGGCCGCAAAAAAAACGAATAGTATAAATTGTACATGAAAAAAAATATTTAAAAATAAAACGGCAGAAATTTGTGCGGGCTGCAAAAAAAACGGATATAATATAATTGTGCTCGTACATGGAAAAAATGTAGTTAAAAGAAAGCGGCAGATATGTGTGCGGGTCGCAAAAAACGAATGGTATAATTGTACATGAAAAAAAATATAGTCAAAAAGAAACAGTAGATATTTGTGCAGGCCGCAAAAAACGGATAGTATAAATTGTACAAGAAAAAATATATATTTAAAAAGATAACGCCAGATATTTGGCGGGCCGCACAAATATCCGCCGCGGGCCGCAGTTTGACGACCACGGCTCTAGCTCATTAGTATCGCATGTGCTCATACATTTTTCCAAATTTTTTGTTTTTTGAAATGTGTAATTTTTTTTCATTATTTGTAAAATTTCGGAACATGAAAAAGATTTTTCTCCACAGTGAGTCAGCATGTGGATTTTAAATCACGAATAGTCGCAGTCGGAACATGATAAAGTTTTTTCTCTACTGTGAGACAACTTGTGGACTTTTAAATGTTCCTTTTGAGAACACGAATAGTTGCAGCCGGAACATGAAAATGGTTTTTCTCCACTTGAACTTGTGGGTTTTCAAAGTCTCCTTTCTGGCACATAAATAATTGCAATTGGAACACACAAAAGGTTTTTCTCAACTGTGAAACGGCTTGTGGACTTTTAAATGTTCCTTTCGAGAACATAAATAGTTGCAATTCCGTATATTCTGGTTGTAGATTAAAACAACTCCCCCCCCCAAAAGATTCACTCTTAAATCAAAACTAGTTTGGAGAAAAGCTTCAAACTTGAAGTGCACACCAGAGAAAAATTATGTGCTTGATCTGTGTGTAACTATTCTTTAAACTTGATAGGGAGACAAACCTAAGTTTTTTAACTTTTTTTACAATGCCTATATTTTGATAAGGGTTTTGTATTTTGGTTTAAATTGTATGTGTTTCGAAAGCTCATTAACTAAAGATTTATTACATATGTTTGGTACAATTGATTTTTGTGTATTTGCTTCTTGATTGTGGATTAAATAAAAATTGGGAGGTTTTTTCTTACTGAGGAGATTTGAAACAGACTGTTTCAACTCTCCTCGTTTTCAATTTTATATCAGACAGCAGCATTTATATTATAGCAGCAAATGTTTTTTTTTCATTGATTTAATTTGTTTATTTTGTTTCAGAATGCCTACTGATTATAAAAGAAAGACTGACAGAGGTATGGCGAGTCTCGAAATATATGATCTCGCAGCAGAAGAAGTAACTTTGCGACAGAAAAGTCTCCGTGACGCGGCTTCGAGTTACAACCCGAACCATATCTTGAGGTATATTAAAAAAAAAACTGCTTATGAAGCTAACGAAATGGCGACTGCTCCAACGGTTGGATATCCCGAAAAGACTGTTTTTACAGCTTCAGAAGAGAAGGTACTCTGTGACCATGGAACTAGGATTGCATGGAAGCGGTATAGGCATCTCAGAACGTACTAAACCGTCAAAACCTGTGTAGCTATCTCCATTTTTGGCCGGCGTGAAGAGGGGATAGAAACGGGGTTACCGCCCAGCGCGCGGGGGGAGGGTGAGCGTTCTACAGAAAAGGGCCGAACTGGTAATGGGCTTAACATTATTTAATTTATTTTTTAATAAAAAAAAACTTTTGTCAGTTTTTTTTCATATTTTAGGCACAAAATATAATAATTACCCGTTGTGCATTATTCACTGAACGAATTTCTTTATCAAAATTAATAGTTTACTTAGTTTTAACCACTTTTATTGTTTATAAAAAACCGACATATTTCGTGAGCAATGCTCACTTCCTCAGGGTTTACTTATTTAAAAGATAAATTAAATGAAGACAATATTAGCGAAACTCAATAGAAAATCTGAAAACAAAAAAAATCAGAAAAAAATATGGGCATAACTGGAAGGTTTTAGTTAAAAATAAATATATATCCTAGACTTGCAGAAAAGTCAATAGATGTCGTATATTAAAAATAAAATGGTTAGTAAAATAGTTCTTAGTCAAAGTATGATACAGTTAAAAATGACCGAATCGGATAGGGACACATTAACTCAGTTGGCAGAGTTACGGGCCCGGAAAGCCTAAGTTCTTGGGTTCGTGTCCCGATTTAAAGGAAGCGGCAATACGGCCGGAAATGTACCTAACTTATATTATTTTTAATTAATAAAATTTTGAAAATAAAGATCAATCGAATAAAATTTATCTGCGTGCACCGGGATTTGAACCCGCGACCTCCGGATTGCTAATCTAGAGCTTTACCCCTCGACCACAAGGGCATGTCAATGTGACTTTTACATGACAATACAGTGATTATAAACTTTGAATTAACGTTGTAAACATATGTGAAAGGAGTGTTAAATTAGTAGGAAAAAAAAACTAAAAATAACAGTGCAAAAAAGACAAAGTAAAAATGTTTAAAAATGAATAAGCAAAATGATAAAAAACACATACCTATGACATGTGTAAATCACAACTTTATATTTGTGCGTTATAATTAATAAAAACATAAAAGTTTTTTGGTAATTTTTAATTATTATAATTTAAGTTGACTGATTCGGCCCATCGGCAGTTGGAGTTCACGTGATAACATCGGGCCCATGGCGATGGCGGTTGAAATGAACACGCTGAAAATTATAAAATGTATATTTAAGCTATGTTTAAACACTTTTCTGTGGAAGGTAAGACCGTCTTTCTTCTTAAAGGTCTTCATAGAACTACTTTTACACAAGTTTACGGCGCAGTGGACCATTTTTCTATGTTTTATGAACGTTTTTCTGGGAGCTCTATGCGCGACCGAGGTGTAAAAGCCAATGTCAGCCATCTAAAAACCGTTAGGTAAAATTTTTGAAAAGGCATACTTTGGGAGGGTGGGCGCACTTTACATGCCGTCTCTCTAATATCCATACTCTTAGTCTGTGACTATCTTTTGCGCTGCTGCTAACTTTGGCCTAAGAACTAAGGAAGCCAGAACTTTTGCCTATAGGTTGGCTGTAGAATATAATAAAAAAATTCCTTCTTCTTGGACTGAGCATGAAATGACTGGAGAGGTTTGGCTTCGATCTTTTATGAAACGTCATCCTCTTCTTTCTCTGAGACCACCTCAACCTACAAGTATCGCTCGAGCTACAAGTTTTAATAGAACAGACGTGCAACTTTTTTTTCTGAATAATACCGCAGTAGTTGACAAACACAAGTTGCAAGGGAAGGATATATGGAACGTTGACGAATCTGGCATCACAACTGTTCAGAAACCAGACCGCGTCATTGCCCGACGAGGACAGAAACAAGTGAGTGCCATGACTTCCGCATAGAGGGGAACATTGGTTACTATAGCACTAGCAGGAAATGCCCTTGGGAATCACATACCCCCGATGTTCATCTTTCTACGGAAAAGATTTAATGTTCAATTTATACGCGATGCACCAACTGGATCAATTGGCACTGCAAATGGGTCAGGGTGGATGCAAGAAGAAGACTTCTATATATTTCTTAAATTTTTCAAAGACCAAATTAGGCCATCAAAAGAAAATAAAGCACTTTTGTTATTACATAACTACGCTTCACACACAGCAGTTAAAAATATCGAGTTCTGCAAGGAAAATGGCATAATTCTTTTGACTTTTCCACCTTACTGCGCCCATAAGTTGCAGCCAATGGACAGAGCCATTTTGGGGCCAGTGAAAAAACCAGTTAACACTAGTTGCGACAATTGAATGCGGTCTAATCCAGGAAAAGTAATGTCCATCTATGATATTCCTGGGATAGTGGAAATATCGTTTGATATAGCCGTCACACCGCGCAATATATCTTCCGGATTCATCCATACCGGACTTTGGCCAGTTAACACTGAAATATTTCAGGACGCTGATTATCTTCTGAATCAAATTACTGATCGACCTTTGGCAACTTCCGTTAGTCCTGGTCCATCCAGCTCTAACTTGGTGGGAATTTCAAAAAGTGAAGAACCTGCGCCATGTCCTACTTCTAGCACAAGTGATGAACGTCCCCTTGCAAACAGTTGTTTTACATGATTCTCGTACCTTAGATTTACTGGCTTCTCCTCAAATCAGCTACGAAACAGAAGACTTACCCAAGTCTGCAGAAAACCCTGATAAGAATTCACCTGATCTGGCGATATCTGAAGTAATGCTTAATACTATCACGATGCCTTCAACCACTGAAGATATAATACATGTAGCATCTACATCACAAGATACTTCAGTTACTGCGACAGCAATTCCATTCTCACCTGAAACTCTTAGCCCCTTGCCAAAAGCTCCACCAAGGAAAGGAAATCAAACAAACAGACACAAAGTGAAATCCGCTATCTTAACCAACACTCCCGTAAAAGATGAACTAGCTGCAATCGAAGCAGCTAGAACGGCTAAGAAAAAGGTGAAAAAACCTAACTTTGAAGAAACAAAAACAACAAAAAGATCAAATCCAGGCACTAAAACTAAAAAGGTCAAGGTTGTCAAGAAACAAAGAGGAAACGAAGACAGTGCAGAAGAAGAAGAATCCTTTTGCCTTTGTTGTTTAGAGCCATATTCGAATAGCAGAGCCAAAGAAAAATGGGTGCAATATCTGGAATGCAACAACTGGGCTCATGAAGCTTGCACTGGTGGGGAACTTTCTTATGTTTGCCACAACTGCTTTTCAGATTGACATTTTTTATTTTCATAATATTTTTATTTTTGTCAGTTTGTTTTGTACTTCAAAAGTTTAATTTTAATAAATACCTGTTTGCCACAACTGCTTTTCAGATTAACGTTTTTATTTTCATAATATTTTTATTTTTGTCAGTTTGTTTTGTACTTGAAAAGTTTAATTTTAATAAATACATTTAAATTATGTAAAAAAAATTATTTTACAGCCCTTAATACTTCTCAAAAATCATATGTTTCAACTCTCCTCGACCCCTGTTTCATCTTACCTCGGTATGAGGGGAGTTGAAACAAGTTGACTTGTTACGGATAAGTCGATTTTTCACCACAATATTTAACGCTTACAATGTCTTTATGTTAGTCATTCGCAAGTGTAAAGAATGACCTATCAATTGGTACTAATATCGTACGATTTCTGTCTATAGTATTTGGTGTATGAAACAAAATGTGAAAATTGTTTCAACTCCCCTCGGTCTCACTAAACACCCCAGAAGAAAGATATGACAATTCAGTACTCGCGGGTCGTCTAAAGGACAGATCAGTGGAGACTATGAGAGAGCTAGAATTCCAAGTAGAAGGACACGATTCCACATCCTATGCAACCCGCTTCAACTCCTTCATATGCTCCTCACACTCCTCAGTAACTGAATTATTAGATCAACTTCTATCCATGTCTCTAGTCCAATTACTTTGGCATTAAACTAGAGTAATTATGGATGATGAAATGCAACTGTTTGTCCAATATAAGCTGATTAAATTGCATTTCTATTCTAAAGACAAACTCCTTACTCCAGATAAAGGTCTCATCCAACAGAGGCTTCTATTCATTAAACAAAATATCTCAACTCCAACAACAACAACCGAAAATGTACTCCCACAAGAAACTAGACGTATGTACTATACATGGACATACACTCAATATTGAAGAAAACAGAATATTGAATGCGCATGCTAATTACCGACAACATTGACATGGCACTACTGCAAGAAGTACATGCAGTAGT